>JBAMHW010000025.1:24570513-24585547 GCA_037177495.1 Rhadinocentrus ornatus
AAAAGGCTTGGTCACCGTTGATCTGTGTGTTATTTCTACAAAGTTCTGGTAGGAATAAATTCTGCTTTCTTCTTCTAATAGGCCTTTATGCTGCTATAACTATTGATACGTTCATTTTACATCATTTTAGCCTCAATCTGACAGCTGAGGCTGTTCTGGAAACATGTCTGCATGTGGACTGGGATTAAAAGGGTTGGACTTCTACAGGCATTTTTACATAAAGAAATAACCAGGCGGACAACAAATAGCAAAGAAAAAAAAAAAGGCTTGGAGTTTTACGGGCTAATAAAACGTAGCCACAGATTACTAAAACATGGAAACAATATTGTTCATTTTCGGCCACAGATTAGTTTCGCATTGGAAGTGATAATGAAATTATAACCACAAGATAATGGGTGAGTTCCTTTATGGCTACAGCATGCATGTAACATGGATAATTTTGATTTAATTTCATTATATTGTAATCTTGGGATGAATTACAATGCTGATATATTAACCCTTGATGGCTACGCAATTTTGAAACAACCCACTTCCCATTTTATTCATTTTTATTTTAATTATTTAAATATTTTATGTTATTTATATACCATTATTTATGTATTTTTTATAATGTATTTAATATTTATTTTTATCAATATATCTAATTTTTAATTTTTACTTTTGTTCCAGCTTTTTTTTTTTTCTTAACTGCATTTATTTTAAGACTTTATTGGTCCCTCAATGGGGAAATGTGCATGCCACAGCAGCAAGAATATAAAGGACAGTCCTAGAAAGTAAAAGAGTTTATAACACACACACACAAAGAAGGGGTGGGGGCTAACAATAGCAGTAATAGTAATAGTAACTATGTATTATTTTATATGATTGTAAATAAATTCAGGCATTAAGAAGTTGAGTGCAGTGTCATAATTAGAAAGAAAAACTTAATCGGGCACAGTCTGAATCACAAAAATTAGCCAACCACTGGGCAAGTTAGCAATACGTGGTCATGATTTAGCAATCTGTGGCCACGCTAGGGCTGGGCGATGTGGACCAAATCTTAAATCTAGATATTTTTTTACCTGAATCACGATCTACGATATATATCTCGATGCATTTTTCTTTGTCAAGTAACCAAAAAGACAGTTCTAATTTACAGCCTTCAGAGCTAAATACACTTTTATTAAGGATCAGCAGCACATGTGCAATAAAACAGCTGACTGAAATTAAATTACCCTTATATTAATTTAAATGCTCCTAAAACAAAATAAATGAAAATCACTTTTCAATGACCATAACAAAAATACAGCTGTGCAAAATAAAAAAGAAAAGAAGATATTCCTTCCTTCTATATCGCGTCTGATAAAGTCTCGATACATTTGAAAATCTCAATATATTGCCCAGCCCTAGGCCACGCAATAAAAGATTCTCTCCTGATTTCACCAGACGAGTGCTGTAGACTTCTCTCCGAAAGTCACATTTCTGTCTCAAAATCTTGAAAAGAAAAAAAACAATCGCAGTGCGGGTCTCTAACTCCTGACCAACATGTTCAGGTACCATTAGATCAAGAGAAAGCAGTTTTAAAATTCTTTCTATGGCAGAAACAGCGCCTCCTACCTGCTGCTGTGGGTACTGCATCCCTCCCATCCCCATCTGCCCCCTAGCGGGCACCCCAATGGGGTATCTGTGAGGGGTAGGGGAGCTGTACGGTTGGCCTGGGTATGGCGCCCCTTGTTGCTGCGAGTATGGATGGTTACTCATTCCGTAAGGCTGCGAGCGCTTCATCGCCATCAGGTCCATGGACGGCACCTGAGGAAGACAATCGTTTGAATGATGATGCTCATTTTTAACTTCAGCAGAATTTCTGCAAATGTTAAGCGGAGTGTTCTGAAGGTTCAAAGATCAAACACCAAGTCAATCAATCAATTCATTTTATTTTGTATCAATTTGTTTGTGTTCAGGCTCGTTGGTGTTCTGAAGCACGCTGAATGAATCTAACTTTAACAGATAAATCTAACTTTCACAGAAATTGATGAGCCTGCAACCCCAATTCCCAGTTATAGTGGCCGTTTATTTGCTGGTTCCCATACTCCAAAACAAAGAGGTGTTCGAGTTGAACCTGAAACCCCTTGCTGGTTAATCCTGCTGTCTATTAGTCAGATTTATGTGACTAAAATGCTTCATGGAGACAGCAAGTTAACTGCTGCTCAAGAATGATTATATGACCTTAAGCTTGATGCTGCTCAATATATGTAAACAGGCAGATGCTTTCTAACATCAACGTGTGATGGATACAGCTCCTCTAAGAGGGATGGAGTCAGCCTGCTGAGTTACAAGTACCACTACCTGGTTTCAGAGATCTTAATGAGTCCAGAACACCATCAGCCAAATCTGAACTGTCATCTGCAGCAGCAATCAGAAAGCATGTGCAGTCCAAAAGCCTGAAGACTCTGCAAGCTGCAGTCACAGTCATGCCTGGATGCACTTCACACTGAATCTGACACACTGACATAATAGTAGGCGAGAGAAGTGAGAACAGGTGCTTCATTGCAGCTAAAAATAGAATTTTCTGATGGATTTTACACTCAGTAAAGGGTGCAAGTTTTAATCCATTCTTTAATCTTCTCTCTGGATGTCGTGCTGCCATCAGTCAGCTGATAAAAGTAAACAAACATAAGTGGAGCAGGTCTGGAGATCTGCCAAGTGGATGCAGCTGCTTTTAGATAAAAGCAGGAAGAGGCCTGATCAATAATCTGAATGTAAACAGAAGGAAGAAAAGCTCAACCTGATCGGTGAGGAGGTTCTTGGGATCTATTTTTTTCTGTTTGACAGCAAATATTTAATGTTGGATGTCACTGCCAACTCCAAAACTCTAAGAAAACAACCCTGTCGCTTTGTTTTAGATTCCAGATCTGAAAATGTGTCTTTCACTGATCGTTCAGGTTTCCAGAGTTACGCTTTGTCACTTTACAGCAGCTGTAGCAGCAGCTACAGAAAAAAACGTGTGAAATGTTCCTCACAGGAGCGACAGTTCTTAATCCACCTATCCATTGTTGATAGTCGCTTATTCCAATACAGGGTTGAGGTGGGGCAGGAGTCTATCTCAGCTGCATTTAAACAGAAGGTAGAGTCCCATTGTAGGGCCAACAACATAGAGTCAGGGAGCAAACCAGGGACCTCCGTGCTAATAGGCAACAGCAGGAAGCTAAAAACCTAAAACTCAGAGCAACAGGAAGAATTATGATGTTCTCACTGGTGTTAGTAACCAACCAGCATACATGACATGTTTTAACAACCTTACTTAGTTCAATACAGCTCATGAGACTGGGGCTGAAAGATGGATCTACATTCTGCCAGGCTGATAGGGTTTTAATTATTGTAAATATTAAAGTACAATCAGATTAAATGATAATAACCCTTAAATATGTGCTTAACTAACGTATGGCCATTAGTTAATGATCTTGCTCCACGTCTCACGACTTAATTATGCGAAACCATGAGATGACATCTTTTTTTTCTGTCAATCTCATCAGACGAGCTTGGTTGTTTTGTGCTATAAAGCTTTAAAGTTTTAAGAAACCTGTTAATTTACTTTAAACCTGTTCATTTTCAACTCTGCTTACACTAACAGAATAAAGTGTTCAGAATTATTAGGACACAAACGCATATGCATTAGTTAATTTGCTTAGGTTGTCTGATATCCAACTGCATTATCTGGGGAGGTTAGTCCAGTTTTGGAGGTTCATTTTTTTGTAGGATTTTAGTTAGACTAGCACATTTACATGTCTGAAGATGTAAATGCTCCTACATATGTTACAAACTGTTCCAGAAACGCAGTACAGGCTCATTCAGACAAGAGCCTATCAGAATCATGTACAGCAGAAAATATATCAATTAAGCTTTAGAAAAACAAAGCTGAAATTCAACAAGCACTGTCATTACTATAATCCTTATTTGGATTTTAATGTGAACTAAGGATACCCAAACTTCACACGTTCTTTTCCCATGTTGTTCCTACAGATCGCAGGGTTCATATCAGCAGATCGTTTACTAAGACAGATGACAGATTTCACTCTGCATTCTGAGAAATATCATTGTTAAACCTAAAATGTGATTTGAAAATCATTGTTATGAATTAATTTGTATTTTTTAGAGCATAAAAATAAATTTGTATATTCTTAACCTGCTCGACTGAGAATATACCAGATTAATCATATGGGATTTCAGCAACTCATCAAATCCTTCTTCAAGAGGTGTATGATCAGACGACATGGGCATCAAATGAGAAAATACTGCTTATTTTTATCTTTGAGTAAAATACTTAAGGATTTGCAGCCATGACAATGCACCATTTTCAACAGTTTGTAATCACGGTTTTCCATTCCCTAATCTTGCCTTCCACACCAAGATTTCAAATTATCCTGGATTAATCAATACCGACTATAGTTATTAGTTGCTGACTTGGGCATGAAACTGAATCCTGGAAAGCTCCCTTGATGTCCTGTTGAGTTTTCCCTGAAATGGAGGTGAGATGCCCGGAGTGGAGGCCTTCATCTGGCTGCTGTTGGCAGCTGCAGGAGCACGCTGTATATTTAGCTCCAATGTTGTGCCGGTGGTGATGGGCACATGGCTAATCTGCATGTGTGAAGGTCAGGGCTCTTGTGAGTCGGTGAGGACATAATGGGCTCTCCGCTCTCTCAAAAAGTTGCTGCTAAATAACAACCTAAAGTCAGCTACAGCAGGTCAAAGAAAACCTCCAATAAATAAAATCTTTATGTTCTTCTCCACACGCTTAGCTATCTACTGGTAGAAGTGATGAAAAAAGCGGTGGAAAACAACTAAACGGCCGGTGACGCCATTAATCACTTCAGAAAATGAGCTAATTAGCATATGTGAAGGGCTTAGTTGGAGTGGGACTTGAAAGGAACTGTCAACTGAACCTCGACTCCTGTCACTGCTAAACAGTTCCTCAAAACACTGAATATTATAAATTTACGCACATGACTGCGAATTGGTTGCTTACATATTTGAAGCCTTTTCAGGCCTGTGCGGCTAAAATGCTAATGCTAGCCTAACATAGCCTAGCAAGCTAAAAATGGAGTCACCTTGGACACAGAATCGAAAACACTGACTTAACCGAATAATTCTAACTACAGTGAGCATTATTTGTTGTTCCTCATGCATATAGTAAACTACAGACGAATCTTAATTTAATTAAAAATCAAAAGTACTCAAATGTGTTTTTCGTTTGATCTAAATGTGGTTTATCAGCGATGCAATTTTTAAAAATCGCTCACCCTAACGTTAGCAAAACGGCTAAGTGTGATATAATACAAGCTAACAGGTTGGCCGTGCCCAAACGTGTGTGTCAGCAGCAACATAAATTAATACAGAGTGTATTACCTGAGATCTACCGCTGCTCTGCCCGTTGTTCCCCGGGCTCATCTTCGGGTGGTTTCTTAACTGTCCTCCCCAGCTATGAGCAGCCGAACCATACTGAGAGCCTGTGTCTTTAGCCAGCCCCACGCCCGGTTGCTGCTGCTGTGCTGAGGGATTACTGTAATCTGGATATCCGCCTCCATAACCACGTATCATCGGGCTCGGAGACGTTAATAACTGGTTCAAAGTTGGTGTAGCCCCGGACGGATGCTGCTGCTGACCATGTCCGGTGAATCGCTGAAATCCTCCGGCGCCCCCTCCGCTTCCAGCCGTGGAGATAGAGGCATTCATAGCCGCTTTGCTTGGGTTAGCAGTGGCCGAGTTGCCGCTGCCCGGGCCCATCAGGTTGTTCCCCTGCCGTGAGGGGCTCATCATGCCTTCATATCCACTATTCCCGTAGCCGGGTCGGTAGTTCGGGTAGTGGTTGTATGGGCTGTTGTTGTTGTAGCCTTCGTGGAAGTTGTGGACTTGATCCATGGTGTTGTGTACCGTGTGCGCCGCTGTTACCCCAGTCCCTGGGCTTTGTTGTCCGCCATGTTGATCAAAGTAAGGCCCTCCTCTTCCATTCCCATAATAATGATTAAACTCCGAGCTGGTCCCAGTCAGAGGAGGGTTGTTGTTGGTGGTTGATCCTAGGCTGGCATCCATCCGCTCTTCCTCCTCCTCTCTGTAGTTCAGCTGGTGTTGCTGATGAAGCTCCTCTGCTCGGCTGCTCCCCACCAGGAGGTTTTTTCTGCCTCCATTGTGCGGTGTGTTGCCGCTGTTCTCTCCCCGTGGCCCTCTCTGATCCTGCTAAATATTATTGTTTGTAATATTGTTGTTAGTTTACCGCTGCTGGTGGTACTGCTGGATAAACTGGCTGAACAGTGGAGGTGTATGGTTGGATGATGATGATGATGGAGAAGGAGGAGGTCCGATACCAGCAGGAGCTCTGCTGCTGATGCCGGGGTTTCTACTTTTAAGCAGGTCAGTTTCCATCTCTGAGCCTGAACTTACTTTACTTTGTCCGACGATGGGGTCCCTGCTCCCCAGAGCGCGCCCTGAATCTTCCCGGTGTTCATTATTCACGCTGTGTAACGCAGCAGGCGTCCAGTTCTCCTGGGAACATCACTGTCTTCTTCTGACTCAATGATGCCACTTGCGCGGAGGTTCTCAGGTGCGCGTGGCCCGGGCAGTTGTACCCAATCACCCTGATGACTCAGAGGGCCTTCAGGGTGGGATGATGTAACATTTTGTGTAAAAAGTCACATTTATAGTTTACTTAATGTGTTAAAAGTAACACTCCTCCATATATCTCCACTGATTGACAAGAATAAACGTGTTTCTGCTTCAGCACCAATCACATGTTTGAACAGTACCTGTAATACAGAACAACTAGTTCCATAAGGACTGGACATCTGAAAATATTTATCAGACTGCCTATATGCCATGGAAAACCTCCAGCTGATCCAAAGTGCTGCAGCAAGAGGCTATGAAGAGAATTAAATCATATTTCTCCAATTTTATTTTCACTTCACTGCTCCTTGTTAAATTCAGGATAGAATTTAGTTGCACAAAATTCATAGTGACCAAACTTTATTGGACATATTCTCTCATAGTTCCTGATTTTAGGGGTGGCATGGCTCAGTGGGTAGAGTGGTCGTCATGTAGCCCAAGGGTTGCCGGTTTGATCCCGGCCCATCAAGCTTGTGTCGAGGTGTCCCTGAGCAAGACCCCGAACCCCTAATTGCTCCTGATGGGTTGTAGTTGAGCGTCTTGCATGGCAGCTTCCGCCATCAGTGCGTGAATGTGTGTGTGAATGGGTGAATGTGAATATTTGTAAAGCGCTTTGTATAAAAGCATTATATAATTACTGACCGTTTTCCAAGCAGATCACTTCGCTCTCATACTGCAGGTTTACTTGCATTTAACATGGGAGACAGAACCTTCAGTTGTCACTCTCTGTGTATAACCAGCGCCCAGTTTGGCTTCAGGAAGCAGAGAACCTCCCTGACTTTAAGATTAAGCTTCAGGTTGTCCTTTTTGATGATCTTGTAGTTAGGGTCAGCTTGGTGACCCTTAGCCATCCCTTTAGTTTAGCTGCTATAAGCTGAGGCTGCTGGAGGAAGTCCCACTGGGCTGCTCTCCTAACTTTCCATGTATAAATATCTGACGCTGTTGCCATTAATGTGTGTTTATCTTCTTTTTTTTTGAGCAGGTATCCTTGTCTGAGAGTTGTGGCGCTCCTTGACCCGTCTTTCCTGTCCTCTCCAACTGGTCCAGGCAGATTGACGTCCTTCCTGGTTCTGGTTCTGATGGAGGTTTTCCTTCCTGTTAAAACAAAGTGTTTCTTCTTCGGTCTCTCCTCATGCAGTTCAGGACAGTTGAGATATGAGTGTGATCTGTTGATTTCTATAAGGACATTTTTCTGAAGTGGCTTTATATGAGCACAGATATAATGAATTTAATTAAATTGAGCTGTATCTAAAGTGCCTACAGATGATATATTAATTTCCTTCACAACATACATGTTAACCTGATCATAAAAAGTAAACATTTAGTTTAGTCTGTTAAAGATGGGTTTCTTCCCTCAGTGGTGGAAGAGATGCCAGATCCACACAGGAACATGCAGTGTCAACACACATTCACTAATTTGTTTGTTTAATTAATATTGTCTGAAATAAATATCTAAAGTGTAGGAGCTTATTTTTCTCCTTTGTCTTTAAAAAGAATTAAGAACAGTTTTGATTGCGAAAAAATAAAATGCCTTTTATATAAACTTTGTTCTGACCTCTGCACACATACGACTTTTCAATGTTTATTTATTATAGATTTATTTTTTACTTTCATAGAAAACACACCAGCTGACCATCAGGTTATTATAGTTCTTCCAACTTAATGTCAAAGACCTTCAGTTGCTTATTAAAGTAATAATCTTAATCTTAATAATCATTGCAGTTAAAACCAGAAATGAATGAATACGTTATTTTTCATCGTTTACCTTCAGATTTTACAGAGCAGATAGATTTTTTAGTCCAGTTTGACATTCGTGTTTCATACAATTCTGGTTGGTTTGGAACCCTTAAAAACTCCTGGTGTGATGCATGCTGGGTAACTGTTAATGACTTTGATGTTATCTATTTTGAATAAAAATCAGTCTGCTGATAAAGCAGGTACCTTCAGTATAACATAAAGTTACAGCATGCTGCCCTCTGCTGGTGATCAGCTTCACTGCAACCAAATTCTCTCTGCGTGTCTCCACATTTCCATCCTGGTCCGTGGATGCTTTAAAGATGATTGGATTGAAAAGAGAAGCTGTCCGGAATGACCACGTGTGCATTTTTGGTAGATGGGGAATAAATAAAGATAAGTGGGGGGCCACAAAGAAAAAACGAGTTGGGAACTAATTGATCTCTGTTAATAAGGTTAAACAGATGGAAAAATGTTACTTTTACTGATTCAAAATTCAGCTTTATAAAACTATTAATTGTGAAATGGATGAGAGTGGGGGTGCAGGATTTTTAGAGAACGTACAATATGTGATAGCTTTGTACATTGCGATAGTAGTTGAGGTGCCTAAACTACCTTCTCTAAACTATATATAAGAACTGTACTTAAGAAGGGAGGCATATTTACAGAGTACAGTTCATTCCACAGTTGGAAACGTTTATTTTCCTGCATGAAAATACTTGCGTTTTTCATGTTTTTGATTTGTAGTGTAAATGAGAGGAAACTCATGTTTGAGAAGCTGGAGAGGATTAGAAGCAGACTGAATGTATCAAATTGGCTTATACATCTTATTTAAATCATAGATAATAAACATGCTAACATGAACACAGTCTTACCAGTTTATTTTAGGAAGATGCAAACCAAATTCTGGTTGAAATTGATTAAGTCATCACCACAGCTGATAATGTGTCTCATGGCATTCAGGATCAGAGTCCATATTGTCATCAGAGTTTTGCATTGTTTGGTCTGGGTTACATTTACAGAACATCATCAGCTGACTTTTAACCCCATCCATCCATCCATCCATCCATCCATCCATCCATCCATCCATCCATCCATCCATCCATCCATTTTCTGCCGCTTATCCGGAGTCGGGTCGCGGGAACAGCTGCCTAAGCAGGGAAACCCAGACTTCCCTCTCCCCGGCACCATTCACCAGCTCATCCGGAGGGATCCCGAGGCGTTCCCAGGCCAGCTGAGAGATCTCGGCAAGACCCTTAACGCTACTGACTAACCATTGTAAGTTGCTTGGGATAAAAGCGTCAGCTAAATGACTGTAATGTAATGTAACGTTTTCTGCAAAGCGATTCCCCTCTGTGTGACTCGTACTTCAGTCTCCTGCATGACAGACGGATGTTCTATCGACTGAGATATCTAGCCGCACGTTCCGATGCCTGTCGTGTCTTCCCTTCTGACACTGTAATGACAGGATCTGACACTATTCTGCCTTTCTGACACCAGTAATGCCCACACTGTGCCCACCAATAAAACATTTTTACGTTTCACCCCCCAGAAATTCCACTTTTTCTCTCCCGAGCCATCATGGAAATGATGTGATGAACATGTATTACAGGCGTCCACCTGACCGTTTATAGCCCCCATGTGGGTGTGGGAAGGCGTTCCCTCACACCTGCTTTAGAGTTGATTCTGATTTATTAACAGAAACAAGTGTAGGACGTGTGTGGACACACTTTGAGAAAGCAGAGATGTGTAGCATTTTCTTTTCGCGCCGCAGACGCCACCTGTAGTTTTTGCTTTGCTACGCACAGTTTTATAAATGAGGCCCCTGGTCCTCACCACAACACATAATATTTTATTTACTTGTGTGTGGAAGTACAAATTTAGAAGAAAATAGTCCTTTAACTGGAGAGTAAAAAGTTTCCTGGTTCAACCAAAATATCTGAATTCCTTTGTATTAGATATATACGTGATTGATACCTTCAACATTCATGACTTTAAAACTAAAAATAAAACTACAGTAATAATTTCCAGAAATAAACTTTGTACTAACTTTACTACTCTTTACTATCAACTTGGCATTTTTCAGGTTGTAACATCGTCTCATTTTCTTTACACTACGGACTGATGAGCAGTTTTACAAACAAAAACAAGCTCTACCACAAACCTGACCTTGTCTTAGTAAAAGAATCCAACCTTTGTTGTGTTCCAACAATTCCTATGTGTCACATAGGAAAATGTTTGATTCTGCAGGTCTCTGATGTGCATGTCAGATATGCAAGCATTAAATCATCCTTCTCTGAGGACAAATCCTTTTCTTATGTTTTCTGCTCTGTTTGCTGAAGATGTCTAATATTACTTCAGGAGGTACTAAAACAATCTGACACCAAACATCCTTTATGTATCTCACTACCAATTGGTAGGTGTGTTCAGACTTTTGACTAGTACCGTATATCTGAATGACAGGGTAAAGGTAGGAGGTGTTCTCTGAAAAGGGTTTTCAGAGGTTCATAAAAGCAGAGATGGACACGCCTGCTCTGATTGTAATTCACAGAACATTTCACAGTTATGGAACCACGAAAGAGATAAATCTGGACTAAAATGGCCTCAATGGTTTATGAAGAAAATGATTTTAAAAGTGGCGCTTGATGTTGTGAAGTAAAATTAATGTTAATAAGTATGAAAATGATTTTAAAGACTTTCTGATCTTAAAAATGAGCTCTGGACTTGTTTGTTGGCACAGTCACATCTCTCATGTGAATTTCTGGAGCCATCACTGCCCAGCAACGTCCCAAAGCTGAGAAACCGTCCTTCACAACTTTTTCTTCTTCTTAATGCACATTAATATTAACACAGCGGCCATTTTGAACGTGCACCATGATTAATACAGCAAAGAAACGCAAGAAGACATTATTGGAGGAAGAGAGGAAAAGTAAGGGAGAAATAAACCGAGCAAAAGATAAGTCTTTTACTGGCTGGAGAGATCTCACAGTACAGGTAGAATACAATATGGATGCTGAATTAGCCGTCAATTGGGGGCCCGTCAAAAATCTGCAAAGGTTCAGTAGTGTCTTAAAGTCTGTTTGCACATATTTACACATGTCAACATGTTTAAAATTAGATATGTTGAATAATGTTACAAATAATTACATTGAGCTTTAGGATAAAAAGGAGATTTATTGGGATCAAATTTCTCACATTTATTGACTAAGAATACATGATGATAATATGTAAAGAAAATAAGAAGCAAAGGTTTTATGTTTGCAACAAAAGTGTTTTGTATTTGCAAGAAGGTGACACAAATTTTTAAACCCTCATAAATTTATTCCCCATCAGCTTATATATAGTTATTTAAGAAAGAGTTACATATGTCTACATAAGTACATGTCTACCGTACAGTTTATTCTACAGATGAAAACATATATTATCCTAAATTAAAAACACCCAATTTTCTTGTTTCTAATATGCTTCTAATATTTCTAATGTCGTGAATGAGAGGAAAGTCTTGTTTGAGTAGATTGGGAGGATTAAAAGGCTACCCCTGTGTACAAAACGGTCTTAAAAATCTGGTTGAAGTCACAGATGATTAATCTGATATCATGAACACAGCCGCTGTGTACACAAATCAACTTTAGGAAGATGCAGGCTGAGGATTGAAGTTGAAGAAGTCCTCACCACAGTTAAGGATGTTTTTCATGGCGCTCAGGATCAGAGAGTCTATGTCTTTGTTCATATCGATTTCTTCATGATAGTTCTTCACAGGGAAGATGCAGTTCATTGGAATACCCACATCAGCACTGAACTTCTCCATCTAGATTAGAAAATAAAGATCTCAAAATGTTTTCAAAGATATTTTTCCTATGAAAACCATAGCAACATGGCTTAAATTGCTGGACGAGGGTGGTGCTCATCATATGTTAATTGTCTTTATATTATCTCTTTATTCTTTGTTCCGTAGTAATGCCAAGTAGTACAGTAAAATGTCAGTAATAACAGATTGCTTATTTTAAAACAGTAAGTCGTAAGGACCAAAAGGTTTTGTGGCTCTGTTGTGAAAGGTATGGGAAGAACTCTGTAAGGCCCTAAAGAAAATACTATTGGTTGAGCCTTCAGATTTGGGACCAATTCAGCCTCTACTTTTCAGACTCCTATATTGAAGAAACTTTTTCTTCCTTCTGCTGGCTCAGATGCTGAATTCATGCAGTGGTATAACAAAGGACTTAAGAGCTTTTAGTATCGATATAATACATATTCTACAGTCATTTGGCAGACGCTTTTATTCAAAGCGACTTACATCTGAGAGTAAGAACAACACAAGCAAGAATTCAAACAGGGTGGGACACAATAATTAAGTAGTAGTCAGACTGCTGTGAGTCCAGTTATTGTTGTGTAAACCAGAAGCAGAGCTTTGAATTTGATGAGCTGCAACTGGAAGCCAGTGAAGAGCGAGGAGCAGCGGAGTGACATGTGCTCTTTTGGGCTGGTTGAAGACCAGATGTGCTGCTGTGTTCTGGATCATCTGCAGAGGTTTAACTGAGCAGGCCTGCCAGTAAGGAGTTGCAGTAGTCAATGCAGGAAATAACCAGAGCCTGGACCAGGAGCTGGGCCGTGTGATTTGTCAGGTAGGGTCTGATCTTCCTGATGTTGTAGAGAGCAAATCGGCAAGACCGGACAACCGAGGCAACATGGTCCTTAAAAGTCAGCTGGTTGTCTACCATGACACCAAGATTCCTGGTAGAAGACGTGGGCACAAGTGTGATAGAGTCAGGCTGCACGTTTATCTGTGGCGGTAAGGAAGTATTGGCTGGACAGACGATGAGCTTGGTCTTGGATAGATTTAGCTGAAGGTGGCGATCCTTCATCCATGCAGAGATATCAGCAAGGCATGCTGGTATTCTCATTGAGACTGTTGTGTTGTCAGTTGGGAAGGAAAGGAAAAGCTAAGTGTCATCTGCATAGCAGTGGTAAGAGAAGCCATGAGAGCGAATGACTGCACCGAGCAATGAGGTGTATAGTGAAAAGAGAAGAGGGCCGAGCACTGAGCCCTGAGGCACCCCTGTTGTCAGCCCATGTGATGTAACACCACAAATTTTTCTTCAATAGTAAAAACGCTTTCAGATAACTTTTTAAAAAATCTATAAAACACTGAGTACATTTACTTGACAATCAAAATATGTAACAATATGATCTGACACATCTACATTCTTAATTTCTGAAGTACCATAACAATACAGTGTTTCCCAGATTCAGACAGCAGACATGCTGTTTTGGGGAAAATTCAAGGTCAGGTCCCCTCTGTCACCCCCGCTCCTCCTACAAGATTTTTGAATATATATACAGTCTTATTTATTCAGGTATGGTCGCCCTGTCGCTTGTCAGGTGACATTGTGCGCACGTGTGTGGGTGAGATGTTTGAACCAAGGAAACGGGGCTGAGGACACATGAAAAAAATGACTGATGCGTTCATGTTTCCCGATATGTAGCCAGGGTTGCCTTATTGTGGACAACTGAGAACTAATAAGATGGGATTTATACAGGATGCAGGACATGCCCAAATAAGCAACTACACTTAAGAAAACAAGCCCAAAAACCTGTGACTGACAATATTTTCAAGTAAATTTACCGTAAAACAAGACCAAAATCGCCTATAAATAGCTGACTTGGTAGCACTGATTTTAGCTTTACAGTATGAGAACAACAAACAATCAGATGAATATGCTCATATGAATTTTCAGTACAGTTTTAACTTTGAGCTGAGTGTCGATAAATCCCCAAAATTATGAAATAAACGTACCTTGTTCTTCACATCAAGAATCTTGTAGACATTTTTTATATCTTCCTTCATTTCAGGACAGATCAAATCAATTTTGGTGAGAATGGCAACTTGAGGAATGTCTGTCAAGACAAAAGGCAAAAAAAAATTCATGAGTAAAAATAATGACTTACTGTAGATGCCAAGACTCAACTGGAGCTGTTTAATCATTTAAAAAAAAAAAAAAATTTATAACTAATTTAACTATCATTTAATAATTGTTTTTTTTATTTAAGTCCAATTCAAACGTGTTCAGATTTTCACTGCAAAACAAAATTTTCTGATATTCTGTATTCAAAGTTGGATAAATTAGTGTGAAAACAAAACTTTTCTTCCAATAGATAAAGTCTTACTTGTTATTACATTTTCAGACTATATTTGACCAAATTAGCTTAAAGCAGAGATTTTATTCCTTTAGCTTTTTTTTTTTAATGTCTTAAATCTTACAAGTTTAAGATCAGGTAGAAGTTAAATCGGATGCACATTCAATAACATTTAACAGTTTAATGCCTAATGTGTCATTTTTAATACAGCTTCTATAATCTCTGCACCAATTACATTGTCAAAAATTTCTTGTTGAAAAATTCTGAAACTGTCTTCTGCTCCCCTT
Organism: Rhadinocentrus ornatus; assembly: GCA_037177495.1. Classification (NCBI taxonomy): domain Eukaryota; kingdom Metazoa; phylum Chordata; class Actinopteri; order Atheriniformes; family Melanotaeniidae; genus Rhadinocentrus; species Rhadinocentrus ornatus. Next base: position 24,585,300 of record JBAMHW010000025.1, read on the forward strand.
TGTTATTATAAATTATTGATGTCATGTGGTGAGAAGCAGTCCTTCAGGGGTCCGAAGATTTTTACTGTTATTCATGAAAAAGGGGTTTGATTTTGTTTAATAGTCCAATTAAAATTTTTAATGACACACACACACACACACCACATACAAACACACACACACATATATATGTATATATATATATATATATATACAGGACTGTCTCAGAAAATTAGAATATTGTGATAAAGTTCTTTATTTCCTGTAAT
>JBAMHW010000025.1:24585647-24611987 GCA_037177495.1 Rhadinocentrus ornatus
GGTGGAGTGGTGGCTGGAGGGGTTGGGGTGGGCCGGGCTTGGGGCTCACTGTCCTCTGGTCTGCCTGGGGCGTCCCCAATGGGGCATGGTGGGAGGGTCGTATGTGGTGTGGCTATGTGATAGTGGGTGTGAGTGGGGGGTTGTGTGGGGTGGAGGTTGGAGTGGGGGAGGGTGGGCGGTAACGCCCTGGTTCCCGGGGTGGGCGGCTGGAGCATCGGGGTGGGTGCTGGCCCGTGCCGGGCGGATGTTTGGGAGGGCCCGGTTCTCCTTGGCAGGGGGTGGGCCCGCTGCCTTTGTTTGTTTTTTTGGGGGGGGGGCTGTCTTTTTGATTTGGTCATTGCTTAAAAACTCTAATCAAGAGGAGTCTTATACATATAAGCCTCCCCTTGGCAAAGCAAATTTGTTTGGCACAATACAGCAACGCTATGATGCTGGACAAGACAGGTCTAAAAAAAAAAAAAAAAAGAAAAAAACAGGCTTTTGGCTCAATTTCCTTAATTAAAATATAACTTCTCATTATGAAAGAATATTAATATTAATGAACATAAAAAGCAATATTGGCACTTACAACAAAAGTCTTTATGGAAAAACAATTATACCTTTTTAGGTCTAAATTCAGTATTGCATCGGCACCTGTTTTTATTTTTTTTTCATCTATGTTTTTATTTTTTCAACTGCTGGATGTTACTATTCATGTTTAAAGTGGACAAACAAAACAATAAATAAATAAAGATAATTATTTTTAACAAAGCCTAAAAGCATTTTGAATAAAAGGTAATCCATGGTTTTATAACATCCCAGCTGGATTATTGGACACTCTTTTAGTTGGAATTAGTCGGGGCTCAGTTGGTACAAGGAAACGATAGCAGATCACTCCGATATTGGCTTCATTTCACTGGCTTCCATTTCATTTTAGGGCTGATTTTAAGGTTCGCTATTTGTTTTTAGGTTTTTAAATGGTCTTGCGCCACAATATTTGACTGACTTGCTGCGCCCCTACGCCCCTTCTCGTTCCCTCCGGTCAGCTGATATTAATGGTGATTCCAAAATCACAAAAGAAAACGAGGTGATGAAGTTTTTCTGTTGTGGCCCCAAAACATTAGAATGAGTTTCCTTTACACACAAGACGAGCTCCCTCAGTTGATATTTTTAAATCTTCTTTGAAAACATACTTTTATTCTTTGGCTTTTAACCCAGTGTGAGTTTGACATTGTTTTTATCGTCTTCTGACTGTATTGTTTCCTCTTTGTTTTTAGTGTTTATATATTATTTCTATCCTGTGTTTTACTTGTGCAGCACTTTGGTCAACCATGTGTTGTATTTTTAAAGTGCTATATAAATAAATGTGGTGACCTATGTTAAAGGTTAATTCCATTTGTGTTTGTGTTAAATACATATAAAAATACCTTTTTTGTGAAACAAGCATCACTGGTGTTATTTGCTGCGGCTTGTGTGTATATTCTGCCACGCAGCACACTTTGGACAGAATTAATAAAGCTGGACTTTCCTGCTCCAGTGGGTCCATAAAGGAGAATCCTGAGCTGCTGTCCTTCAGGAGAAGGTTTGTAGTTCTTTACAAACTGAAGATCATGCCCATGGTCTCTGCTCAGAAAAGGAAACAGATCATAGACGAAAGTCAAACTAGATGTGTTTGATGTCCAGTATTTATGCAGTAATGTGGAAATAAATTACATTTTAAAAATGAAAGGATGTCATTAACATCTCTTTTTGTGTGTGTGTTGGAAGAATTAATAAAAACAAACTTACTCCCACTTTATTTTCCTCCATGGTTCACTAAGAACTTCCAATTCTTTGCTGGGAGCTGAGAAATTGATAACATGTTTTCAGAGATTTAGAAACTCGCCCCTCATTGTGGTCTTGTGATGTTGCACAAAAACCCATCTATCATGCCAGTGCACTGTTTAAACACACTTCCTTACACTGGATTAATTGCTTCTTTATTTACCACCAGTGGCGCTATATCAGATTAGCAAACTTTATTTAAACTCTTATATAATTACATGCTACAACCACACACACGAAAGAAAAAAAAGGAAAGAAAAAAAATGTTTTTGAAAAAATACATGATGCGGCAATCTTCATGTATATAAATATATAAATATATATTTATATATATATACATTGGGGCAAAAAAAAAAGTAATTAGTCAGCCACCAATTGTGCAAGTTCTCCCACTTAAAAATAGGAGAGAGGCCTGTAATTTCTATCATAGTTAAACCTCAACTATGAGAGAAAAAAAAATAAATCCAGAAAATCACATTGTCTGATTTTTAAAGAATTAATTGGTAAATTCCTCGGTAAAATAGGTATTTGGTCACCTACAAACAAGCAAGATTTCTGGCTCTCACAGACCTGTAACTTCCTCTTTAAGTGGCTCCTCTGTCCTCCATTTATTAGCTGTATGGCACCTGTTTGAACTTGTTATCAGTATAAAAGACACCTTTAAAATTACAGGCCTCTCTCATCTTTTTAAGTGGAAGAACTTAATTGGTGGCTGACTAAATACTTTTTTGCCCCACTGTGTACATATTCTTTTAGTTTAAAGTATCAGTGATTATTAAAAAACGGTGTAAAATTTACCAGGTTTAGAAGCAAAAAACGTCGTGATTGGAGACCACATCACTCCGGGTAAAATGTTTCCTGTAATTTCAAAACATATATTACTGAAAATCTTGATATTAAATTCTTTCAACATTCATGGCGTTAAAAGTCTGAAATATACAAAATAACATGCTTTCTTTACTAAATCTTAAAAGAGGACAGTTACTGTACTCAATAATAATAAAAGCTAGTTTTATTACAAATCTGGAAAAGAATCTTACCTTTTTTTTGTGCTGAAATGAAGCTTTAGCTGCAGACAAGTTACCTGTCAAGTTATGTGTAGAGAAGACTGCTTTAATCTCACCCTGGTTCTGCTTTTACTTTCACTTTTAATGAAACTGATGACTAACTCAGTTTTTGTAGACAACAGACTGCTCTTGTCAGAAGTTGTTTTGAACATGTACTTCATCATAAAACACCATAACTTATATAACCATCGAACATTTACAGTAAATAAAACACGGCTTATATGTACATTATTTCATTTTTTTTTAACTTGAAAATATCTGGATTTGTTTCATGGTTTTGGTATTTTTTAATGAACTATTTTTCTTTATATGATTTTTATTCAATCTCTAATATCTACACTGTGTCCCGGTAAATTTATCTCTGTTGTTTTTCAGAGCTGCCAACCTTTCCACAATCCTTGGAGCGAGATTTAGTGGAAGCAACAAAAGTTTTGCCACATACTCGGCAGCAAGATATACGTAAGACTAATTTTAACTCATTTTGTGCAGGTTTAATTATAACATATAGCACTCAGTAGTAACAAAATGAAAAAAAAAGGTCTACAAAAAGGTCTTCAAACTACCAACAGAAACTTTAAAATAAAACAGGAACCAAATCATCTACACAAAGTAAGGGACACTGAGACAAGACACAGGGAATTTCACAATACTAGTAAATTCCCAAGATCTGTGTGCCTTCAAACTGGTTTTTGGCCTTTTTTGAGGCCTTATTTAACAGATGATTGAGGTTGTGAGACAGTACGAAAATGAATACAACATGTGTAAAGTGATGGACCAGCTGCTCCTGGGTCTAGAACTGAGGACCATGTGGTTCATGATAGTAATCTTTGTCAATACTGATGTTACAATGTTAAAGTGGTGTTTTAAGGTTCAGTATATTTTATTGTTATAACAATAAGCCATTTGCTAGGATACACCAACAAACAGGAGTCATGTTAAGTATTGTACCTCCTGTCTTACTGTGAACTTATTCTACTCTAGTTTTTATAAGATGCAGGCTGGACAGCTTTTTGATTCATCCATCCATCCATTTTCTTAACCCCTTAGCCCAATTCAGGGTTGAGGGGAAGCCTGGAGCCTATCCCAGAAACTAGCAGGCAAGAGGCAGGTACACCTGGACAGGTGGCCAGTCCATCGCAGGGCCACTTTCCGATTCATGTCACTGCCTTATTTTTATTGCACTGAATGAAGTAATTTATTAATAATTATAAAACAGCCATATTTTGCCCTTTTAATTAATTATTAAATTTGATATAAAAGCACCAACAGTAGGAGATATGATAATCAGAATAACTTATCGATCAGTCATTGTGGCTTAAAGTTGGAAAATTCTCCTGTTTTATTTTGTTAATTCAGAAAATGATGGTAGATCATTTGTTATCAACATTTCAGGGTATGGTGCATTCAGGTTATCAGATAACATGTCAGGAGCATCGTCATAATCCTAAAATTACAAGGAATCCATTGATACCAAATATGATTGATCAGTGGGAAAGGACCAAAATATCGATACAAGGTAGAACTGGTTTGGATCGTGAGGCGGAAACAAGTTGGATGAATTTCTGATAGTAATCAATCTGTTGTCCCCAAATGAATCCTAACATGTTGCCTAGACAATTGCTGCTATCAGCTCAAACTCTGTTTTAGTTCAGGTGCTGCTCACCTCTCTTCTCTAAGAAATTAATAAGAAGCTGCCCCTCACTTGATTTTCTTTTCCTATGTTATTTTTTTCTCTCCCTTTTCTGGCATCCAGACTTCACTTTCTTTGGGAAATACGTGACTTTCTATTCTGGCTGTCTCTCTGTGTGTAACTCTGTTAAACCAACCGACCATTGTGGACTGAACCATTTCATAATCATAATTAGGCATTTTAAAATGCAACACAAAATTACTTTTCAATCCAGGATTTTCAAGGGTCCCCATCCTACAGTGGGCCCTGGGTAAATGGTATAGTTTAGTACACTCGTAAATATGAGTAATGGGGGGCCTGGGCCCCTGTAGAGCCCTAAGTCTAGCAATGCCCCTGCCTTTACAGTCTCTGTAGGCATAACTTATTGATCACAAAAGACTTTTGTCAGGCTCAACAGATAGATCAATGTGGCTGATGATTATTACTGCACATCTGAACTAAACAGAAAGCCTTAGTTTTAATATTGTAGGGACTCCTGTTGTTTAAACATCAACACAAAATCCTAAATCTAGCAGCAGCAGCAGCAGACATGAATCACTTCCCCAAAAACCAGTGACTTTGCTACACGTACAGGATCCACCAGCTCCACATTTTATCCCTGTGATAGTACCTGCCTGCGTCTGTCTCCTCCCTAGCAGCACCTGTCCTCTCCTCTTTCGCCTAATCACCTCTGCTTCTATGTTATGGTATCGTTGCTGTTTGTGGAGTTGAAATATCTCCACTCATCGCTGCGTGTCGGAATGATCACTAAGCAGTGGACGAACCGCGCCGCTGCGACGTGATGCTGTGTCTTATGCACGAGAAGAAGTTTTTCCTACTTACCCTGGAAGTTTAGTTATATAAATGTTGGTATAGGATGAATAGATTTTTCACTATTGATCCGCACATCACTACTATTTTTTCTTCTCAGATAGATCATATCGTAGGTCCATTCTTACTTATTTAATGTTTCACCGGGACACTGGCCCAAGAGTAATGCGGCCCACTGGGAATCCTGCCGAACTTCCAAATTACCCGACATTGCTATTGATGTATGTTTCAGTGTGAGAAATCGGAGGATTAGCGTGAAAGCGTGAAAATTCACTCAAGGAGCTGAAGTCTCTGTACATTAGGCAGCTGTTCATTCCCCTTGATCTAAACTTCTTCCTGCTTCTGTCCCCTGCTGACGCTTTGCTGCTTCACTCTCCCCTTTACTTCCATTTTTTCTGCCAATATTTTTATTTTCTATTAAAGAAATTTATGAGCAAAGGCTCCGGGATACTCATTTATTACTGTGACTGCATTTTGTGGTAGATTTGGTTGGATACTACTATTTATTTAGACTCTTACAATCTTGTCAGTGTCATGTCAGCGTGGCCTACAAATAGCAGAAGCCTTATCTACAGTACTCAGGAGCTAAAGCTAACTAGCCGCAAGATGCCTCCCTTCTCTACAGATAACTAAAACAAACTTCTACAGAAGATCAACATGCTGGAAACAAAGATTCAATGGCTCGAGGTGAATGTGAGAGTAAATGGATTGTGTGGAAACTAAACAACTTTGCCTTTTATAAAGAACAGTGGACAAGATCTTGCTAACACACAGCTAATAAGCAACATGGCTGGAAAGAAACAGGAGGACATTGTACAAGGTAATAACTCTGTTACTGATAGTCCTCTTGGTGCAAAGCCGAAGAGTAAATCATCTCATAGGAAAATGGGAGGACGAGTAACAGGCAGAGCCCAGTTTGCTGAGATTGGCGACGTGACCGGCTGGCCGGCTCTGCCATGCAAACCAAGTACCTTCTCAACCCCTCTCCCTAACAAGACAGTTGTGGCCAGTTGTCAAAAGAAAAACTAACAAATCTTCTCCACAACAACCAGACATGCAACTACAGAACCGGTTTGCTCCACTGCTGCAGGATTCTGGATCTACATCTGATGATTGGGATGAAATCTCCCTACACACCAGAGTAAGGCCAGAAAACAACTACATGCTAAAGTACTGTAGTTTCCCAAGGTTATGGTATCAGACAATGAGAAAATTATGCAAATTATGGCTGCGCACCCAACTGTGGAAAACCTCATACTGCATGTGGGGTCAAATGATGTTGTGAAACAACAACTTGAGGGGCTGAAACGGGACGTTACTGAACTGATGGATACGATCAGCTGTCTCGATGCCCGGATATTCAGCAGTGCCCTCTCCCTCCCATCAGAGGAGGAGCAGAGAGATTCAGCAGGCTGTTTAGTCTGAATACATGGCTGTTGACTGCAAGAACCACACACCCAGTTCATTTCATAGACTATTTAACTTCTGGCATTGCAGGCACTTTTTTAAGACCGATGGATTCTGCCCGAACAGGTCAAGAGTGAGGTTGTTCGCCTCGAACTTGTTTTATTTTCTTAACAGACACTCTGTTCCTTTTGGACAAGGACAACAAGACATGACAAGGACAACAGACAAGAGAGAACAAAACAACGCATTAAGACAGTCTAGAGGAAACCTTGACAAAAAATCCCCTCAGCCCCCTTCTGAAGAAACCCTCAAAACTTACAGTGAAGACCCACCCTTTTCATCTCATCATACTCCATCCAGGTTACCCTCCCTCTCCCCCTCCTCCCACCCCTCCTGGACTTCACCTCCCAGATGAAGGAGCTGGTCACTATTGCGACCAAACTGACCCCATGCCCCAGTCACATCTTTTCACCTCAAAACATCCCACCTCATCCTCCCCCACCATCCACCAGCGAGTCAACACAGTCCTCCACAATGGAACCAAACACCTCATCTGTCTCCACAGCCTGATAATGATCTGTGCTGGGTCCAGGCTGCAACTATGTGGGTACTCATGGCTCTCTCCAGGATAAGCTGGGGCCCAAAATGCAAGTTGTTTCCTTTATCCCTGTTTTAATTGGCAACAACAACAACAAAAAAAAAAGACTTATAAATGTTCAGAAAAGCAAGATTCACCCAATACATTCTATAACTATGTTAGAAAAATTCTACCCAACACCAAGAACTGCAAAGCTAAACCTTCAACACAAGAAAGACACAGAACATTACTCAATGTATACAATTTTACTTGCAAGGAGTGTACCTAATCATACTGCATAGACAAGGTGCTATGCACGAAATTTAAAAATTAGAAATTTTTTTTCAATTGGGCTTAAAATTTTGCAAGGATATATATTGCCAGAAGTCTGCAGTCAGCCAGCTCCACAGATTCTCTACCATGAATTGGTCATTCTACACTGCATCCCTAAGAGCTGTAAGATTAGCAATAGCCAGAGAAATAACATTAGTAGGGACAAAGAACAGCATAAAGACCCGACCATAGCACACACTTATTTTTGAGTGGATCACAAAATCTTGTATCAGAAGATTTATGGGACAGTTGGGTGAAAATACTACAGAGTCTACATGTATTTTTCCAGAGTTGGGGTCAGTAATTTTAAGTGGCTGCATTAGTTTCTAGTTTTGCAGATTTCCATTTGCATAGCAAACTAAAACAGAGTGAAGTGAGAACTTCATGTCTTTAAGTGTTCTGTTTTTTACTGTACGTGTTGCTACTGAATCACAACAAAAATTACTGGCGGGCCTGAAACTACCAATGTTATTTGTGGGTGATCATCTGCTGTAAAAAAGGATCTCCTATGTTAGGGACATTTCCAACACAAGTACGACAAAGCTAAACCTTTCAACACAAGAAGAACACAGAGCATTATGTTATGTATCCAATTTTATTTGCAAGGAGTATATGAATTATACAGGTATGATACACACACTAAGTTTTTTCACACAGTACAAGGCATTATTAAGGAAGGTTCATGAAGTCCTCCCCTTGAACATTACACACTTCAGAATTGCACAAGTGTCAGGTTACAGTATTTTTCCACTGAAGATAAGACGTGGAGAAGAAGCATGGGACGGTTAGCGTCCGGTCTCCTTCTGGTACAATTACGTCCTTTCATCTAACCACAGCTCGACCTTGGTTCCCAAGCATAAACCAGCACACACTTGCACAAAGAATGCTGCTGAGTACTTTTCCTGTCTCTTAATAATTAAAATACAAAGACTGGTACAGAGTAAATACAAAGTTCATTCTAAAACTTAATTAATAAATGATTGGTTCAAAGTATAATAATTAATCATTAATAAATCACAATCAAATATAATAAACATAATGATGATTTTCCTTGCATCTTATAAGTCCAAAATATCATCACTTCCTGTTTCTTCCTTTACTTCCTGTAGTCATGCTTGCCCTAAACTCGGACAGTCTCAAGACCGGTGTCCTAAAAAGTGTAACACCTTTCTCCCCCTCCAGTCTTTCTCTTCTTATTATGATATCCTCTCTGTTCTCTTTTGTGTGGTCTTAATTATAATAGTCCAGTCTACTTTACGAGTCCATTTAGTTGTTATGCATTTAAGAAGGTGGTCACCCTAAGGTTAAGTGCATCCTTTCCTGGGAGGTAAAACAGCACCTTGTTCATTTCTGTGGTTCCAGTCTCCACTTACATGTATCAAGTAGGGTCCTAAAGTTTTCTGCTAGATCTTAGTGCTGCATTTGACACAGTCGACCATAAAATCTTACTAGACTGGCGGAAAAACTGGGTTGGACTTTTTGGCACTGCAAATAATTGGTTTCGGTCCTATTTAAAAGACAGGGACTACTTTGTGTCTATAGGTAACTATAAATCTGAGCGAACCAAAACAACCTGTGGAGTTCCCCAATGCTCCATCCTGGAGCCACTCCTGTTCAACATCTACATGCTGCCACTCGCTCAAACTATGAAAAACAAGAAAATATGTTACCACAGTTATGCTGATGACACACAAATCTATATAACCATCTCACCAGGAGACTACAGTCCGATCCAAACTCTGATCAACTGAATCGATCAAATTAAAGACTGGATATGCCAGAACTTCCTTCAGTTAAATGGAGACAAAACTGAAATAACAGGAAGAAAGATTAGAAGTCAGTTTTCAGCTTCAAACAGCAAAGTTTAAAACTAACAACCAAGCCAGAAATCTGGGAGCTGTCATGGACTCAGACCTGAATTTAAGCAGTTACATTAAGACAGCTGTGAAGTCGGCCTGTTATCACATAAAGAACATATCAAGGATTATAGGACTGATGACTCAGCAGGACTTAGAAAAACTTGTCCATGTTTTTATCTTTAGTAGACTGGACTACTGTAATGCTGTCCTCACAGGTCTCCCTAAAAAGTCCATCAGACTGCTGCAGTTAGTCCAGAACGCTGCTGCTCGAGTCCTCACTAAGACCAAGAAAGTAGATCATTTAACTCCAGTCCTCAGATCTTTACACCAGCTTCCTGTCTGTCAAATCATTGACTTCAAAATCCTGCTGTTAGTTTACAAAGACCTGGATGGTTTAGGACCAAAATACATTCAAGATCTTCTGATTTGTTATGAACTAACCAGATCCCTCTGGTTATCAGCGTCAAGTCTTCTTTCTGTTCCCAGAGTCTGAAATAAACATGGAGGTAGCATTCAGCTTTTATGCTTCTCACATGTGGAACAAACTGCAGGTCTGCTGACACATCAGTTTTAAAAACTTTATTTGGTTCCTTTTATCAGAACAACTGTTAACTGCTTTTAATGTTTTATGTAAAGCACTTTGAATTGTCTTGTACATGAAATGTGCTATACAAATAAATTCGCCTTGCCTAAACACCACCTTGAACACATAATTTAAGATGTTTTATTTATTCATGCTTACTTAGTTAGTTAGTTAGCGACACAACTTCCAGACAGATGGTCATACTGTTATGGCCAACAGGTGTATCATCGGGTAAAAAGGGGCGGTGGTAGTTTGTTCTAGATTTAGGCAAACCTCAGACTCCTTCAAAAGAGTCTGCAGCACTAGTGAAAAAGACAAAAAGAGAGTCTCCAACAGAATCTGCTTTCTACGCCCTGAAACTTCAATCATTACATGATTAAAATCTGTGAAGTGTTCAAATGTTGCATAATCATTTCTTCTTACTGAGCTTTTGTGTTTCCAGCGATGTTTTTACACATACAGGATAAACCAGAGATATTTACATTATATAAGCTATGAGGTGACTGCGGTTTTTCTTTTCCAATATGACGCTGAATAAATGACCTTAACATATAGCTGAGGTTTTAACAGTTTACTGAGCACTGTTTTATTCTTAATTATATCCAGAAGAACCACACCATGTCTTGGGTTACTGTGTTAAAAAAAACTGCAGCTGTTAAACCGTCAAACCCGTCTTTCTGAGAACACAAAATCAAAAGTGAAACTAACTCAAAGACAAAGGAATTTAACTACAACCAAGACATGGCAGCATCTATGAAAGGGGTTTTCAGGAGGAATGTGATTGTTAAAGAGTTTTTTTCCCTGTTTAAATCATGTGAAACTAAAAACATGAGGCGACAAAGTCAATTTGATTCTATCTAGAAACATGAATGTGTTAATATGGACGATTGTTAGATAAATACAGTTAAATGTCAACAAGTTATGAAACATATTTTCTCAGATTCAGAGTCTGCAGTCACACAGACACAGCAGCCTAACCTACAGACACCTCTATGGATTTTAAAATCCAAATTTAAAATGTCAGACTACCTTTGAAGGTTAAAGGTTATTTTATTAATGCCTGTGGGTGGATTTGTTTTACAGAAACAAAGATAGCATCTGACGTTCCACAACAAAACACACACTGAACCTGACAGACAGGTATGTGATCGAGTGAAAAGTGAAAACTCATAATTTGTAGGTTGCAGAGGAGCCCAAGTCTCCAGATTTAAAGATGGCTGCACCCAGTACCACCTGTGCTCCATTGTTGCCTTCATTTAATATCTAATATGTACGTAGTTACGATTGTGAATGTCTCATCAACATGTGGTTTGTCAGCCGTTATCACCAGTATCAGCTGGTGTTTTCTTCGTGCACGTTTTTACAAATGGTTTGTTTTCCAGTTCTTTACAACATAATTAAAGATGCTTACTAACTGGCTATTTTAGAGGCGTCACTTTTTCCAGCGCTGGTCCAGCAGGAATGCCAACTGTCTGGTTATGACGTCACTTACTCTCAGGCGCTTGGAATTACGAGACAACAGGAACGCACCATTAGGCCCCATTTACACCCACAAACAGCACGAAAACAACAACAGTGGCCCTCCATGTTCTGTTTATGCTGCTGAATCTTTTTTTTTTAAGTTACTTAAGTAACTTAAAGTTCTAAAGTAAAACTAACTTCACATTTATTCAGTCAGCAAAGACGCAGATTTCATGTTGCAGATAATCAATACACCTCTATACAAGCGAAAGGTTAACACAAGGCGCCTCTGGATAAGTCCTGGGCGTTCAAGCAGCTTGTCTGATGAGGATGTAGTGCACACACAGGTTGTGTCGTAAAGTTTCCACACCCACTCCAGGCCTGGCATGCAGACTACATAGTTTTCACTTCTGTGCTCGAAGATACAGTAGTTTTCATTCCACTGAGGTTTAAATGCATTTTTATTTTACATATACAAAGGAAAAAGTTTGGGGTTTTGCATAGAAACGTCATGTAAACAGGGCCTCCAAATATTTAAATAAACTCAGACCTTGGATTTGTTTTTATGTAAAATAGCATTCCATTTTTCTCTTCCAAAGCCTTTGATACCCAACATAAGGAAACCAATAGTAGAAACATTTTACTGTTCATGTTTAAAATAGTTTGGTTTATAAAACATTCACTGTAACCATACAGAATCCTCACTAACTCAAATATATCCCCCAGTTTTTGTTCTCATCCGACACAGATGCAGCCAGTTTACAGGTTTTATATCCGAGGCTGTTTGTGTGTTTACAAGATTAAAAAGCAGTAAACTAAACATTAGACGAAACTCCATCCTTGGCTCTGAACTTAGTGTTTTAAACCTCAGTTGTTCCGTAAAATGCTTCATTTATTAGAGTAAAAATGTTTTTAATGTTATGATGGTGAAAAAAGAGTCATGATGCAGCAGAAAAAGCAGCTGCTGAAGCTCATGAATGAATCTGTTTCATTTGGACTATTTTTCTGTTTTCACCTGAACTGCCAGATTTGACGTAGAAATGCTGCAGTGCTGAAACGTCTACATCAAGGTTTTTATTTTGTTGTTTAGCAGGTTTGAAGCTTTTCCTGAGAGGCCATGTGGGCGTTTAGCGCAGTGGCCTCTTTTCCTTGGCAGGAGTGATTGACACCTCATTCAGGTTAGAGGACACTTTGTCCACCAAGCGTACACGATACTGTGGCGGCGCCGTCTCCTTTGTGCTTTAAGTTAGGTCCTGAAAATGACTGTGTGCCTCTTCATACACGGAGGTGGAGGAGGTGTGTGTGTGTGCATCCAACCGTGGTGAAAAGATAATGGGAAAGCAAAGAGCATCATTACCTTTCTCCATGCTGCTCTGCACCTCCCGCCTCCACCCGAACTGTCAGGAAAAGATGGAGTGGATGTCATTGGTCTGATTTTTGGATCTGGATCGGTTTCAGGGTCCAACCACAGTGAATTTATTTGTTTTTATCATGTCAGGAACCATCTACAACAGCAGCCTTCACTAACCGAAATGGCTCGTTTGCAGGCGTCTGCAGAGCTGAATGACACGTGGAGGAGGGAATTGAGCCATTTGATTCAGGTGTAGTGGAGAAGGGAAACATCTAAAAGTTCCAGGATAGTAAATCTTGAGGACTGGACTTGGGCACCCCTGCCCTATGGAATTCACCACAACAGTGAAACAAAAAAACTTTACTCAGTTTAATTTTTCCAGTTAAACTTCCTTCAACATTTTCTCCACTTTAGCCGTAAATTACAGCATGTTTGCCGGGCGGTTCTGCTGGTTTGGGGCCAGTTAGAAACAGAAACAATGAAGTGCTAGTTAAGTTTGTGTTTTTAAAAGAAATTTAATGCTGAATATTAATCTTCTCTGGAATCTAAGTAGGATTAAATTTCTTTATTTTACCATTTTACTGGTAAATGTTTGGATCAGTTTAAACTACAAATCAAATCAAGCTGGATGTTTCTTCCCAACATGCTCTATCTTGTTATGCTTTGTATTTTCTGTGTGTCATGTATTTGAGTGTCCGGGACTGCAGATGGAAATTAGCTCAAAGAGCTAAAATCTGGTATACAGCATAGTTTCCTCTGCAATTAACGCTGCTGTACATGGTCCCTGATCAATGAACTAAAGAAACTAATCTTGCTCTTCATGGAAAAGAAAAAACAAAAAGTTACTGGTAAAAAATTTTAAATGTTGACTTGTCCTACAGTTGGAGGTGTAGAATAATTTAGCATCTCATTAGCATGCTTTATTTAACTTTACATTTCAGCTGAGATGATGCAGATTATTGGTCAGTCCCTGGTCAGATGACTAAAGCTGACCAATCAGAGCTGACGGGGCTTTTTGGGGCGATGAAACCAGCAGAAATATTAAATATGTGTATACAAGAGCAAACTGATGAGCTGCTAGCTGTTACATGGGACTTAAAACTTCTAAACTTGGGCCTAACTTCCATAGACACAACCAACTGATGATAGATTTATTTACATGAAAAACCATTAAATCTCTGACTGGTGTGGAAAACCCGGCCAAGTTTTTTTTTTTTTTTTTTCACGTCAACACACCTCAAGTTCAATGACAAAAACTTTTACATCAGAATTTCTAAAGAGGTCATACTGTTTAACAAAAATCAGGATTAAATGAATTAGTAAACATCTTGAAAAAATGGTTTGACAGTGAAAACCCATCCGGACATTTTGGACACATTTTCAGGAACAAAGAGTTTTTCCTTGTGTTGAACTCCAGGATGCATAATCCAAATATCATATGAAACTGATGAAAACTTCAAGTAAGAATGCAGCTAAATTAATAATAAGTGGAACATTAGTTCAAACTTTCAGATAACCGACTACCAGCTCAGATATATTATGAGGCAAATTCTGTGTTCTTCAGCACAGTGATGTTATCTGTACTCAAAACAAAGGAAATTAGCTTCTCTTAGCTTCAGATGTTTTTACTCAATTTCTTTACAGTTATTGTTTGCATTATTTGAAGTTGAAGTTCTATCTCAGTGGTTTGTTTTCACATTAGCATCTAAGCTAGGAAAACAGACCACGCCCCCAAAGCAGTCGGCTCTGATTGGCCAGCTCTAATGGTCTGATATGAGAAAGTGGTTTTCACTGGATGGAAAGTTAGTGAACACCATGAAAAATGATGCCATGGTGAGGTTCGTTGTGCATATTGTAATTTTAATTTACCTCCTATGAAACTGCGTAAACTTGTTTTACTGTCGTCTCTGATCCAGGTTGCTATTATAAATAAAATAATTCTCAACAAACTTACCTGGTTAAATAAAGATTTTAAAAAAAAAAGTAAACGTAAAGAAAGAAAAAGCCATCAACTGTTGTTGTTTTTTTTTTTATATTTTACTGATTTTGCAACAAATGTTTGATCCCGTAAAAAGTATTGTCTCTGCTCATAAACTTAAGGTAAATGTATAAATGAACATTTACAACTCTAGTCAGTCGGTTTCGCCTCTTCAAGCACTACATTTCTGATGTTTTTGCAGCTTCTGCCAGTCATAGGACATTTTTTTTATGGGGAAGGCGATCAGTTTGATCTGAGGTATGGTACCGACCACTGAATGGTACTACATGGTACATGGTCTCCACTGGTGGAAATCTACTGGTTTTTTGGTAAATTTAAATTTAAACTGGCCTCCTTTTACAAGCTTTCAGTAGCTTCCTTGGGTGACGCTTTCACACTCTTGTCATTGTAAAAATCTCCACTGTATATGATGTATTTCTGTGTGAAGAAACTAAACAACAACATTTTTTTTCAGACATTTTTGTGGTTTTGATGATGTTTGTTATTCTAACTAAAAATGTAGGCTCTAAGAATAAATACAAAAAGTGTTCATCTTATAATTATATTAACCATTTCTTTAGTATTTTTAACATTCACATGGCACGCACACACATGCAGGTGCTTCTGCCCCCAGAAAGCTTTGATCCGGCCCTGCAGGAGTGTGCAGTTAACCTCAGAAGGCAGACGGCGTTTACAGCTGGAACATGATGGCTTTTTCATTTCAGTCTGAGCTCAAATGTGTGTTTTTGTGTGATTCGGGGTCTTCTTCAGACTTTGGTTTAGCGAAGCTGCAGCAGTTTGTTAGTTTTTAAAGGATTTCGTGAATCTGCAGTTGAGTCCCGGCTCTCTGCTTCTGAGACATTCAGCTGATTCTACAATCTGTCATTTCCAACATTTTGTAATTATCCCCCCTCCCACCCAAACCTTTACACTCACCTCCCCCAGCCCACCTCCCCCTCTACAGCCTCAGCTGAAAACTCCACATTTCTGCGCTCAGCTGGGAGGGTTAAACGTACTCCTGGAGGCTGTAGCTGTCCTTGATGTCTTTTTGGGGGAGTTTGGAGGGAGACGAATAGAGTCTCGGCTCCAGGGACTTTGTGGCTTTCTGCTGCTTCACCTCGTCCGTCTGCAGCTGGACGCTTTTGCTTTTCCTTTTTTTTGGTGGCTCGCGCTCGACTTGCAGCTCCCGCCTCCGATGCTCATCTCTGTGCAGCTCGAATCTGTCAGGGTCAGCAGAGGCAGCGTGGTCCGGTCGTCCAGATCGCTTTCCGGGACACGACAAACAGAAAATCACCCCCCCAGCCAGAAGAAATCCAGCAGAGATAAACGTCACACACAGAGCTCCACCGGGCTGATATTTACTGTTGTCCGGTAGGTCCGTGGTGAGGAAGGTGGTGATGACTTCGTTGGTGAACCACGACGCGGGGACCAGGCAGAGGAGGCTGGCCAGGATGAAGCAGCCCCCTGCGGCGATGGCTGTGTGCCCCTTTGCTCGGTGGCTGCCCCCCCAGCGGGTACATTTGAGCCCCAAGGAGGCGAGACAAAGTCCAAACGTGGCCACCATGCAGCAGAGAACCATGGCGGCTCGCATGATCTGCAGGGACGCCGGCAACGACAGGACCGAGTTCTTCATAGTGCAGCTGAAGACACCGGAGGTGTACCAGACACAGTCCATCCACAGACCCTGCATCTGCGAGATGGGGGTCATGATGCTGGTCCACACGTTGATGCTCACCTTCCAGTTGGGCAGCAACGTGGCCACGGTGGTGCCGAGGACACCCAGAAGCGCCAGGGCGAACGCCAGGATCTGAATGGCAGCAGACAGCATGGCTCGGCCCCCCCTCGTCCAGCGCTGGTCCCTGCTGGCGCAGCGGCGTACCGGCAGCTCCTGACAGCAGATAATTCCTCAGTGCAGGCTCCAGCGGGCTGCAACCAGAGGAGAAATGAGAATTGAAGTGAGCGTGGGAGCGTGACGGACACACAGCTGAGGCTGCTGATGGGAATCTGCTTCTCCCCCAGATTTCTGAGCTGTTTCCAGCATGTGGGGGCTCAATGATTGCTCGCATTAGTTACTCTGCAGCTGAAGTGGTGATCATTGACACTCAATTATGTCCTCTTAGAGCTGCAGTGTCCCTGAGCGTCGCTCTCTGAGCTGAAGTTATTCCCTCCGCAACAACCTTCTGATGGAGCCAAATATCTGCAGCCAGAGCTGGAATCTTCTGGATGTCGAAGTTCGGCTGAATGAAACTCAAGTCTTACCTGTGGTGTGTCTGTGGCTGCGAACTCCTGAAGTCAGTCCTGAGCAGCACTGTGAAGGAAAACACCGGGTGTGTGGGTTAACTGGGTCTAACTACCCCTCTGCCTGCTGTCTCCTTGGCAACTGTACATACAGTTTCATCCCATTCTGCATCACCAGACGTCCTCTGTTTTCTGCCTGCAGTCTCGGTCTGAACAGAACTCTCCAAGAAACCGGTTCTGGTTCCACCCTGAAGGTCACCGACTCTGGTGGAGCCGCAGAGCAGCGTTCTTATCTGATGAGTTGATGGTGGTACGTCAGCTCCGCACACGTCTCGTTTCCAAACAAAAGCAGCATTTTACCTGCAAATCCTGCTTTCGGTTAGTTTCCTGCAGATTTGGGTTTTCATCCTCTTCTTTTTCTGAATTTTCAAACAGAAACTAAAAGCCCGTCGCTGCAGTTATTGAGCTCATTACGGATTTTTCCTGATAATATCTGCTGCTCTTCAAACGACCGACAGGATAATTTCTTCTTTTAAAAGGGCTTTCTGGTTTTGGTGATAAAGCCGCTGAGCTGTGAATCAAGGTGTCGTCCCGTCATGTGACCGTGTGAAGAATCGGCCACTGCAACGCGCTGATAAGCGTCCGCAGCTCGCCCGCCCACCGGCTCCGTGGTGATGGGACCCGGCAGCCTGTTATTACCATAATCCTGCAGACCTGCACAGACACGACCTGGAAACTACAAA
The DNA here is from genome assembly GCA_037177495.1 of Rhadinocentrus ornatus. Classification (NCBI taxonomy): domain Eukaryota; kingdom Metazoa; phylum Chordata; class Actinopteri; order Atheriniformes; family Melanotaeniidae; genus Rhadinocentrus; species Rhadinocentrus ornatus. Next base: position 24,603,548 of record JBAMHW010000025.1, read on the forward strand.
CACAAATTTTCCTCCGTGTGGGAAAACACAACTTTAAAGTCTCTGCAGACGCCGTTTCCAGCATCATGGGTCAATTAATGTTGTTGTGTTGGTATAAAGAACTCACTACAAGCAAAAGCCCAACTCACACGGGTCCGTTTCCCACCACAGATGCAGAGCGGTGACGTCATCAGCGGCTTTTGATGCAGCTTTCTGGGTTTGTGGTCCTTTCAAAGGAAGATGTGTGTGTGTGTGTTTGGATGAATGTGGTTTGTTGTATAAAAGCATTTTTGGAGCTCAACAGGACCAGAAAAGTGTTTTATAAAAACAGCCCATCTATCATTTTATCGTTTACACATGACAGCAGATATAAATTAGGAGCATCTGATGCGGCTTCACTGCTTCAGTTTTTTCGTAAAAATTTGGATTTGTTGTTATTATTAAATATAAAAAGGAACAATGGTCAAATAATTTCTATCTTTTGCATATTTAACGAGTTCCTGCAGCCACGAATCAGCTGCAGCTCTGCTGGATCAATAATCATTCAATAAGAATTTTATTTTAGATCATTTAATGTCTTTTTTTTAAAGGAAATTTATGAATTGTTCCTTTAAAATGTAAATATTCTGCACTGCAACTTTTATAGAAAAAAAAAGGCTCGTGTGAGCTCAAAAAGGTAAATTTTTAAATTCTGATCAGCAAAAACAAAATACGTGAAAAAATGTTTTTAGAATTATTTCATCTTTGTTTTCTTTAAACTGGGTTTCCTGCAAGATTTGACTGGAATTATAAATTCTGGTTGAATATCAGTGACAGATGCATTAAAATAACAGCTTTTGTTAATGTGACAAAGAATGAGGCCGGTTATTAATAGTCCTGCCTCTAATAATAATAATAATAATAATGAATCTAATTACTGAACGTTGTCTTGTGACCTTGGACAGAAACAAATGTATCTAATAAAGTAGTAATTAAAATATTTTTGTAATAATTTAAGTAATTTCCAGAAAATCTGATGAGAAACATTTTTAGCTTTTTCTAAACAAATTTTTTGGGAAAATATTTGTTTATTTGGACTTTAAATAATTAAATGGTGTTCAGCCGACAAGGAAATAATCAATTTAAACACATAAGAACTATAAACAAAATCATTTAAAAAATTAAAAAGGTTTCTTACCTCCAGCTGCAGGACCGCTGAGCAGCCGTGTGTTCGTCCTGCATCCTGAGCGTCAGCTGCAGGGCTCGCCGGCGTCGTGCCGCAGCAAATCTCCGGAGGGTAGACCGGGGGGGTAGACTGGACGCCTGGGGGCGACTCGGCCCTGAATCTGGAACATTCCTCTGGTTTCAGCAGCTCGGGCCTCGTGTTGTTTCCCGCCGGGAGGTTTCAGTCTAAATGTGTGTGTGAAGGACATTTTCACAACCTGCTGCATGAAAGCAAAGAAAGAAACTATTATTTATTTATTTATTTCATTTTCATTTCCTTGATATTTTTTTCTCATTTTAAAATTCTTGTAAAGGTTTTGATTAATTCTTGTTTTCATTTAATCTCGTTTTTATTTCTAAATATTTTGTCTTTATCTTTATTTTGCTGTGTGTGTGTGTGTGTGCAGTGTGTGTGTGTTTTATCCATTCTTGCCTGTTTTGTTAAATATTTTTTTGTATCAGATAATTTTTATTTGATTTTAATTCACTAGTTTATTTGTTTGAATCCAGATTTTAATTGATTAGATTTGTTGATATTTAGTAAAACATTTTTATGTATTTACTCATTTATTAACGTCATAACTACATTTTAATTTCTCAGATTGTGTATTTTATTGAGCTGGATTCACATTTTAAATATATAATTAGTTTTCAGAAATCTATATTTTTTATTCCTAATTTTGCTTTAAATTTTCTTTTTGTGTGAATAAAAAAAATCGCTGTCACAGAAAATGTGGAATTTGTTTATTTTGCTTGTTAAATAAACTTAATTTTATTTTTAATGTTTTAGAGATTTTTATTATATTTTTTAATGGTTTTCAGTTTCAGGTCGGGCTGAATAATTTTTCTTAGAAACCCAGTTTTCCTGTTTTCCCCTCCAGTCCTGATCAACAGAGAACCGATCGGTCTGATCAATCAGAGATCAGTTCGGCTTTGAACGGATTTACAGATGGAGGAAACAAAGCTGAGAGTTTTAACTGAAACGTTTTTAAGAACTTCTGATCATTCTGGTGATTGAAAACTAGTTTAAACCAGCTAGGGTGTCTCTTTCTGTACGAACAGAACGAATTTTAATTTGGTTCTTTTATAAAATTAAAGATGTCTGCTTTGAAGATGAAGAACCTTTGTCGCAAATCAAATGAGAGACTGTAGAAAACTTTGATTCCTGAATCTTTATTCCAATATGGCAGAAATTAGCTTCACGTTTAGGCAAACAGTTTGACCTCTGACCCGTCTGCGGTGGAGCTGAATTAACCCATCTGGCAGAAACAAACCCCCCCGAAGCTCCGTCAGCCAGACGGGAAAATGAATGAAGAGCCTTATCGCCAAGGCACACACATACACACACACTTCTTATTTTATGGCGTCTTTCCAATCCGCCTCATGAGGAAAGCAGATGCTCATGAGGCGGATTATTAAAGTCCAGGATCAGGACTTTGTTCAGATCTAGGTCGTCCACATGTCTGACCCAAACCTGATCCTCACCTTCACCCTGAAGTCTACACCCTGACAGGAAAAGCAGCCAGTACATCATTTAGTGCTCACAGGTCAGCAGACCCCCCACAGGGAGACATAAACACGATCACGGTCACATTCTTCATGCTTACGGCTCCCAGGGGGAATTTATCCGACCGTCCACGGGTTCAGCAGAAAAATCCAGGTGTTCACAGGAGCAGACCACGTTTGCAGGGTGAAGATGATGATCAAGGTTCTGGTCCCTTACGTCACTGAGAAACTACAGATCTTTACTAATCCACAGGAAACCGTTTCATATAAACACAAATAAATAAATATTAATAACTATTTGAAACAGACTAATTACTAAATCAAACATATATGAATATATAAATGTAAACTACACAGAATAAGTGTGGCATTGCTAAAAAGAAAAGATTTGTTTTAGGGATTAACAGTTGTTAATATATCACATTTACTTCTTGGATGTTTTTATCTTATGTAAATGAGGCTTGTAGTTATCTGAGCAGGACGAAGCCCATTGGGTGACGTCGGAGCATCCGGACTATATTTTAACTGCTGCAGCTAACCCTCCCTTTCATTAATGAGAAATAGTTGCTCATTCATTCATTCATTTTTTTGTGTACCATCACAGGATAGAGCAGTAGCAAATTCACCTTTATTTAACCTTTATTAAACCAAACTGCAGTAACAGGTTAAATGTTGCTAGAGGGAATCTTCATTACTACTAATGGTTTTCTTGCTACTTAAATCTTTCTCGTTTTCAAATTGAGTTTTAAGATATTTCTAAGTGGGTGTCCGATAATAGTAGACAAAAAGAGAAAAAGAAAAAAAACAACAACTATTGATTCATTAATTTGCCAAATCCCATGTAGGCCACTATCCAGGGTTGCGAAGCACGGAAGTTTGGGGTATTGGCATCTCTCCAGTGGAGAAAGTACACATGACTTACACTAAGTTTAATTTTATTTAAAAGAAAAGGCTTCAATTTAAAAAAAAAAAATTTGTTTTTTACAACACAAAAAGTCACTAGAATTTTTTTTATGTATTGCTTTTTCGGCAACTTTTATTTTCAAAACCTCACCGGAAGTAAAACTGTAACAGCTTATTTCTAACTTGACGCATGCGCTTTTCACTTCCTCCACCTTGTGGTCATAACTAGTAATTACAACAGTCAAAACCATATAATAATACAGAAATTAGAAAATAAAAATAAAGTCACACGAATTCAGAATATATTCTACAGTCTCTTTGGGCCCTAGGCAAAATATTATGGGGATCCCTTTTAATCAGCGCTCACTACCCTTATAAAATTGTATATTTTTAACAATAATACAAAAATTTCATTAAATAATTTATGTTATAGATGTTAAATGACTCCAATGCTACTTTGAAATGTTCTTTGACAGGTTTAACTTGTCCGCCTACTTCATTGCTTTCAATTTACATTTCATTACATGCAATATATTTTAACAGAATGTGCTGCAGAAACCTGCACTATGGATCTTTAAGGTTGCATTAAAAGTTGGAAAATAAATAAATAAATTTCATAAGCATAAAGCCTACTCACATGGAAAATAGAAATATATAAATACCACTTGTAAATAACACCATCTATGACCTCAGCCGTACATCATCTACATATCTTGCCTATAAATTCAGTAACTTGGTTTACTTAGCTCGACAGTCTAGCTGGACACAGATTTAACTTAATAACGAAGAAAAGAATTTAGTCCGAATTAGCAGATTTCAGTAGCAGGACAGACTGAGCTGTCGAGAGCTGAACTAGCTTCAATACTTTCTGCACTACTTACCACATGCTTGCATGGTTTCTTCTTTGTTTTCTGGCCAGCAGACAGAAAACTTCCCTTCTTTTGGACAAACCCGCTCTGAGATGTGCGGTTTGTTTACACAGGATGCAGCGCTACGCACGCGGCGTGGATGGGGCTCCTTTAAGGAGTTTTGCACCGGCCAACAACCGTGAATGCAAAGTATTCACATTGTCACTAATCTGCATTAACGTCGCTCACCTTTTTGGCTCGCGGGCCCCAAACATTTAAATAGTAAAAAGCAAAAAAGAACAACCCGTAACCAATTTACTGACACACAACCACACCAGTTAGAGTTAACTTTTCTGTTTCCTCACTGCCCCCTAGTGGCCAAAATACGTTCCTACAATGGAAATGTCTCGACATCAAGCTAGCAGGGCTAGTTAGCTTCACTGAAATTGACTGATCTCTTCTAAAACCGGATTTTATTCTTTTTAAATATGTGATGAAATAAACCTTTATTAAATTACATTTATATATTTTGGATTTTCTTCAACTGATAAACTGTTTTATTAGTTATTTAGTTATTATACATTTTGTTGCATAGGTTGTTTACATCAGCAAATTTAGTTTCATGATTTTATTTAAAAAAGTCTTTTAAATCTTTATCGGCTCTAACTAATTTGTACATTTTGCGTGTTGATAGGTTACCATGAAATTTTTTAAAATAAATTGTTTTTAAGAAAACGTTATCTAATGTTAAAAGCTTTAGCCGGAAGTAGTACTGTGATAGCTAGTTTCTAGTTTTGCACATACGACTGTTATCCGTCTCCCTCTTGTGGTCACTTTGTGCAACTACACTATAACAATAACTACAATAACAAAATGAAGTTAAACTTATTACATATTGGCAGAACATGTCAAAATATTAAAAATAATATTCCTAATTGAAGATTATTCATTTATTTATTCGTTTATTGATTCATCTGGTTGCTTGCTATGTACCCAGTAGATCAGTAAAGACAATTTGAACTAAGCTAGCAATATCCTGGCAGGCGTCTTGAGTAACACTAAAATAACTTCCCTGTAAATTGAAAAACAACATAGTTAATTACTTTTTAGTAGTTTGAAGGTACTTGTGTGTTTAATCTGATAGGACCTAAGTCAAACTGCTAACCGAGACCCAAATCAGTACAAACTTAGCCTGTCATTGTGCCCTCTTGTGGCCACAAGTGGTAACTACAACAATCAAGCTAGAAAGGTTTTATATAACCTGTACTTCCTGTGATTTCTATTTAAAAAATTAAAGTTTTGATTATCTTTTAATGTAAAATCCAGTGACTAGATAATCTGCTTGTGTGTATACACACGTTTTATTTTTTTAAGAAATTAATTTAAATGTTTTCAATTAAATAAAATTTAATTATTTAGGCCGAACAGTTTGTATTAAAGATCTCTTCAATGAGATTTAAATCACTTTATTGATCTTTGACAGAATCACGTCATACAAAGACGTATACAAGTATTTAAGAAAATAAATTACCAAATATTTTTAACATTTAAAAAATAATTGAAAAAATTAATTTAAAATCCAGACACTTCTTTTCCAACGGAAATACAAGTGACAGAAAATATAAATACAGTAAGAGAAAAAAACAGGCTTCGATTCGATGCAGCAGCTCCAGATTTTCACCAGAAACTGCTTTTGTCAAGAAAACCAAGAAAAAACGTCGCCCGGAAAACAAAATGTACACAGAAGAATATTTACAAGTGCAGAGTTAAAATAAAGATTCACACATTTGTTGTCTGTTCGGTCCATAAAAGCTGAAGTTAAAACCAGTTAGAGATGAGATGTGATCCAGATCCTAAAAAGACTCCGGAAAGGTTTTACTTCTTCATCACTCCTCATCGCTGTACATCCAGGACAAGAAATTCCAGTTCATTCCAGAAGTGAAGTAGAGGTTTCTTTACTTTCTTCACTACAAAATCCTGAAAATCAACCAGTTTTAAATTTGTGATTTCATGTTTCAAAGTCTTTCTGGACATAAAATTTTGCTGGAATTTTCTGGATAGATGAATAATTTCACATGATTAGAAGATGATAAAATGGTTTAAAATAGATTTAGGGTTCACCATTTAATATTAAAATTGTGGCTATTAATTTGAATTTAATGAATAATTTTATGAGGTCAGATTTTTCAGTTAAAGGTGAAACTTTGTGGAATATTTAGAGAAGAAATTTGATCATTTTGAGAAAATGGAAGCAAAATTCTTGGAGCAATCTTCACATTAAAACTGGAATTTCTTTGAATTTCACAACAATGAGAAAAACCTTAAACTTAAACACTGAAGTTATTAGAATAATTTAGCTTTTATTTAATAAGCTTATTTTAATTTTATTTAAAATAATTTTGTTTTTCCCACAACTTTTTAGAAAGCATAAAAAACAAAAACAAAAAGAAGCATTTTTGACTTCTTAGAAACTCGTAGATCTCAGAGGTTCGTGGTCTTTGTGTAGAACTGATCTCAGCTTAATTTGTTCTGAGGTTCCAGATTTTCTTCTGGTGAAGGAACTCTGAGGAAGACTCCGCCGTCACTGCTGATCAAACTGATCTTCCTCATCTGGAAGTTCCGTATGCTTCAGAGGATTCAGCGTCATCTCACTCTCAGCCAATCAAATGGCTCCTGGTTTGTGTGAATCCGAAACATCTCCCGGATCACCGTCTGGACCTCGGTCTCTTGTTAGCATGCTAGCTCTGTCCCTGTAGCGTGGGGACGGTGGCTGTCTGGATCCCTAGAACCGGATCATAGAAGCAGTCCTCGTTGATCATGGAGGTCATGCTCTGAACGCTGAAGTCTCGCTCCAGCAGGCAGATCGGGTCCATCGGTTCTCCTCCGCGCCTTAGACTGGAGCTCCGCCTCTTTTCGTCAGCATCCCAATACGTTGCTCCTCGCTCCTCCTCGGTGAAGTTGAGCCTCTGCAGCTGAGCCTCGAGCTCGCTGGTCAGGGAGCAGAGTCTGGTCCTCCTTCCCGAGGCCGCAGCATCGCTGGCGTTGCTCGGCAACACAGGCTCTGAGCAGGTTTCTCCCCGGACGCCGTCAGGTCCGCAGATCTCCGGCTGCTGACGAGGCATCCTCGGGGGGTCGGGGTGAAGGTGCTCCCTCCTCCTCCAGGCGGCGCTCTTCTCAGCTGTGGACAGCCTGGTCCTCCTCAGGGAGCCGCCAGAAGTTCTGTCTCTGAGGAGCGAGCGAAGAGCTCGCAGGACGCTGGCCTTCGTCTCCAAACCACTGAAACAAAGATCAGAGACTAAAAACCTGACACAGTTCAACCAGTTTAACCAGTCAGCATCAAAATGATGAAACTAAATCAGATAAAAATGAACATTTTAAAGCGAGGACGTCTCAGAGGTGCTGGTACCTGCTGCAGAGCTGGAACACCGTCTCCGGTCGGCCCTCCACCTCAGACCTGCTGTGAACCAGCTCCCACACACACGGGTCGTCCGTACCTGTAAACACAGCTTAGTCAGGTCACACACACACACATCATCCTGTCTACGGTGACACTCCTCCCTCTGACTGGTCACTGACCTGAGATGTTGGCTGGTCTAACCTGGACCGCTGAAACTGGGATTAACCAGCGGAACCTGAAGGGGTCCAGATCAGCTGATCGGGAGCTCGTCTGTCACAACAAACACAGTCAAGTTTTTACTGAAAACATGAAGTTTCTGTTTGAAGCTTCAGATGAAGAAATTCTCACAGATTTTATTCTAAATTCAGAAAGTTACGTTTCATATGTTAGTTTGTGTTTATGAGATCAGATTGTTGATCTTTAATTCATTTAACTGATTTTTAAAACCTTCTTTAAGAGGAAAATCTCCATATTTTGCATTTTATATGACTACTTTTATCTTATTTATATTTATCTTATTTGTATATTGAAGTATAAAACTTCTTGGTTTGAGAAAACAAGCTATGCAGCTGCTAAGTGTACCAAAATAATTGCTGTAGTCATA
>JBAMHW010000025.1:24612087-24651787 GCA_037177495.1 Rhadinocentrus ornatus
TCAGAACTGTCTGTTGTTTTCATTATTTACCGACCTCCTCCGATCCTGCCTAAACAAATAAAAGTGTTTCATTACATACATTTACTCATTATTTATGAACCAGAGCAGTTTTTTAGCCGGTTTCCTCTGTGATTTTCCTCCGTTTCAGCCTCCAGTGTGAAATAAACCGCGATGAAGAGCAGAGCTGGACTCACCATCCTCTTCTTTAGTTTGCTGTTCACGCGGTAAACCAGGATGACGGCTCGTTTGAACACTGAGGAAACAACAGCATGTGTGTTACAACCTGAACAAACCCACTGAGCAGGTGACGCGAGTCTGGACCCACCGAACAGACTGAGCTGAGGCTCCTTCCGGAGGCGCCGCAGACCCGGCAGAGGGTTCAGCCAGACCACCGACGAGTGCACCAGAAACTCCCCCATCGAGATCTCCGTCACCTGAGGCCACACGGAGAGAAGGATGATCAGATGCTTCAGGCGATGTGACGACTTTCCTGTGTGTGTGTGTGTGTGTGTGTGTACCTGTCGGTCCGGTCCGCTCTGTTCTGCCGCCAGCTGGTCGAATACGCAGCCGTAATCCTCGTAGATCTTCTGCATGTCATTGATGTGACTCGCCACCTTCTCCATCGCTCTCAGCGCCTCTGAGTGGACAGAACAGGAAGTGAGTGAAGCCTCAGCCGTGTGTGGGCGGAGCCACAGCCCAGGTAAAGCAGGTGTGTGTGTTACCTGTCAGGTGTGTGTGTTCGGGACTCTCCACATCGGTCAGGGACACCAGCTCTCTCAGCAGCAGGGGGTACTTCAGAACTCTCTGAACCGGTTTGATCAGGTAGGACTCCAGAGAAGACGAGTGCTGATTGGTCGGATTCCGGGACTCCAGGAAGTGTTTGAAGGCTGCGTCTGTTTTTGCTGCATTTAAAGACGATTTAAAGGTAACGTATCTGCTCAAACTCTCAGGACTTCAGATCAGATGTTGTGGTCTCTGACAGTCACCCACCTCTCTCCAGAACCTTCTGGACCTTGATGTGGTTGGCGCAGAAGCCGCTGTAGAGCTTGAAGTGATCGGCGTAGTAAAGAAACGATCCGCCCAACGAGAAGAGGAGTTTCTGAAAGGGAAACAAGAAATAAAATGAGCTCAAATAAATTATATTAGAGGATCAAGTTAGATAAAAAAAAGACGGCTGATAAAAATCAATTAAAATAAGGAACGGTTTGATGAAAAAGTAAATGACTAATAAAATTTCATTAAGATACTAACAAGACATAAAATATTGGGCGGATTAAATCCAGGAGAAGAGAAGCAACAAGGATCAGCTGATGGATTCTCACCTTGAACTGTTCGGGCGTTTCCAGGCTGCTGAAGTTTGGACAAGCGGTGATCCGCTCCTCCAACGTTTGGAGGAAAACTCTCTGGAAGTCCAACATCTCCGGCAGACTGCCGAACAAGGCCTCCATCTGAGGGAGAGACCACACCGAGACTCAGAACCGAGAGCAGAACCTGACTCTTACTGCAGCGGTCCACTTCCTGTCCCGTTCTCACCTCGTCTTTGCTGAGGAACGTCTCGTTCTGCAGCGGCGTCAGGTAGAGGTCAAACAGGCAGACCAGATCCTGATGCAGGAACAAGCCGGTCAGTTTTACAGGTTAACAAATACAGAGTACAGAGCAGGGCGATAGTCAATGTTCCCTGCTCCAACACACCAGTCATTGTGCAGAACATCATAGGCTGTTGGATTCATTTATTCTGATTCAGGTGTGTTGGAGCAGGGAAACATTGAAAACCTGCAGGACTGCAGCCCTCGTAGGACCAGCGTAGCCCTGGTATCGAAGATCTTACAAGAAACAAGGAAAAAAGACGAGGAAAACATACATTTTGAATTTTTTAACCAATCAAAAAGCTGAATTTCATTGTCAATCAGATTTTTAACTAAATATGTTGGTATCGTTTCTAATGATTTGAATGATATGAATCGTATGATTGGTGCTGATGATCACATGATTGGGCTTCGAAGCTTGTATCGCTCTTCCTGAAGCGGCAGCAACACGTTAATCACGAGACCGATTACATCGAAGCTTGAAACACTGTCGCTGCTTCACTGATTCAAAAAGTGCGTCGATGTATTTCACTGGTTTGACAGCAGTTTTCGTTAGAAGCACTGGACTAGTTTAGTTAAGTTTCATTTAGTATTTATTTAATTATTTACTGAACAAAACAATTAATACAACTTTTTAAACTTTATATAATCTGCCCCTCTCACACAAATAATTTAGCCAATAATAAATACAATTTATTTAATTTATAAATTAAACTAAAAACAGCTGCAGAACATGTTGCTGCAACAGATACTCCATATTTTTTGCTTCATTTATTATCTACACAATGCCACGGAAGAAAAAAAAGAACCTCATTAAGATAACTTAAATAATAAGATAAATAACAATTTTTTAAACACAATCATTTATTTAGCTTCTTTAGTTCCATAAACCAACTCTGAACACTGAAACACATCCTCCAACTCTTTTATTCTAAATCTTGGTTTGATAAAAATCTCACATCCTTTAAAAAATATAAACATTAAACAAAAAAAAAAGTGTTTCTGTTCAGCCAAAGACCAAAATCTGCTTCAGCAGGTTTCTCTGGTCTTACTAAGAGTTTACATAAAGCTTTTTAAAATCAGCATTTTACCTAAATTTACATTTTGGTTTAATCTGGAATGTTTTTAGTCCGGATGAGTGTGTCTGTATATCAGGTTATTACAAAACAAATGTTTTAAACATGTATTGTTGTACTTCTTCTAGCGTAAAATTGATTTTAATGCATAATGATGATGTCATCATTATTTAGTATAAATGACCACAAGCAGAAGCAAATTAAAAGAACCATGAAGCCTTTTCTGAACTTTGATTGCTGACATGATAGAAACTGCTCCTAAGAGGTTGCTATGGTTACAGTCAGCCTCCAGAAGCCTCGAAGCTCTGAATCTTTTTCTTGGCACACTTAGAAGAAAAATCTCAGAGCTTCACGAATGTTTTTAGTTGCGTCAACTGTAAAAAGACAGTATACACAAAGTTTTGCAGGGAAACACACTAATGAGTTTGTGTCTGTGATATAAAGGAATATTAAACAGGGTTTCATCCACTAATGAACGTATTTAGATCATTTTCTCTGTTGCATCTGGGAGCTTCCACATAGAAAGAGAATATTTCGATCGTATCGGGGCACACAGCAGCACACTTCTCACCTTGACGTAGGACTTCTCCGTGTCCACCAGCTCCTGGATGACTTTTCTCAGACGCTGACATACGCTCAGGTGGGCGGGGCTTGCTGGCGGCAGCCCGGACTCTCTGCAGTACGGGTTCCTGGGGGCGTCGGAGTCCAGCGCTTGGCTCTCAGGGAAGGTCTGATACCGTGAACAGACCCGCTCCATGTTCTGGAAGGAGGACACAGAGGAGGCAAAGATTCCTCAGATTTTAAGAGTCAGTTGTCAAAACTGATGATTTTCTGGAAATCTCAGATCTTAGCAAAAGCAACGGTGGGTAGAGACTGATCAGGCTGCTGAAGGCAACCAATCAGAGCTGGCTGGTGTGTTTCTGGCTAAAGTTTGGAAGCGTTCTCAACCCAAAGCACCTGTAACTAAAACAGCATCTCCACTCAGGTCAGACGGACGGGTAGATTAGGCTGATAAGTCGACTTAAACAACCCAACCTGTTGTCCTTGTTTCCCTTAAGGACAAACTCCACCTTTTCCCTGTTACAGTCATCAGGCCGACGGCTCGGTTTTCTGTGTGTCTTCAGGGTTTAACAGTAAAATCTTGTTTTAGTGACTGACTGCAGAGGAAGCTTTGAAAGCTGCAGAACAGGAATCAGCTGAGCAGCAGCAGCGGACTTAAATCCGCCTGGTTGGGTTAGAGCTGACTGCGGAGTCACACACCCACACTCAGCTAAACTGAGCTGACGTTTAACTGGTCTGAGAGCAGCGTCTGCTGGAAGATGAACGAACTCCTTCATTCATCTGCTCATCCTTCAGCTGCACGGCTCTTTAACCAGGAGACTTTCCTCAGATAAAAATCCGGTTCCCTGAACGAGGGAATCTGCAAACCCCCTCAGATGAGAAGAATCCAGGAAATTAACGTGGAAATGTTGATTTTTAATCTGGTGAAGCTTCTGATGTCTGCAGCACAGAGCTGAATGTAGATAAAAGATCTGCAGAGGAAACACACTCAGATCTCCACAAACCTGGGACTCTCAGCCAGACCCGAATGAGGACATAAAACCTCAATAAACCTGCAGTGAAACAGCTGAAAAAGTTGAATTTAACGTCTTGTTTTACATGATTAGTTCCACAAAGCTTGTAAATATTCAGCTGATGTCACAAACGAGCACTGAAGCAGCAAATTTTAACATTTTAGAAGCAGATTCTGTAAATAATCCCAACATTAAACAGATTTATTTTAAATATTCCAATCAGATGTCTAATGTCTGAGTTCCGCCTACTTAAATATGTTCATTTCCGGCTCCAAAAGCAGGCAGATGTGATTGTTTAATATCTTATTACATGATAAATATACTTAATTTTTCTGATTAAAGATGAATAATCTGGTTATAAAGAAAGTGAAGTCGGTTCCAGAGAGATGAGACGACGTCATCTCTCGTGTCCACTTCTGAGGGTTCTGTTGCAGCTCTGCTTTGAAATCTGGACCAGATCCTTCAGGAGGATCCTGAACTGGGGAAACCTCTTGGAGATGGAAAACCTCCAGGAGGACCCTCACCTACCTAAACCTTCTAACATGGCGGAGCAGCATCTCTCCTCACTGAGCTCCTCATCTCATCTCTGAGGAGCTCAGTCTGAAATCATCTGCAGCATTTTTCATGTTTACCAGCAGAACCAGTCCCTCTGCGGGTCGCTGGCAGCCCACACAGCAGCTTGTCTCCTCCAGCAGATCCAGCATTTGCTCCACCAGCCCGACCCCTCTCTTCTCCTCCTCCTCCTCTTCCTCCTCTTCCAGCATCTCCACATCCTTCTCCAGCGGCAGCACCCAGCACAGAGCTCCCATGGTGAGGGAGCAGGATGGGGGGGACACCTGGGCTGGGGTCAGGGGTCGCCTCCGGGATCCGTTTCTGCTTCCAGAAGATGACGAGAAGTCGCTGACAAACAACATCTACGAGCTCCTCTAATCCCGTCTGTCTGACTTTACAAACACTGCTGACGGCCTAAGCCCAGATTATCAGGCTGGCCGCTGGTCATGTGACAACATGGGGTTGGCGCTCCAGGAGGATTGTGGGAAAGGATTTCTGCAGGTAAGTCTGAGGAGGTTCAGAGGAAGTGAGACTTCAGGTGGGTGTTTCCTCCTGAAACCTCTTTATCACCACTGACACAGACCCACTATGATTTTGCAGCATCTGGCAATGAAAATGGAATCAGTTGTAAAATGATCTGCTTTCCCAACTAGTCAGAGATTTTCATTAGACAGAGGAGAAAAAAAGCAAGACAAGGGTCAAACGTATCCCGATTGCTGCAGCTTCCTTTCTGAGTCATCTGAACTGACAGGAAGCCTCCTCCAGGGAGGCAGAGGCGGTAAGAGACCGCCAGAAACATGAACAGTTATCCCAAAAATGAAGACATGCTGCCCAAAGTGTCTCTAGGAAAAAAAAAAGAGAAAAAGCTGCTTCTGTTTTTGGTGAAGCTTTACAAACGAGGAGAGTGGTCAGAAAACGAGAGCAGCCTCCATCAGACTCGAGTGTTGAGCTGCAGCTGGAGGCCGTTCTGAAGAAGATCCGTGGGAAAATCCAGTCCACGTCCACAAAACTACTGTATGAGAAAAAGAAATTTTCCTATTGAACTGTTGAACCATCAACTACATGAACAGACATCCCACCTGAAAACAGGAAGTTAAATAATAAATTCAAGCAAAATAGAATCTCTGATCACAAACCATCTTGGTGCTCTGAGCTCGTCTGTGAAAACCAGCCTCTGGGTTGTGTTTGGAGGGTCATTCCCGACAGCCGATCAATAATTGATCATTTGAGTCTCTACAGTTAGCAGAATATGTCTAAATCCGATCTTGAAATGATCATTCATGCTTTCATCTCATCTTGTATTGATTATTGTAATTGTTTTAAATCTTTTTTTAAACCCGTGGAGGTCTGGCTTTTCAGGCTGTAGCCCCCAGACTCTGGGATGATTTGCCCCTTTCCCTCCATGTGGTCGACTCCGTGGAAGACTATATTATTCTGGAAAGGTTTTTGTTGATGGTTATTATTTATTTTATGCAATTATTATGTTGTTTTATTGCACTCAGTGCACACAGCAGTGTGTGATTTTTATCTGTAAAAAGCTCTTTATAAATAAACTGTATTTATTTACAGAATAAAACACAGAATTTGGGAAAAAATAAAATGGATTTCATGGGGCTCTGTGTGATGTGATGCAGAGTCCGATTCGGACCGGAGGATGTTTCCGTCACCATACAGGATATTTACTTCAAACCCAGTTTTTAAATTCATATCGTGTTGCAGGTGAGACACGCTGAAACACACACCCACCCTCCTACTGTGATGTTACTTCCTGATACATGAGGCTCGTTTACCTGTAAGCTCTCAATAAAACATCACTAGTATGTTGTTCTGATGTTCTCTACCAACAGGACACACAGACTGACCCTCACCTGCTCAGGTGACTCAGCTTCCTCAGATGGCGTTGAGTCATTAAAAACAGGGGGCGGGGCTTCAGCTGCATGGGTGATGAGCGGCGAATCTGTGACATCAACAAATAAATAAATAATTTCTGCAGGAATTTTCCCAGAATTCCCTGAGAGGCAGAGGCTGCCCCTCAGCCTGCCTTAAGAATAACCCTTTCAATCGAGATCACTCTGATTTCTGAGCGTGTTCAGCTGAACCGTACCTCTAGTCCAGGTTTGGGGGTCTGAAGGCTGGATGCTGAGGTCAGGCCAGACGGCGGCAGGCTCCTCTGGATCAGGTGACTCATCTCTCCTCAGCAACAGCTGCAGGTTCTGGTGTGCAAAGCGACTCTGCAGCAAGTCCAGGTCCAGTCTGGACACAGCAGCCCCGTTTACAGCCAGGACCTCGTCTCCGGCCTGGAGGCCTAATGGGACACGGAGACACACAGAAGTCACATGACCTGATGTCATTAATGAGATGATGGGTTTGACTTCCAGGCCAGCAGATGAGCTGTGAGCGCCCTCTGCTGGAGAACAACCCTGAAGCTGAAACTGTTTTTATTTGCATCATTTCACCTCGTTGGGCCGACAGTCCCAGCGGGTCGACCTCGCTAATGAAGACGTGACTTTCACCTGCTCCGTCCACGTGACCCGTCACTGCAAAACCTGCAGGTGAAGAAGAAGAAACAGGTTTGTACAGGTGAATCCAGATGTTACGAACACACAGGTGAAACAAAAAAAAAAATTAGAATATTGTGCAAATCTTAATTTGTTTCAGTAATTCAACCTAAAAGGCGAAACTAATATATTATATAGACTCAATATATGCAAAGGGATTTATTTCAAGCATTATTTATTTTGATGATTGTGGCTTACAGCTGATAAAAACCTAAAAATCTAAATTTTAGAAAACTAGAATTTTATATGAAATCAATAAAAAAGGATTGAGTGCAGCAATGTTGACCATCTGAAGAGTCTAGTCCTGCATATGAACGTAGGACTTGGTTTGAGCCCCTTTTGCATGGACTCCTGCCTCCATGCGGCGTGGCATGGATGTTATCAGCCTTTGGTCCTGCTGGGGTGGAATGGCGTCTCATCTTCCTCTCGGCAATGCTCCATAGATTTTCTACGAAGTTCAGGTCATGAGAATCTGCTGGCCAATCAAGCCCATTAATCCTTGGTCATTAAAGGAGGTTCTGGTTCTTAGTCCTCCTGGAAAATAAAGTCAGCGTCTCCAAAAAGCTTTTCTGCTGAAGCATGAAGTGCTTATGGATCGGATTGTTGCCTCTCCTTTTATTCCTCCAAACTCTGGGACCTGGATTTCCACATGAGATCCAGAAGTGGCCTCATCAGAAAAGAGCACTTTAGACCACTGCTCAGCAGACCAGACCATGTAAGAGTCCGGCCCAGGTAAGATGCTTCTGATGTGTTTCGTTCAGGAGCAGCTTGACAAGAAGAACACGACGTGTGAAGTCCAGGTCCAGGATCTGTCTGTGTGTGGTGGCTCTGGAAGCACTAACTCCAGCCTCAGTCCTCTTCTTCTGAACGAGCTTTTCCTGACCATCCTCTCCAGGCTGCTTCATCCCAGCTGGTTTTTCCACCTTTTCCTTCCACCCAACTTTTTATTGATGTGCTCTGATGCAGCACTTTGAGAGCATCCGGCTTCTTCTGCACTGACCTTTTGAGGCTTTCCTCCTTGTGGACGGAGTCAATGATGGTTTTCTACACTGTCAGGTCCTTCCCCATGATGTGGATTCTACTGAACAGACTGAGAGACCATTTAAATGCTGATGTTTTGGATTAATTAGCTTATTAGCGTGTGGCACTTCGAGGCTACAGCCTAAACCGTTTCACGCTGTTCTAATTTCCTCTGATTACTTTTATCGTTGACTTTTATTTTTGGGTTTTAATAAGCTGTAACCCATATTCATCAAAATGATACCAAATAAATGCTTGAAATATCTCACTTTGCAAACTTTTGTTTTTCTCACCAAAGTCCTGGTATGCATCCGGTCGACAGATGTGCAGAGAGAGAACTCCGACAGCTGGAGGCTGCTGCTCGTCACACAGCTGGAAGACAACAAACATCTGATGGTAAACATCTCAGAGGATGAGACGACAGCAGATCCACGACAGAGAAAATAACATTCCAGGATAGAAATACTACAGTCAGACATGTTAGAATAAAGTAAACAAATACGGACATGTTTCCTTGTTTTTTCTTGTTCTCTTCATAGAAAATTTTTCAAATCCAGACACCAAAACTTTTAATTCTGATTAAAAACTGATCTTTTCTACTAGTTAATGATCAGCACCGAGAACTAAAAGATGTTTTATTTCTGGGAAATAAGAATAAATCAGGTCTGCTGTCATGTAGAATAAAAACAGGCGGCGTTGCTTCAGTGGATTATTAACATTTCTACCGTTTAGAGATTAAAGCTGAGACGTCAGATCAGTTATTTCTCTTATGGAGAAGGCGGAGATGAGTCTGTGCAACCGGCATCATAAACACACCAATCATACATACAACATTGTGAATTCATTGTTAGTTTTGTTTTTTGATCAATCTTGTGAAAAAAATTGAACAGGGTTAAATAAAAAGTGTGTGGAGTTTTTAAACTTTCAGGTTTCAGGACGTGAACTCACCTGCAGAACTGCTGTGTGGCCTGCAGAGGGCGCCACCTGCCTCTGTTTGCGCTCACAGTCTAGATCCTGCAGCAGGAAACAGTGAAGAAGGTTTTATAGTTTTATTTAACACTTTTCATGAAGAACATAAAAATATCTGCAGTAACAACAGAGACGAGGCGGAACTGGAACACTGAAATAAAAAAACTACACGACTTCAATAAATAAACAATTTTGATCTGAGAAAAAAAAAGAAGATTTATTTAAAACTGATGTGATGAGCAAAGAGAAGAAGAAGAAGCAGAGAAGCAGCAGGACAGAAAGGACACACAGGAGGAGGTGAAAGGAGGTTAAAGAGGAGCAGCAGGAAGGAGGTGGAGGTCATGTGGAGATGAGGTGTGGAGGAGGAGGAGGAGGGAAGGGTCATCTCCTGACTCTGTGGAGGATTAACATTCAGGGACAATGACTTCAGGAAGAATAAAAGACCCTCGAAGCTTTTAATCCACCTCCTCTGTGTCCACACACCAGCAGGCTGCTCTCCAACAGCTAAACAAACACCGACTCCTTTCTTTCTCGACTCTTTTGTTCTGTATTTGCTGAATTCTGTATCTACGATGAAGAATTTGGGAACAGCTGGTCCAGAATCCAGGACCTGCATCCTCAGAAACCTTGGTCCAACCGTGACACGATGCTGAGACCAACAATCTCACACTTTCACCGTCAGTCAGTTGTGTTTCTTACGGGTGAGCGATGGCCATGTCATCTCAGCCGCGGCTCTTTAAAAGACATCAGAAGTTGTTTTTTAGAAAAATTAATCCGATTGATGATTCCGGATGAAATTTCAACTGATCTGCAGCTGTTCTGTGCGAGAAACGAATGGAAAAGGAACAGTTTTGGACAGCCAGGACATCCTTGTAAAAGAGATTTTAAATCTTAATGGATCATTTATGGTTAAATAAAGATTAAATAAAAGTTTGGAGGGTTAAAGCTGGACCTCAGAGCAGCAGACAGTAGAACCGTGATGAACAGAAAGTTCGGCCACATAACTGAGTGGTTACCATGGCTACAGTCAGATCATACAACGCTGACTGTGATGTTGTTTACAACAACATTTATCCAGGAAGGTCTGATGTGGACAGAAACCTTGTTCTGTGGAAGGAAAGCAGCTTTTTACAGGAAGAACCTCCCGGCTCGGCGTGCAGTGGAGGCGGTGAGGTTCGGTAACTGTGATGTGGGTCTGTTAGATCACAGCAGCTGTTTGTATCCTGCAGAGTCGACGGCAACAATCATCTCCACATGTACCTCAGAGACCCAAAGCTGTGTCTGAGTCAGCTCTGCTTCTCGCTCCGCTCGCCTACATCCATCACGTTCCATCATCATCAGACTGAATCTTCACAACAAACTGGAATGCTGGTAGTTAGATGAGACGTTCAAAGGTCTAACACTTAAAAAAAATGCACCTGTGAGGTCCTCAGATGAGCTACAAAGGTTGTTTAAGAGCACTGAAAGCAGAAGGTCTGTTTGGTACAAACACCAGGATTTATCAGCAGAACCTGATTCAGTGATCACAAAAATGACTTTAAGACTGTCTGTTTGGATCCTTTGGTCTCTTTAGAACAGAAGATCAACACAGTGAGACTTTTCCTTATCTCCTATTGGAGAAAGAGGTCTAGTCATTTCATTCTCCACGAGAAACTTTGTCTATGGCAGGGCGGGGTCCGGGTCTTTACGTCCCACATGCACTTTCTCACCACCTCAATCAGATGTTTACTGCAGCAATCTGTTCAGCCTCGCACCAGTGGAAATGTGGAAGCCACAGCTTTCCACTTCATTCTTTTCTGCGTTAACACCTCGCATGTCCGACCAATCCCACAATGCTTCTAGGAGCCCACATAAAGTTCTGCTCAGCTCATGTGTTGAGAACAAGCTGCAATCGGTCCCCATTCACATAATTTTGTTCTCACGGCCTTGAGAATAAGAAAAAATTTCTCACAGAGTTTTAACAGCCTTAAGCTCAGTGTTTCACCCACTGATGCTTGTTGGGAAACTGCTGGGTGTGAGTTTTAAGCCAAACACGGAAATTTTTCCCAACCTCTCCAAATTATTGGGTGATGAAACAGAACAGAACAACTGAATACAGACTACGGAAGAAACTCCGGCCTCAGAGTCCACCATCACCCCTCCAACCACTAAACATGGTCACACAAGCAGCTTTTTTTCAGAGACGGGTCGGGTCAGTCTTTACTTTCCACAGGCAAAAAATGAAAAGGGTGCCAGAATTTGGCATCCTACTTTTTTAAGATCCTTTTGCTTGGGGGGATATCTAATTCAATAATGCATCGCACCACTAAGACGTCATGCTACTACATAGCTGAAGCATCTTTTGCCATCCGGCCAAAACGCCGCCAACTGGGCAACAGAGATCAGGGTTTACCACACCAAGCCATCCCATGTCAAGATAGACCTGTGGTGGAAACAGGGCCATAGGCTCTGTATCTGGTTGATGGAGCCCTCAATGTTGCAACCTGATGGTTGCTTTAGAAAAATGCAGGAACTTCCAGAAAAATATAGGATGAAACATCTAAATGTTGAGGTCACTAACAAGTTTAACCAATCAGATGCACAAAGCCTGACCAGCTACGGAAGCCTGCGGGTTTCTGATCACCGACTAAACAAACAAGCTTTGAAAAATTAACCTGACTTGTTTCTATGAACCGGTCTTGACGGGGGGGCGGTACAGGCTACAAAGCTGAACACAACTGTGGTAGATGCTGCATCTGGAGAGATGGGGATGCAGCATCGTTCAGTTAAACACTGTGTTTTTAGTTGAGGTGGTATTTATAATGGATCTATAAATAATAAACAGAAAAAAACTGCAGCAGCTTTATAAAGTGCTTCAGACAACGCTTCAAATAAAACTTTAATTTCACTTAAATTTAATCAATTTAAATTTAAATCTTCAGTTCCCGACAGGAAAGATGGTGAAAATATAAATATAAAAATGTTAAGTAAAAAGCTCCTGAATCTGAGCTCCTGATTGGTCAATTCTTGGTACAAACTAAGTGAAGTTGAACTGTGCAGCAGCAGAAAAAATAAATTTCCCACACTGAACCCCAACGTTTGTCTGCAGGAGGAAACATTGAGACCAAACATGCTGCTGGTTCTGTAAAATCTGTGAAAGTGGACCTTCTCTCAGCCTCAGTGTAAACAGCGAGCACGTGTCGCAATGAATGTTTGAACAGAATCTGAGCCAAAACAAACGCTCAGCTGCAGACAGATTTATCCTCCACTCTCCAAATCACGGACTCTCCTGGTACTTAAAATAGCTGGCTGTTTATCAGGAGGGGCCTTCAGGAGCCAAGGATGATGGGAACTTCAGCTGGAAGATTCCAGCAAGGACAAACATGAAGACGAGCCTGAGGAAGGCCTCATAAAGACCGGTGGTAGTACAGAGAAAAGATATTTTTTCCCCCTAAAACAAGATGCAAAAGATGTGTGTTCTGCAGTGAGTGGTGCAGTTACCTGGAGATCAGCGTTTTTTCCATCCCGTCTGTGTCTGTCCAGCCCGTCCAGGACCTTCAGAGAAGAAGGAAGGCCCCTCCTCCTGCCGCTTCCTCCCGATAGAGTCCGACAGCGCCGCCACAGCGCCACCTCCTCCCGACTGCACACCTGCATGACGGATTCACAGTCAGTAACGGAAGTGAAAAAGTCCTGCAGGTTCTTCACCTGTTTGACAGAGAGAAGCTTCTTACCAGAGCGTGGAAGGAGGACACGGAGAAGACGCCCAGACGCCCCAGCATGCTTTTAGAGGGCCGGCTGGCCACGGCCAGGAGGCTCTTGGGGTTGGGAAGTTCACTACCCTGCAGGCTGGCCAGGTAACACCTGAGCCTGAACAGATCCAGGTTCAGTTTCTCAAGATTCTGCTCCCATTGTTGGATCTGAAAACACACAAACACTAATAAATACTCTCAATGTAAATTCATCCAATCCAGATCAGGTTTGTGCGAGACTGAGCCAATCCCAGCCAGCACTGGGTGGGAGGCGGGGTTTATTAATGTCTCATATTTCAGCAAATGAATCATCTTCAGGTTCTGGTTTATTGGACCAAAAATCCATTTAACCCATATGCCCTCCTTAGGCATTTTGGTCAAGTTTTCTCAACTTTCTTTTTCTCTCACGTCTCTTAAACCTCGGTTGATTCATTTTACAGCCTCTGCCGGCCGTTTTATTATTTTTGTATATGGGTGAAATAATTTCCTAATCATCATCCACTAAACATTTTAATAATCAGAAATTATAATATCGCATTCACACACACAAACAAATCATCCTTGTGGTCCCATAACTTCATATTATAACCTAGGGCTGTCAAATGATTAAAATTTTTAATCAGATTAATCACAGCTTACAAATTAATTAATCATGATTAATCACCGATCACGACTATGCCTGAAATCTGCCTGTTTTTACTGTATTGTATTAACAGAAACAGCCAAAGTTCCCTTGGGTTTATCTCCGCATTTTTATATTAGATAATCATTTCAGTTGTAATAATCAGTTCAATATGACAAAGTCAAGACCCTATAAAATATATCTTCGTTGTGACAACCTTTTCCTGATAAGTGCCCCTGCCTGGCCCATCAAAACTTTTCTAGACCCGTCTGAAGTATAAACCCTCTCTACCACCTGTCAGCTACTTTGTTAGAGAAGGTCCTGCTCTCATTTGTCAACCTGGTCATAATATCTCTCACCACAATCATGACCCGTAAACAATCAGACCCGTGTCTCCTACATGGGCACAGCACCAATGATTTAGAGAAGACGTCTCCTTGCTCCCTTTTGCTGTTTCACTCTCACTAGATATCTGAACCTGATCTATCTCCATAGATGTGTGCATGGCTGTCTGATGGCTAGTAGATTTTACAGCTGTTTCACTAGCAAACCTCATTAACTGACAAGTTATATGACATAAAGGCAAACAAGATTTAACTTGCAGCTCACCACAACCCATCAGGAGCAATTAGGGGTTCGACACCAGCAACCCTCGGGTTACTAGACGACCGCTCTACCTTCCCGAGCAATGCCGCCCCACGTCCAAAAACAACACTTTAGGCTAAAAATGTGCCAGTGTGAATCGGGAACAGCTAGTTTCCTACTTTTCAGCTGAACAATAAACAAGAGAGACGGTGCTAGAAACCAAAAAGCCGATCAGCTGATCACCAACATCACGATTCACAACAGGAGAGGGAGGCGGAGAGGAGGAGGTTGCCATGGTGCGCTGTACAGCTACAGACACCACCAGAACAGTCATGTTTGTGCAAACTACGTCAAAAGTTGTTTTTTAAATGCAGGAAAACTGCAGATGTTGAGCCCTCTCACCGGGAAAAGTGAGGGTGTTAAAACATCGTCATCCCCAGCCGATGTGACACACAACTCAAATCCATCCAAAGAGCGGGCCAGCTCACCTCTAGACGTCTCGCTGGACGCTGATGGATGCTGCGCAAACGTTAAATGCCTTCAAATTGTTAATGCATTTAATTACATAAATAAACCGCCCTTAACGCATTATTTTTGACAGCCTTAATTAAAACCTGAACTTTTGTTGTTTTTTTTGATTGGAACTGAATCCTTTCATGTCTTTAAAAAGTTATGATCCAGTTAACCTGCGGTCATTTCACAGCAGGTGGAGGTGAACTCTTCCCAGCGTGGTCCTGATGCTGCTGCTTCCGTCTCAACAACGTTTCATTAGTTTAACACCTTGTCTGTTTCTGTTGTTTCAGGCTGAAGCTATCAGCTCCAACACATCTGGACCCAGGACCCAGCTCCAACACATCTAATACCCTGGACCCAGCTCCAACACATCTGGACCCAGGACCCAGCTTCAACACATCTGATACCCAGGACCCAGCTCCAACACATCTGATACCCTGGACCCAGCTCCAACACATCTGGACCCAGGACCCAGCTCCAACACATCTAATACCCTGGACCCAGCACCCAGCTCCGAAAATCTGATACCTAGGACCCAGCTCCAACACATCTGGACCCAGGACATAGCTCCAACACATCTGATACCCAGGACCCAGCTCCAACACATCTAATACCCTGGACCCAGCACCCAGCTCCGAAAATCTGATACCTAGGACCCAGCTCCAACACATCTGGACCCAGGACATAGCTCCAACACATCTGATACCCAGGACCCAGCACCAACACATCTGATACCCAGGACCCAGCTCCAACACATCTGGACCCAGCTCCTAAAATCTGATACCCAGGACCCAGCTCCAACACATCTGGACCCAGGAACCAACACATCTGGAACCAGCTCCAACACATCTGGACTCAGTTCCAACAAATCTAGACCCAAGACCCGGCACCAACACATCTGGACCCAGGACCCAGCTCCAACACATCTGGAACCAGCTCCAACAAATGTGGTTATGTAACATCTCATGAAACAGTTTCCTTTGACTCTCACTTGCTGATGATGGAAGACTTTATTAACGTCTCCACCCTCAATCAAACTTTTAATCTGGTATTATTCTTATTTATTTTAAAGAATTTCTCAGGCACAGGTGGAAACTGGTTTTCTTTACCTGGTAATTAATAGACTGGAAATAACTTAAACTTTTGAGTGGAAAAATTAAACTGGGGAAATAAAATCTGTTAGACAGCAGCACTAAAAGCAGCTAACCTGCTTGAGGTGAGAGCCGACGTGCATCTCATCCAGAATCATAAAAACAGGATTACTGAACTTTACAGGTCCTGACCTGGTTCTCCACTGCCTTCCGGTTCTTCTGCTCCTTGATGACAGACAGCTGCAGCTCGGCCATCTTCTTCATCTTCCCGTCCATGTCGATCTTGTGCAGCAGCGAGCGTGTCTGGCAGCGCAGCAGGCGCAGCGTGTCCTCTGTCCCCTGACGCCGGGCCAGCAGGGAGGCGCTCGCAGAGTGGATAGCTGTCACCCAGTTCTCCAGGTCCGTCTGGTTGGTGGCCTGGACGGGTCAGAAACAGACACAGTCGGTTCAGGTTTGTTTACAGCAGATGACACAAAATGTTATTTCTCAGCCACAAAGAAATAAGAGTGAAATATTTTTCAGATTTTACTAAAACTTCTTTCTAATGTTTGGTGGTGTTTTTTAACACACAGAACTGTCGCTTATAGTTTTTCTGCCATACAAATAAACGTGCCTTGCCTAAATAGTTTCTGTTGTGTGTTTGTTTCAATGCCTGTATTTTTTTCTGAAAGCCAAGACTTGAGAGAATGATGTGCAGATGAGAAAAGGCTTGGTCACTGTTGATCTGTGTGTTATTTCTACAAAGTTCTGTTTGTAATAAATTCTGTTTTCTTCTTCTGGTCGGCCTTTATGCTGCTATATCTATTGATACGTTAATTTTACATGATTTTAGCTCAATAATCTGACAGCTGAGGCTGTCCTGGAAACATCATGTCTGACTGGGATTAAAGGAGTTGAGATCCTACAGGCAGTTTTATATTAAAATAAATAGGCAGACCAAAAATAAAAGGTTTTAAGAGACAAAAACCAACAGGACACACATGTTTCTCAGCTTCTTCACACCAACAGCTGCTTGTGTTCAGGAGGATTTACTCGCTCTGTACTGCTGTAAAGAGGAACATTTGTTGCAGTAATTTGCTGTGTTGTGACTCCCATTAACACCCCCCCCCCCCAAGTGATTTATGCATGTGTGTGTGTAAACACTCACTGAGAGCAGTGAGAGTTACTCTGAGCAGATCTCCCCAAACTCGTAAAGCCAGAGGAAGATCACAGAGATGAATGCTCTCTATTTAAATCAGAGGTCATCGCCGCTGCCAGTGAGGAAGCAGGAAGTTAGTTACATCTATTTTTAGAGCAAGGTGACCTCTGACCCCTGAAGTTCTGCTTTCTGCAGAGGAAAACTCACAAATACAGATGCAGAGAAAATCCTAAAATGCTTCATGAAGGAGAGTGCTTGTTTGTGGTGAGAATCCACATCCCAATGATTATGACTGACTGAATCAGAGAGCATCATGGGAAAAAGAGATGTAGTCAACAATTAAAGGACAAAAAGCTAAAGAATGAGAATAAATATTCCTAGAAAATCTTCCAATGATGCCAAAAATATCACAGCAGAACAGTATCAAAAACATTTTATATGGTGCATTCAGGGACACTCCGGCACCTCAGGACTGCAACAGAGCAGCTCTCCCACCTGGAGCAGGTAGACGTCGCCGTACGAGTTGCTCAGACAGAAGATGTGCTCCCTCCTGGGATGTTCGGGGATAGCCTGGACGATGCTGTCGTCGGCCAGCAGAGCGTAGCAAGGCGACAGCTCCTGCTCAGCGCCGCTCCGTCCAAATGTCTCGTAAAACAGCAGAGTGCAGCCTGACAGAATGAAGTCATTTATTCATTCATTATTTATTTCATTCTAGGTTTTATGTTATGAAACATGCTACAGATTTAAGACGTTTTTCATCTGGAGGCAGCACCAGGTGATGCGGGGGGTGAATTTTCACACATTTGGTTTTCCATAAGTTGGTCATAAACACCTGCCAAGTCATGTGTGCAGGTGTTTATGACCAACCATCAGTTTTTCGGGTGTCTGTGTCAACGTGGAGAGACTCACCCTTCAGAGTCACCCAGAAGTGCCTCCACCTGCGACGGGCGACGAGCTCCAGCTTCCCGTCCTTGTTGACGGTGATGAGAGCTTTAAAGGAGAGCCAACCTGCCCTCCGTACTACACCCTGCTCCTTCTCAAACAGCACATCCACCTCCTCCGCTCCTCCTCGCACCTCCACCTCCCCATCCATCTCCTCCTCTCCCTCGTCTTCCTCTCCGTCTCCCTCTGATGGCTCTGTCTGGTCAGCCGTACTGCTGCAGCCCGTTTCAAGCTCCTGCATGAAGTTTTCGTAGATGTTCTGGCGCTGAGCATCACTGCTCTGTGTCTGGTTCTGGTTCAGACTCCTGAAGGAGCCACAGTGGACTGAGGGGAACTGGTTCTGGTTCAGCTGGTGGAGTGGATTACAGGACCACAATGTGCTGCAGGCAGACGGTCCAGAGTTAAGTCCGCTGATAAAGACATCAGTGGTGTCGCTGCTGTGTGGTTCCTGCAGGGAAATCAGACCCTAGTTTAATCTGGACTCAGTTTTACAAGCAGGACCAGTTTCAGGTTCTGATGAACAGTAAACTGTGCAGAACACCAACACTGCCATAATCTGATATAAAACAAACAATACGAAGAGGTTAAACATTTTTATTTGCCAATAAATGCATTTCTAAAGAAAAAATATGTGTGCATTTTAAATTGAAAATAGAATACATATTATTTTTAGGAAATAAACTAAAATAAATTCAAATAAAATTAAACTAAAATAAAATATAAAAAAATAGAATCATTCATTCATGGATGAAAAATATCTCAATTGTAAATAAATGACTAAATCAATCAATGAGAATTGAAATTGAAGAAATATTACAATTAAAACTAAATTTAAACAAATGCCGTTTAAATAAAA
Source organism: Rhadinocentrus ornatus (assembly GCA_037177495.1). Lineage (NCBI taxonomy): Eukaryota > Metazoa > Chordata > Actinopteri > Atheriniformes > Melanotaeniidae > Rhadinocentrus > Rhadinocentrus ornatus. The sequence continues at coordinate 24,630,898 of JBAMHW010000025.1, forward strand.
AATAAATAAATATCATGATTACAGAAATACATTTTCTTTATTTTAAAATAATTTATTGGCACTTTTAAAATGTATTCAAGTTTCTGGAGGTTTCCCAGACCTGGTCTGTCAGTGTCGTTCTTCCTCCTGCTGGGACTGTTTGGTAGTTTTGCTTTTAAGGAGTTTATGAGTTGCTTTTACTGACCGCAGTTTTCTGCTTCATTACTGTTAACTGGGTGTGAAACCGCTGCAAAACAAACAAGGTGAGACACTGAAGGCAACTCCACCGACTGATTGCTGCCAGTGTGAGCATGAAGCTGACAAATGCAGCCATCCTTAGGTTTGATGAGAATTTGTCATCTTCTGTCAGCTGTTAACTTCAAACGTGTATTTACTGTTTATGGTTGAATAAATGTAACAAAGATAAAAAGAGGATTATTGGTGATTTTTTGCAACAGTTTTTTTTGTAATTTTTACATTTTATGATTAAATATTTTCGGTGTTTAATGGTCGATCTTACTCTCTTACCTGGATCCTCCTCTTCTTTCGGCTCAGGCTTCCCGTCCAGTCGCTGAGCTGTCTGATTCGGCTCTTCAGGAAGTCTTTCCGGTTGTTCCCGATGGAGGTGAAGTTCACAGGCTCGGCCTTGCGGCAGGGCAGCGTGCGGGAGGAGTAGCGCTGCTCCTCGGCTCTGATCGAGCCCTCTGCCTCCTGGATGATATCATCTGGCGGTGAGGAAGAGGAGGCGGTGACCAGTTGCTCTGGTGCGGTAGGGAAGGCAGCCAGCGTGTGGTGGCTGCTGTAGACGTTGCAGGGTGAAATCAGGTCCGTGAGGTCCGGCTGCAGGATCACAGAGTCCCCGATGCCGCTGTCCTCGGTGTGGCCAGAAGAGGAGCAGGAGTTGTGGCCTGTGGCGGTCTCTGCAGGGTGGAGGAGGAGGGTGGAGGTAAATCCAGGTGACATGTCCTCCACCTGAGCAGAGGAGCAGGTGTTGTAGCCGCTGCTGCTGGTGGCGGTCTCCTCAGTGCGGGTGGAGGAGCAGGTGTTGTAGCCACTCTGCCCGCAGATGAACACGTTATCCGTCAGCTCGCCGCCGGTGCCCCACGGCGAGTCGTACCAGGAGCCGTCAGAGCTGAGCGAGCTGCCCTTGCTAGTCCGGAGGGACGGTTCTGGGCCGACAGCGGCACTGGGTGCTGGTGCCTGTGGCTCTGCTGGGACCACCCTGGCATTGGTGAACTCCACCCTCATGCTGCCATCTTTGCTGAGCAGCACCTTGGGGCTGCCGCCACTCTGCAGAGATGCTCGCTCGCCACCACTCCCCCTGTATTCAAACTGACCCCTGCAGCCACCCTGCACCCGCTCCTCCCTTACTCTGGGTGCATGTTCATAGTGCCAGGAGGTGTGGGGCACTTCAGCCATGTGCTGGCTGTGGTAGCTCCGCCCACGGCTCCTGCAGCTCCCCTGGCTGCTGCTCCTCCACCAGCTGCGAGCTGAAGGCACCTCCTGCTTCCTGGAGGAAAACCTGAGCGAGCAAGAGGGTTTGATGGGGGAAATGAAGCTACTGTGACTGTCTGCGTTTCCCATGGCAACCTGGAGGAGGAGCAAGGAGGATGACATCATTAACATGAGACAGTTTGTGTAACAGTTAACGTGGGGCCTAGTCTTTGGCCTTCAGGGATTCAGATTCATTAAAACTTTGCTTTCTCGTGTTTTCTGCTTCCAGATTTACCCATCAACACTGCGAGTTTTAGAGCCGGATTCATGAAGAATGAGGCCTCCTGGGCAGAGGAGAAGGTGAGGATATAGATATCAGCTCTACGACTTACAGCATCGTAAGTATCCTCTATAACGTTAGATAGCATCAATGCTAACAAAATACCACATACAAGACGGGTATAATTGTGCATTCGATTTGTACTCGGAAGTCGGATTTTCCAAGTTCCCAGTTGGAAATTCAACACTATCGCCTCTTGAAGTCGAATATCTGACTCGGATAGTCAGATGACCTCTGAGTCAATTAAGTCCTACTTAATTTGCAGAAAATACTTTTTTTTTTTTTTTTTAATAGAAAACACTACTTGCATTGTTATTTTGAAAGTCTAAATTTTTTATTTGTCAAACATTTTGTTTGTATTCTGTCCATAAAAGTCCAAACCTGGAAAGAATAACATCTCCAACAAACAGCAACCACCATTGTTAAAATCCTGAGTATAAATGAGAATTAAATCTGATCCAAATACTTTATCTTCTTCTGTGCCGCTGTCACATCTTCTCTCTGATTCCTCTTTTTATCCTAAAATGAAACATCTTTTAATATTAAATTGTTCTTAGTTGTTTTAGTCCATGTTATTTTCTTATAAAAAACTTTAGCTCCTCGGTTTCAGTTGCAAACATCATATTTAGTAATGAAAATGTAAAACATGCATTGGGAGAAAATCCATCAGATGATCTGAAAATAAAAACTTTGACCAGATTAATCGAGTCAGACACAAATCCAACCTAATCAGTTTTACCGATTTGTGCTCCTCAGATCCTCAGAAGCTCCTTCATGCTTCGTCCTGCTGCCTCCTCTTCCTCTCTCCTCACTGCTGAAGCTCTCCGTTGCTTCCAGCTGCTCCCTCTCTCTCTCTGTGTTCGTCTATGTCGCTCAGCCCGCTCTACACACCACTCACTGTTGGGGGAGAACAGAGGGAAGGAGGGGCTTCATCAGCTTCAGCACACAGACTTTCCTTTTGTACGACCCCCCTCCCTCCCTCCTCTTCCTCAGCAGAGCTCTTCCATGACGTTTCTTTTCTGAAACCAGACCTCCTCGCTTCTCTGTTTATTTTGGTTTTCTGGAATGCTGAGCAATTTTCTCCTCCTTTTCTCCCGTTGGTTTTTCCCCAATGCCGAACGTGAATCTGCAGAAGCTCATCTTCAGGTTGCAAAGCCTAAAGTTATTCATCTACAAAAAACCATCACTGCTGCTGAAGCTAAGCGGCTCATTTACTCAAACATATGAGAATAGGCGCTGGAAGAAAACTGACATTGAATCCCGACTGAACATGGAGGATAAAACCTACAGACTGATGAAGGAATCAAACGATCATCGCAGCCCGACTACCTGAGGAAAATACAGGGAGAAAAAGGTTAAATGGCTCTGATTAAAAACTGCATAAAAAAGTGACCTACCTTTACTCCCAAACTCTGACAGGTGGTCATTTTCACTATAAATAAAGTCTCCTGGCTCATATCCATTTACAGCCTTAGATCCGTTTCTCTTCTCAAACACACCCATTCTGCTCTGACTCTAATAAATAAAACAATCAGACACTCTGCAGAGCTAAACTGACACAGAATTACACGAGTGATGACCACCACTAACACACTTCTGAGAGATTAGATTTGATATAAAGAACAAAAAAACAAAACTGCAACAAAAATGGTGGAAAGTCAACTCAGCTTCAAACTGTTCGGATCTTTCCTGCAGATTATTTATTATTATTTACTGGTTTCCTTCCAAAACCAGCTTCCTCGTTAATCAAATTATTCCCACTTTAAAGTCCAACTTAGTTTTAGTAAAACAGCTGACACACACTGAACATGTGGAAATATTTCGAAGCTCTGAGTGAAGAAAAGCAGAAAATATTAGTATCACTTATGTTTCTGCATTTAAAGGATCAAACATCTCAACAAGAACTCGTCAGAGCGTTAAAAACTCAGAACCCTCATTTCCTTTAGCGAGCTGCAGAGGTCAGAGGTCAGGGCGGACTCCTGGTTCAGCATTCGCCAGCGGTCCGCTTCTGCAGGTGACGCCCATCCTGTCCCAGAGGAGGAAGGAGCGAGGTGGAGTCGAGGAGGAGGAGGAGTCGACAGCAGCACAATGACACAATGAACCGCTGACCCCCGAACGCATCACCTCTGACCTCTTTCACCGAGACAAGACAGAAAAGAAGAAACCCGGACAGCTGGAATGCTCCAACTTCTGAGGTCGGAAACTGCTTATATGATTTTGACATTTTTTATTTCAGCTCTAGTTTGACGAACATCAGTTGGAGATAACTGGGTGGAAAATCCTAAAAATTTCAATTCAAGTGGAGTCGGCCATTTTTCACAACTTTCTGACACTTTAAAGACCAAACATTCACTTAGTTGGGACAATAATCTTCAGCTGCAGTCATAAAGGGAATGTGATGTGATGAATGAGAAGCTTCCTCTCAGACACGATAACAGTCCACACAGAGAACATCGTCCGCTGGAAAGATCCGAAACCTCAGAGGAAGCCGTCTGAACTCCAACACAGACGTCATTAAACCAGATCTTTTCTTGGACCTGGGCGGAAGATCTCAGACTGCAGAAGTAAAGGCTGAAGTGAGTGCAGCAGACCCTCACCCATCATTAACTCCCCCTCCCCTCCATCCTCCTCAGGCCGGTGCTGCTTTGTGAGCTGAAGTTCTGAAAGGAGAAAGTCTGCTGCACACTTTGTCTGTTTGTCCCATTGACCATCTGCCGGCTCGCAGGACGCCCGCCACGGGCGAACCCTCCCATTCTCCACAGACAAAGACCCTCCTCATCATGCTCACCCCCTCTCTCAGGCCGGCATGAGGCCGTCAGCCAGAAAGAATCATCAGATCTGAACTGAGAAGATGTGATTAATGCAGATGGAAGTGTGAATTCATATGTAGGAATGCCACCTGTTCACTGAGCTTCATGGGAGCAAATCAAAGCAGGCAGTTCATCACATTTTGCTTGGCTCAGATGGAGTTTAGTCCCTGACGGTGACAAACACGGGCGAGTTTACGCTGGTAAAAGAAAGCAGCAGAACTACAAAAAAAGATTTCTACATAGTAAAAAAACAAACAAAAAAACATGAAGTCGTCATCAAAGGTAGTTCCTCTCCTGATTTCTTCTTTGCTAGTGACATCATCAAGTAAAAACTACATCATGACTACATGGGACTGCAAAGCTGGGGATTTCTGTCAGTCTGCTGTTTTAGACCAATCAGAGCAGACTGCGCCCCGCAGGAGGTGGGGCTTATTAAAAACAGGAGCACCACTTCCACAATTTATGTCCATTTCAAACATGACTGCCCTCAGACTTTCATGCGTCCCACCAGAGGGCCGGACAGAGTTCAGAGTTTACCTCTGAGTACCGACGTCTAGAAAACAACAAGGAGGTGGAGGAGATCCTGATGGTGTTCATTCCCAGAAACGGGCACAAAAAAGGCAGCGCGTTGGACGGCGGTGGTCTGTTACATCAAATACATTGCAGCTTCTTTTTCTTTGATTCTTTCGTGAGCCACACATCAGCTATAATCCTCTACACTGCCCCTGTGGTTTCCCATGGTAATACTTTGTTAGGGAACGTCTCCGGAAAAACCTCAAAAAAGGACCACATTTCACACGTAAATGATGCAGAAGACGGATTCATCCTTTGCTGGTAGTGGCTGGTTAGCTCAATTGGTAGAGCATCAGTCTCCAATGTGGGAGACCAGGGTTCGAATCCCCCAGGGGACGAACATTAACACCTTCCCGTTGGGTCCTTAGGCAAGACCCTTAACGCTACTGCCAAACCATTGTAAGTCTCTTTGGATAAAAGCGTCAGCTAAATGATTGTAATGTAATCATTTCCGTAGACCATAAATGGGCCTTAAGGCGTCAAACACAAAAGAAAAAATCTTTAACATCAGTTCATGATGTTGATGCATCAGGTAAATGATGAATGGTGATGTTTTCTGTTTCTGTCGACTCCAACAGATCCAACAAACCAGCAAATGACACCATCAGAGTTGATGCGGTTTATCTGCTTTCAGTTCCAACATCAAGACACATTTTGGCTAAATTAAAATATAATTAACTTGGAAGCGGCAACAGACTGAGAACCTGCAGCCGTCAACAACAAATCAGTCAGAGCTGCAGTGAAGGAGTGAATCTGTTTCTGCAGGCAGCGGCTGCGTAAACAACAACAACACAAACCTCTGCAGCACAACTAGCCTGCAGAACATCCTCTGACCTCATTTGATTTAACTTTAATTTACCAGGAAGCCCCTTAAAATAAAATCTATTTTCCAAAGGACACCTGGCAATTAATTTTCCAATGTATTTATTACTAAATTAAATTAAATAAAAATGGAACCTGCGCGTACAGCTCAAAATGAAAATTAATCCACATTTCAGCTGAAGATAAATTTAGCATCAGCGTCCGTCTGGAGGTTCTTTGGCTTTAAAACTGCAAATAAATCAAGAAAACACTTGTTTGTGTTCCCTCATGGGATGAAAACTGAACGAATGCAGGAAACAGGACTTCATGATCAGCTGGAAAAAGCTGGACATTTCCTGCATAAACACAACAAAACCTGTGAATTTACAACCATAACGTATTTTATAAATTAAAAAGATTTTTTTATTTAATCAGAAAAAAAGGCTGCAGAAGATTCTTTTGTTTACTGATTATCAGGTAATCCTAAATTATTTGTCTAGTTTAAAACATTTTCTGGTCCAATAGGGAGCCACTATTGTCAGCTAAGAACAGGAAACTGAAGCAGCAGATCCAAACATTCATCAGCTTGTGTTTGTGAGAAACAGTCGACCTGCACACTCGGGACTCAAACAGGTCTCCTCTCACTTCTCTTTGGGAATAATTGTGTAGCACAAACGGGGGATGGGAGTTGTGTTTGTGTAGGGAGAAGCCAAGAAGCAAAAAGAGCGCTCCCCATGGGAAAGCATAAAGGCAGAGTTCGATAAGTAGGAGAAGGAGGGGCTGCAGTGAGCAGCTAATTTCTCCTCATCAGAGGAAGTGTGCCTAGTTGGGGAGGGGGTGAGGGCTCTGTTTCCTGTCCCAGCTAACTGGGGTCCTTGTCCTGCCACTGTAGCCGGACGGGCGGAGCCCCTGGACTCAAGGTGGGGCCAAGAGTTGGGTTTGGTGTGGTCGCTGCAGCTGCTTCCTCTCCTGGAGAACGTCCTGCAGATCACTGGAGAACATTTACACACATTTTTCTTGTTCTTCTGAGAAGGAGATGGTCTGAAGGACCCAAACCAGAGTCCAGAACACACTGAAAGTGTCCAAGAGCAGCTCTCCTAATCTCATTAGTCAGGTAATGAGATCAAGAACATATAATGATGTTATTGCAAACAGCTGGTTGCAATGATGATTTGGTACAAAAACAGCCTCCATGAAAGTCTTTGAGAAGCAAAGATGGACTGAGGGTCTCCAGTTTGTCTCCCAGTCTGAAACATCATCACTCAGCCACCTGCTGTGCTTAAATAAATAAATAACCCAGGTAAACTGTAATGCTGGGTGGAACACGGTTTTATGGTAAAATAGGTTTTATATTTGGATATAAATTTACCGTATACCCGTTTAAACAGCCTGAATGATGTTGGAATGTGGTGAAGCGGTAAACTGTTTGAGGGGGGACCTTTTTCACTGCTGCACCACTAAACAAGCAGCAGAGCAGCTGGAGATGTGTTTGGGCCGCTTTATATGAACCCTAGTCTGCTTTCACAGATAGTCGGTTCTTTTGGAGCAGTGTGAACGCTCATCCATACCTTGGTGTGGACCAAAGAAGTAAACTCTGTTCCACTTGAAAACTGGGGGCTTTAGATCACTTGCAAGTGAATCCTGAAGCAGTTTGTTAGTAAAATCTGAGTGTAAGATGCTTTTGTGCCAAATAGACATTAGCCGACCTGAACATGGTTGGAGGTTTAGTTTAGGCTGTAGTCAGATTTCAAAGTTTAGACTTCTTTAATCAGTTTTCATGCATGCACTGTCCATGTGTCCTATGCCCACAGGGATCGGCTACGAGTTGTGGGCATGGGAGGGTTTGGATGGATTAAAACAGTAGAAGAAAAAGGAAATGTAAACAACTTCTGCAGACTCTTGGTAAACCTGTTTTCCTGCTGCTGCATGCATGCTACAACTTCATGGATTTATTTCTCACGATGGTTTAATGAAACATTTCCAGATCCCTGTAATGCAACATGGAGGATATCTGGCTGCCGCTTCAGCTGCTCATACTGGACAGATTCTGGTGAAAACCACATTAGGTTTGAAAAAAACCCAGAAACTGGTCCTGTCCAATCAAGAATCCGGATTTTCTTTTTCTTGGTCAGCGGTTGTTTCTGGGAACGACGCACTTGTAACTGCGTAACGTCCAGATGGTTCGCTGTGTTTGAGTAAAGTGCAGCGTGAAAGCAAACCAAGGTGTGAAATATTTTGGCATTTCTGTCAACACGAACTGAGTACGCTGGACTATCCAGGCATGAGTGCGGCCTAAGATCGACACCCCACACATCCTCGGGTAAGACAGAATAAGCTGGAAGACACATCTGCAAGATCGGATAAGTTCTGAGAAGAAAGACGGATTCAGGGCTTTGATCAACACACTGAATTCTCATTCTGTGACAATGGAATATACTATCCTTACCTAATCTGCTGTAGTTATTTTCTCTCAGTGGAAAATGTGGTTAACACTCATCAGGGATGGAAAAAAGTTAAATACCTTCAGATGCAATTCTAGTCAAACAGCTGAGCACCAAGATTCAACTAAGAAAAAAACAAAGATCCCATAAAGAAGACATGAGTCTGATCTGATCCCACCACCATCATCACCATCACCGTGCCTCCCAGCAGGGTGCTGTGAAGGATCGATGGTCTCGGCTCCAGCTGACAGTTAACTGAATGAAGACACAAGCCCACTCGGCTCAAGCTGCAGAGCTAAACTGACACTAACCACATTTGATCCTGGATCAAATGTGGTTTACTTTAACCAGCCATGGTTACCTGCAGGTCTCCAGTTAACTGCCAGAAAATCAGAGTTGGTGTTGGCTGTCGGGACTCAAACCGCCTCCGTTAACCACAAAGTCTTCACATCCCAGAAATGATGATTCTGATCCTCATCTGTGTCCACACAGAACATAAACGGGAACAAACGTCCCATTCAGCATCCGACTGGAAAAGTCTGGCATCATGTGATTAATAAAATAATTCACTTTTTATACATTAATCATTTAATTCAGTTTAATTAATTAAATTAAATTGATTTTATTTTTACCAGAGGGAAATTTTAAAGAAAAGGAGAAGAAAAGTTTGAATTTCAGGATTATTTTTTTTTAAATGACTGAACTTAAACCACAAAACAGAAAACCCCAGAGAAGAAAACAAAAAGAATGACTTACATACATTTTCTTCCTCTCGCAGGTTTTCATGTCAGTCAGAAAAATACAGTCAGAATTATATCTTTACCTGCTGAGTCCACATCTGGATCTACAGTCTGCTGGACTTTCCACAGAACAGCTTCACTCACATGCAATAAGATTTGCACCAGCACAAAGGACTGAATCTGAATCATTTCTGTTGTGTATTCTTCTCTACACAGATTATTCCATGTTTATAAATGTGTGTATATTGTGTGTTTTACTGCTGGTTTCAGCTTCCTGCTAAATAAATCTTTGAATCTCCAGAGTCCCGTTTTACTGGTTAAAAATGTATCTTCCATCTTTTTTTTTTACTTCAGAAGTTGAATTTAAACATGTTCTGGCACATTAAATAGTCGGGACTCCCCGGGATCCATCAGCGACTCGTGGCGGCCCCCAGGACTGACATATTATTCGGTACAACAGAAACACGAGCTAGTTCTCTGCAGACCGAATCTGAGCAGACAAGTGAAAAAGTGAAAAGTGAAGAGGCTTTTCTTCCTTTGTCCTTCACAGACAAAACAGGCGAGTCGCTTCATTCAGACTCCAGATGCTGCTGAGGGGCCCCAAAAGTGGACAAATTCACTACATCTATGACCCCCATCAGCTGAAAAACAGATACCAGCAGCAGTTTCTAGTGATGAAAAACAAGCAAAGTAAATTCGACCTGATCAGAGAGAAAAACTCTCCACCGTCCTGATTCATTCCAGCAGACTGACATTTTCAGAGCTGAAGAAGACGACTTTTAATTCTCATGAGCTAGAAAGTAAATATTTGGTCTGAGCAGCTTTACATCCCTGTCTGAACCTCCATCCGTCACCAGATGAGTTTTCACTGATCTTCGGTCCAGTTCTTGTGTCATGTGTCTCCCTGTTTCCCTTCCTTAACAACGGCTTTTTGACAGCCACATTTCCATGGAGACCATTTCTGATGAGGCTTCGGCCAACAGTAGATGGATCAACTAAGGGACCAGATGTGTCCCTCAGGTCCTGGTTCAGGTCTTTGCTGAATTTCAGATCCTATTTATCTCCTGTTTCCAGTGGATCCAAATCCAGTTTAAACTGGTTTTTTGCTACATTGTTATATGTCGACACAACTCTGGAGAACTATTGATGAAGACCACTTTCAATGATGATAAAGTCTGAAGAGACGAAAATGAGGACTTGGTTTGGACTTTGAGACAAACATAAAGACATGTAAATTAACTCCGTCTGAAAGGAAGCAACAGTCGGTGAAAAAAGAAACGATGTTGGTCCATAAAGCCTCTCTGCACCAAGAGAAGATGTGATGGATTTGTCGGCAGCTTTAATGACTCAGAGTTGCTTCTTTAATTTTTCATTTGTCTGACTGTAGATTTTGCAGCCTGCACACACATTCATGTTTTTTACTTTTAAATCCAAAGATCAGAACCAGGCCAGCAGCAGGAACCACACACATGCATGTAAACACAGAAATGAGCAGGATTCAGCGGTTAACCCAAAGCTCACGTCAACAAAGTGCAACCACAGCGTCAACAGAGGCTGAAGGAGCTCCGACTCACTGAGAAACATTCAGACTGAGTTTAGTTTCACCTAGAACTAAATCTTCTTAAAGTCCCCAAAATTCATGGAAAAATACAGAAAAATATTAATAACAAAATGCAGAATCTGTTCGAAACTCTCCTGGACCTGTTCCCCAGCATCAACGTCCTCATCATTAGCACTATCATCACTCTGCAGATGCCTTTCCTGCAGTTTTAAGCCAAACAAAGACAAACAGAAACAATTCAGGTTGTTCAAACTATATTTAACAAAACTGATGACTCCATGATTTGGGAATATTTGGGTGGTTCAGGGGCTTCATTTATCAAACTGTGCGTAGCAAAGCAAACTACAGGTGGTGTTTGCGGTGCAAAAAATAAAGATTTATCAAAGTGCGCGCACGCACGTCCTTCACCTGTTCCACTCATAAATCAGAATCAACTCTAAAGTGGGCGCACGTGAGGGAACGCCTTCCCACGCCCACGTGGTGGCTATGAATGGTCAGGTGGACGCCTGTAATACATATTCATCACATCATTTCCATGTTGGCTCGGGAGGGAAAAAGAGAGGAAAAAGTGGAATTTTTCGGGGTGTGAGAGAGATCCTGACGACCACGTTGAGAAACAAAAATGTTTAATTGGTGGGCACGGCGTGGGCATTACTGGTGCCAGAAAGGCAGAATGGTAGCATCAGGTGGAGATGCTGTCATCGCAATGTCAGAAGGGAAGACATGCCAGAGGCATCGGAACGTGCGGCTGGATATCTCAGTCGGTAGAACATCCGTCTGCCATGCGGGAGACTAAAGTACGGATCCTACAGGGGGGAATCACTTTGGAGAAAAGCGTCTACTAAATGACTGCACTGATGCCGGTAATTTGTTTTAATTTATAAAATAAATATGTACATATACATCTGAGATCGGTAGCAATTTATTTAATGTTCAATATTTCTTTTTAGTTGCTGGGTGCTCGGGTGGGCGGTGCTCCAGCTGGGTGGGCGTAGCAGAGGGACACGATCACAACTTTTGACCAGGTGGACAAGGAGGAAATAAAGACCATCTGGACAGAAATTTGGACGAATTTAAAAAAAGCATTGTGTCAGAATAAATAAATAAATGAAAGGAAATCCACCTCTTGTGTGTTTTATCAGCGTTGGATCCCTTCTAGACCTCCAGCCTCCGTCCCGCTCTGCAGGAATGAAGGACCAAAGCTACTTTTCTACTGATGCTACATGTTGGCAGCAGACTTATTTAGCTGGATGGATTTTAAAACATGGAAGTTTTGTTTCTCGATGACAGAACATATTTTAGTGGTTGAGGTTTTTGTTAAGTTTGGTTTTCATAAATCCCAAAAGTTGACTATGTTTGGCAGACACTGGTTTTTGTTCCAACGCCAACTTAATAAATAAGGCCCCTGGTGCTTTAACTGAACCAAGCCAGAAATAAGTTGGTGCCATAGAAGACACCAATTAACAGGAATAGGACAACTACCCAGGGATGAAACAGGGTCTCCACTTAACTTCTTCATCCTCTCTGTTTCCACTACAATAAATCTGCAGGATGATTTTCTACCAACCTAACTATGTGTTGTTGAAGAACTGCAGCTTATTTTTTGGGGTTTTTGTGGGATCCAGTTGACTTGTCCAGCCTAATCTGCAGAAGCAGCATCCAAACTGTGGAATAAGCTGCCTTTATATATCAGACAGGCTTCGTCTACATCTATTTTTAAGTCTCTTCTTACAGTCCATGTGTTTACATTGGCCCTTAGCACAGAATAACATATTTTAATCTGATTTTAGTTTATTTTGATCATTTTATTTTATTTAAATGTATTTATAAAAAGAAATCCAATTTCTTTATATGCTGTTTAATAGCTATTAATGTTATGTGCACATTGTAGCACTTTGTTCAACTTGTTGTTTTAAAAGTTTGTTATAAATAAAGTTGCAGTTGCAGACACATTCTGGTAAAAAAAAACAATGTATGAGGTTTGAACATAAAAGCAGGAATACCAAGACTGAATAAACTAGATGTTGTAGAGTAAAAATAAAAACCAAAGGAAGGTGAGAAATGTTTCTGAATTCCTTCCACAACTGAACTGAGAGCCCCGAACTATTCTGATGCCTAGAAAACCTGGAAAAAAAGAACAAAAAACACAAGCTACGAATTAGATTCCCCAGGCCTTAGTTAGCATGTTAAATCTTAAAGTTCACACCAGCCCTATTAGAGAAAGACTGAATAAGTATTCATATTCAGAAACTTTATCAATCCCAAAGAGCATTTTATATGCAGTCAGTCCTGTTCATCAAATATAAAAATAAATAGACAATACTACAATGCAATGCTTCAAATATCTATGTAAAGCACTTTGAACTGTCTGGCAAATAAAATGTTCTATGCAAATTAGCTTGCCTTCAATAAAATACATTCAGACAACATTAAAGCAGTGGCAGAGTGAAAACTGTGCAGGTATGGCTTGTTTAGGAGGGTTGCAGGAGAAAAAGAAGCTTAGGTTGGCAAAGCTGCATCTGAACAAACCACAAGACTTCTGGGACAATGTCCTTTGGACAGAATGGAACAGAGTGGAAATGTTTGGTCATAATGGAAAAAAACAAAAACAAACAGCATATAAGCACAAACACCTCAGACCAGCTGTCAGTACAGTGGTGGAGGGATGATGATCTGGGCTTGTTCTGCAGCTACAGGAGCTAGACAGCTTGCAGTCACTGAGTAGACCATGAACTCCTCTGGATACCCAAGTATTCTAGAGTCAGACGTGGGTTCATCTGTCTGACAGCTAAAGCTTGGCTGAAACTGTCTTACGAAGCAGGACAATGATCCCAAACACAGCAGCAGATCTAACCTTAATGACACAAAGCTATTTACTCTAATTCTATTTCTGTCTAATAGCTTGAGCTTTGCCCTATTTCCAGACCAAATCTAGACTCTGAGGAAGCTGGCTTTATATTTAGAAACTGTGTGTTCAGGCTGCCGGAGTCCATTTGCATGAAAAATCAGGTTGGACAAAAGGCCGGTTGGTCTGGTCACACCCAAACTCTCCAACACATTGTTTCATTTAGGCTGTTACGTCAAACCTTATCAGTTCTGATAGGACAGAATGCCAAAACACCATAAAAAACCCTCAGACCTTTACTTTAAGTGCAGTTTGTCTTCAGAGGTCCCTGTTTGGGTTTAATTGTTCTCAGGAAAAGTAAGTCCGTGCCTCCTCTGCTCTCCACCATCTGCTGTTTGAGTCATTTAGCTGTTTCATGAGAGCAAAGCTCAACAAAGTCTCCCTGTTGTCCTGAAAACCTGATTAAAGAGCTTTTGCTGAACCGTAAACACACAGAGTCCTTAAAGTGCATCTGAGTGGAAAGCAGAGAAAGGTCTGTTTGTTCGGAGCAGGTAACACTCCCCGAAGTGTCCGGCTCTCAGTCCCAGCCCTGCATGGTCCTTAAAGGTCTGATCCTGTAGCTGCTGAGCCTCAGAGGAATGTCAGAGTTTTTACAGTCAACCTGCTGAGGTGGGAAAAGTTTAAACATGCAGCCTGTTGTGTTTTCAGGAGGTTCTGTTGTGGAAATGATCCTGATCTGACAGAGCAGTCGGACCCAGGCTAACAAAAGATCTTGGATGCAGATGAAGAACAAAGAGTGGCAACACAGACACGGAGGATTCAGATTCCGCTGAGCTGACAGAAGTTCTGAGGTCTGACTCGACCCAAGCCTCTAGGAAACATTTACACACTTCAGCTCAGAACTTCTGAACGCAGTCATGATCTGAACAGAAAGCTGCTTCTGAACATGCGGTGTGTGAAGGTGGGAGATCTGAACCAGCCTGGACCATCTGAGAACATCTGGCAGATTCAACCTGCAGCAGAGCAGCTTAAGCTGAACAACCCGGACCACAAACCCACCAATCAGATCCAGGATCAGCTGTCTGCAGTGTAAATGTGTGAGTGACGGAGCAGTGGTCGGGTTAAAAAAAAAGAACTTTAATAACTAGTGTTTACACCATTTATTCAATTTGATATATGTTTGTGAAATTGTTCTTAAAGAGTGATTTTATTTTTATAATTCAGTTCTTCTCTTCGTCACAACAGATTGCCACCCTGGTTCTAATGGAGGTTTTCCTTCCTGGCTCTGTTTGTGATGGAGGCTTTCTTCCTGGTTCTGGTTGTGTTGGAGGTTCTCTTCCTGGTTCTGGTTTTGAGGGAGGTTTCTTCCTGGTTCTGGTTGTGATTGAGGTTTTCTTCCTGGTTCTGGTTGTGTTGGTGTTTTTCTTCCTGGTTCTGACGGAGGTTTTCTTCCCTGGCTCTGGTTGTGATGGAGGTTTTCTTTTCTTTGGTTCTGGTTTTGAGGGAGGTTTTCTTCCTGGTTCTGATGGAGGTTTTCTTCCTGGTTCTGTTTCTGACGGAGGTTTTCTTCCTGGTCCTGGTTGTGTTGGAGGCTTTCTTCCTGGTTCTGATGGAGGTTTTCTTCCTGGCTCTGGTTCTGACGGAGGTTTTTGTTCTGGCTCTTGTTGTGTTGGATGTTTTCTTCCTGGTTCTGGTTCTGACGGAGGTTTTTGTTCTGGTTCTGGTTGTGTTGGAGGTTTTCTTCTTGGTTCTGAGGTGTTCCAAGCATGTCCCACTGAAAAGAGGCCCAGGGGAAGACCCAGGACATGCTGGACAGACTACATCTCTCGGCTGGCCTGGAAATGCCTCGGGATCCCTCCGGATGAGCTGGTGGGAGAGGGAAGTCTGGGTTTCCCTGCTTAGGCAGCTGCTCCCGCGGCCCGACTCCGGATAAGCAGCAGAAAATGGATGGATGGATATTATATATATATCTATATAGATATATATATATTCCACATATACATCCAGGAATGCAGCTTGTTGAAATCCCCACCCTGCACAGAGAACTACACTATTGTGGAGACATTCACATGGAGATACATACACAAACAATCTAAAAAAAAGTCATGGCTTGGCTAAAGCCCTAGAACAGGACTGTGTTGTTGAGCTTCTGGTGCATGTTGTTTTTCTGGAAGTTAAATGGATTCATCTTGGCAATGTGATGCAACTTTAGCTTAAAAAAACACAACTAATGTCAGCAGCATACGGTGGTAACTGTCTACGCCATACCGTGTGCAGCCCATGTGCTCCTCGAGCAAAAACACATCCTCCGACCCAATCCTCTTCCAAACAATGTACAGGATCTTCAGCAGTCTGATGGGCTGTGATTGTCTGGAACTTGCTGATGCCTGGTGAATGAGCCGCTCTGCTGCTCTGATGAGCCTTACTGAGCCTTCTAATGGAGAACACAACTATGCTGCACGTTTAAGTTACTTTTCAAAGGCAAAAGCTGCCATTTCAACATGTTCAAGTTTCCAGAATTATTGCCACGTTGATAACCTTTCTAAGAAACCAAACTGTTTGAAAATCTGTCAAGATTTCAGCAAAATAAGAGTATTTATGATATTTATGATTTAGATACCACAGATCCCGCGAGAAAGCAACCCTGTAGTAAGATGGCCGCCGCATGGCCGTTCGAAGCTCTGTCATAAAGCATCTAGCCTTTGTATAGATATCTATGCTGAATACAGCTTTTTGTGCATGTAGGAGCCAGATGTCCAAGATGTTTAAACTTCGGGTCTCTACTGACCACAAATATCAACTCCTGACTCCAGGAACCTGGATCTATAGTTTACTAAAGTTACACCAGCCTCACCTTTTATGTTTGTGCAAATTAAGTAGGTCTAAAGAGAAAAATTCAAAGCTCTTTGTGGACTAATTTTTTCACCATTATAAGGGATAAATTGGTGGAAAACCTTTCAGAGGATATTTTCAGGGGTTATACTGAGTGGAAGCGTCTGGTTCATCATCATCTGCATGCAGACAGCATGGATCTGGAGGGCTGAGCTTCAGCTAACATGGCAGAAATATTGTCCTCTCCTGTTGCTCCACCTGCATGAAAAGCTTAAGTCCATCTGAAGTTTCCTGCGTTTCTCTGATAGCTAAAAACAGGACAGCAGCTTTTACACGTTACTGTACATGGGCTTCCTGCCAAACCGACAAACTGCTGCCACATCTGGCTGCAGGAGCAGGATTTCCCCAGCCTGGTTGTAAACAACATGACGTCAGCAACACACACGCAGACGGACAGGACATGCTGGTTTCCGCTGAGCCGCATCAGCTTCAAAAACCTATGAAGGTCGAACATCCCATCACACACTTCCTGTCCTGCTGTCACTACACGGGCACGACGAGCTGAGCAGGAAGCGCAGCTGGAACAAACTTCACATTTATAAAAACCACTCTCTCCATTCCTGCTGAGACATTTCCGAATCATCCCAAAGGTTTCGGACTTGTGGAAAGTTTCTGTTTGACGCAGGTTTGATCAGAATTTTGCTTTAAAATCTCAAATCTCACATAAACACAACTCATCTGCCTTCCAAGAGGTTTTGTGAGTCTTGACTTTCCCATCGGTTTTCATCTGTCTGATGCGTCTGAGTCTTCGATCATTTTTAGCTCATGACATCATCTTCAGTTATTTTAGGTCATTCTTGTTTTTGTGTTCATGTTCTTGATGCTCTGACATGAAATGTGAACAATCATTTCATCCAGATGCAGCCCAGCAGCTGTTGACAGCTCAGATCCAGCTTAGCCCAACTTCTCATACTGAAATCTTTAGCTGCAACTAAAAAAGACTCCAGCTTCACAGCGGCTGTCGCCGAGAAACAAACCTGTTAAATCCCTTAGCAGATTTTTAGTCTTACATAAGAGCCCGGGAAACACCAGAAGGGCGAGAGCCACCAGAAACCACAGGAAGCTGAGGATCGACTCTCTCTGCTCGTTACACAACAGTACAACTGGGAAACAACGAGGACTGGAGTCAGAAAAGGGAAACAAAGGGAGGAGAAAAGCCGACAAATATGAGAGGAATCCTGGAGAAACCAAATTACAGACTCCAAACATTATAAGGCTTGATGGGCTCAACATGTGAAGCATGCAAGCCAATCAGAGAAGAGCTGGAAACCAAACGCCAGATTCCTGCTTCAAACTCACTGTGATGCTCGACAGATCCTGTCAGAACAGAGGCGGTCATGAGAACGTGTCCAGGATGTCCTGGGATTGCCCGATCCAATCCAAATTCATCCATGAAGCACATTTAGAAAACAACAAAGGTTGGCCAAAGTGCTGCACATGGAGAGAACGAATAAAAATATAAAACTATCATAAGAAGTAACCTATAACATAAGTAAAAGTCCTGCCTGGATTCAAATTTGGCAATTTGTTGCAGTTGGAAAACTCTCAAATTCAAGGTCACTTTCATCCCCAAATGTGCGGCAGTGAATTGAAAGTATGGCGTCAAGGTCGACATGGGTGGAATAATATGTTTTATCAAACATTCCAGCAGGCTGAAAAGTGCTGCACTTAAAATTTTTTAGCTGACAGTTGGTTTGTTTGAACGTCAGCATAAGGCTGAAATTAAATTCCAAATTTCCTCCAAGTGGAACCCAAGGGCAGAAGTGCAGAGAGAAAAGAAGGGGTCCTAGAATAGGCCCCCTGATGCACCCCATAGCCAAGAGACACTGTAGATGACAAAATCCTTCATGCTCACACAAAAACTTCAGTCTGCCAGGTTAGACCGAACCAGTCCAAGGCTGCACCTTAACACCATGGTGAATTGTGTTAAAGGCAGCAGGGTCTAAAAGCACAAGGACAACATACGGTAACTACCAGCCTCAGCAGCTAAAAATATGCAATTAAAAACTTTTAATGAGCAGATTTTACACTAGGAAGTTATTTTTTTAAACAGACTATTTCTCTCATTTCTGTCTAAAAATGATTTTAAGTGTGTAAAAACAACTTTCTGCAGGATTTTTTAAATGAGTGGGAGATTGGTGTTTTTGTCTGATGTTCTCCTGAAATTACACAGAGACAGAATCAGATGGAGAGACCCAACATTGACTCAACATGATGGAGTGTTTAATTAAAAAAACCTTGGGAAAAGGAAGAGGAGGAGGAATCACATCCATGAGACAGAAAACAACCCAGGGAAGCTTTATTACCCCCATTTTATTAATGCAAATTCTTCTCTTTTTATGGTCGGTTTTATTACCTTATAAGAACCAAAACTACTTTATTGGGTTTATAAAATTGTAAAAATGTGAGTGCAGAGAAGGGAAGATTACCCTGTATACAGAAAAAAAATCAAATAAAAACAGCGTTTCAAATGAAAGAGAAAATGTCTTTGCTGCTCTGCGAGTCTCCTGGATCATTTCTGCTCTTCAGAGCTTCCAGTTTTCCACTTCAGAGCTGGCTAGAGAGTCCAAGCCAGCCTCACCAGTCATCTTCCAATACACCATCCCAGAACCAGGTCAAGCCCGAATCCCAGAACGGAAAACTCCCCGAGCAGAGTCAGCATGACGATGGTGGAAAGAAAAACCACAACACATCAGGACTGAGCTGGAGGGAGGGATGGAAAGTGGTGTCCAGGATATGGGAATGCAGAGGCCCGGATATATGTTTTCCAGTGTGCACAAATTCCGTTTAGGAGGGTATGGAGCAGCTCGGAAACGCAGCGGGGGAGATTTAATGAAGAATCTGAGCCCCGAAGTCAAATTGAAATTAGAAGTGATCTCCTTTATCAGGACTCAAAAACCCAAAACATGGACGTTAGATTAAAAACAGCCCTGATCAGAACATGTGACCCAAAATGAAAAGAAAACACAGCATCATGGACGCCATCATTTTAACATGAACGAACAACCTGTGTTTTCACACACTCACACAGAGTAATGACTGCATGCCAAGGGCACATGTAGAACCGTGGACATGGCGGGCGAGCGAGGCAGTTTTTAATGATGTGGAGCAGAGAGAGCGAGTATTTAGTAAGTAATTGGAAGCAGCTGTTGTGGGACACACTGATCCTGGTAAGTGTTTGGTCTGAGAACAGCAGCAGGGTGACGTAACATCAGCTCCCAGGTTCCAACCAGGAGCTCGGACAGCTTAAGTTTGATTGATACGCCGCAAAACAAACAAACAAACATGACCAGCTGAGTAAACACAGTCCATTAACTGCTGATAGGAATGTCACAAAATTACGAGTTTATCAGATATTTTTATTGTCCAGAAAGTAAAATTCCTGCACATCCCGGAATGAGAAGAAGGAAGGGGAGTGAGGAAAAGTTTATTATTAAAAAGACCAAAAATTCTACCACTAGCTTTCACTTTAACTTCGTGGCAGCAGGAATGAATCTTAAAGGTATTTAATGTTTTGTCTTAGCAGCATTTTTACATTTCAGTTCTGCGATGGTCTACGGTTGGATCAGGGTTCTGTGACTGTATGGGGCCGGATGAGGATTCTGCGATGGTCTACGGTTGGATCAGGGTTCTGTGACTGTATGGGGCCGGATGAGGATTCTGCGATGGTCTACGGTTGGATCAGGGTTCTGTGACTGTATGGGGCCGGATGAGGATTCTGCGATGGTCTACGGTTGGATCAGGGTTCTGTGATTTTATGGGGTCGGATGAGGATTCTGCGATGGTCTACGGTTGGATCAGGGTTCTGTGATTGTATGGGGTCGGATGAGGATTCTGCAATGGTCTACGGTTGGATCAGGGTTCTGTGATGGTCTGGGGTCAGATGAGGATTCTATAATGGTCTATGGTTAGATCAGGGTTCTGTGATTGTATGGGGCCGGATGAGGATTCTGCGATGGTCTACGGTTGGATCAGGGTTCTGTGATGGTCTGGGGTCGGATTAGGGTTCTGTGATGGTCTACGGTTGGATCAGGGTTCTAAAATGGTCTACTGTTGAATCAGGGTTCTGTGACTGTATGGGGCCGGATGAGGATTCTGCGATGGTCTACGGTTGGATCAGGGTTCTGTGACTGTATGGGGCCGGATGAGGATTCTGCGATGGTCTACGGTTGGATCAGGGTTCTGTGATGGTCTGGGGCCGGATGAGGATTCTGCGATGGTCTACGGTTGGATCAGGGTTCTATGATAGTCTGGGCTCGGATGAGGATTCTGTGATGGTCTGCGGTTGGATCAGGGTTCTGTGACTGTATGGGGTTGGATTAGGGTTCTGTGATGGTCTACGGTTGGATCAGGGTTCTGTGATGGTCTGGGGCCGGATGAGGATTCTGCGATGGTCTACGGTTGGATCAGGGTTCTATGATAGTCTGGGCTCGGATGAGGATTCTGTGATGGTCTGCGGTTGGATCAGGGTTCT
>JBAMHW010000025.1:24689780-24705344 GCA_037177495.1 Rhadinocentrus ornatus
TATGGTTTGGGGTTGGATCGGGGTTCTGTGATGGTACAGGGTTGGATCGGGGTTCTGTGATGGTACAGGGTTGGATCGGGGTTCTGTGATGGTATAGGGTTGGATCAGAGTTCTGTTATGGTTTGGGGTTGGATCGGGGTTCTGTGATGGTACAGGGTTGGATCGGGGTTCTGTGATGGTACAGGGTTGGATCAGAGTTCTGTTATGGTTTGGGGTTGGATCGGGGTTCTGTGATGGTACAGCAATAATGCAGAAAAGTTGATTGTGATTTTCCAGCAGGACAATGAAGAACCAGATTTTGCTACATTACAGCAGCATGGCTGAGGAAGAGCTGGGTACTGGATTGGTCTGCCTGCAGTCCTGACCTTAAAACAACCACGACCCTGAACTGTTGGGACACCTGAAGACACCTGAAGACACGTTAGCAGGAAAAAGGGAACAAAACAACACATGACTCTTTGGGACTTTTCACTGTGAAAGAAACCAGACTGATTCTGAAAAATGTTGAACTATCCTTTTATTATTGTGGGTTTAAAGAGTTTTTCCACCTTAACACAGGTGGAGAAAATAAAGCTACATCACATTTTCTGTTGAAGAAACTAACAGTGAAGCACACACGCTGATTTGGTGCTTGTTATAAATCGTGCCATGTTTTTATGGTCAGTTTTAGCTTCTCAGAGTTCACAACAACCACCAGAGTGAGATATCCTGATAAGGATTATAGTTACACAGGTTCATTCACTTAAATATTTCTTTTGGTTATACTTCATATGTGCAGCAGAGGATTAAACAGGAAATAAATACTTTTTCTGACAGTCCCATATCTGTGTGCATCATTTCTCAGAGACATGCTGGACCAAGTAGTGAAGGTGCAAACAGGTATAAATACAGATGACAGCGACGTGGTGGCTGGGGTCGTCGCATGCATTCATGGGAAAACACAAAACATTTCTGCAAAGCAACAACAGACTTTCTTTACACACAGATTTATAAACATTCACATTCACTTGACAACTGCAAGCGAAAAGTCTAATTTCTCATCGTGATCAACAAAATCTAACCATGGTACGGCTGATCGGACTGTGCGGACGCTTTCACAGCTTCTCTCGAACTGCGTCTTCATTCCACTTTCCTGTTAGAAAAAACGGTTAAATCGTGATATACTAATGTTTAACAAATACAAGCCAAGGTAAAGTTAGTATGCAGTACACATGTTCTCCAAACAGCAGCCAGTCAATACAAAAAAGCCCTAAATTCACATTTTACAGTTGGAGAAAATAAGCCACAAACGGGGAAAAACAAATCTGAAATTTCAGGGAGACAATTAAAATAAATTGAGAAAGAAAATGTATATATCTATTTATATATATATATAAGCTTTGCAGATAAAGTAAGGATTGCTGGATTATTTCTTTACTGTAACGATGCTTCTCGACAATAGAGTGAAGTGGTGTCACATTCGTGAGGAAAATGCATTTGTGAGATACACGGCATTTATTTCATATTCCATTAAGTTCCTGATGTTTCTTAAATGAAAAGAATAGCATTCATGTGTTAACGTTATTAATTTAATATGTTCACATATTCTGAACAATGCAGGAGGTCTGTCCTGCAGTGGCCACTTCATTTCCTGCTTTTTGTTCCTATACTAATTGTACCAGCTGTAAACAGTAGAAGAAGGTTTTGGCCTGTTTTGACCACGCTATCGTGCACTAATATACTGCATACGTGCAAGCACATGACTTCTTAAGTTGGGAAACCTAAAAAATAAGGCTGCCCCAAAGGCCCAGTCTAGTTCGAGTCCTGGGTTAGTAGAAGCACAAAACATGAATCAACAGCAGAATTATCTGTTTGGTTTTGGTATAAGAAGCTTTGGAAAGCTTGTTTTTTCATGGGTGCAACCCACATACGTAACTCTGATTCTCATCCAACAAATGCCTTTTCTGTCACGGTGCGCAGATGACGACGACCCAAACTCAGGGTGAAGAGGCACACAAGTGCAGGACTAAAGGTTTAATAATAATAATAGGGCTGGAAAACTAAAACTGAAAACTAAAACAGAGAAACAGACTTGCAGGGACAACACTGGCAATGAACCAAAGAAACCAAGGTGGTAAATACACATTCGGGAGAACAAACTAAATGAGCAACAGGTGAGGCAAAATAGCAGGTGTGTCATGAAAAGGAAGTAAAACACAAAGTACTACAGATGAGGATGAACTACAAAATAAAACAGGAAACCAGGCCAGCGACTTGGGCAACAGTAAATCCAACAAAAACTCACAGATCATGACATTTTCCTTAGAAATGTGACACCAATTTAAAGCTAAATAAAGAGACAGTTTAAGATTTATGGCCACACAGCACTGTTCCAACTAAGGAGGTCATTTACAGATTTTCTTGGTAGAAATAATTACAATTTTTCGATTATCATATTTATCACAAATATTCTGCTTTAATTTCCCATCACTATAAATATGTAAAAAAAAAACACATGAACATGGTCTTTAAATTTAAATCAGAGGTTTCAGAAATAAAAAATTAATGCAAAGACATTTATTTGTGGAATTATAACTTTTCTTTTTTTCTTTTTTCTTTTTAATACATTAAAACCACAAACTTAATACTCATGCCACATAAAAAAATCAGAATTTGGCATTATCTCGGCAAGAGAGACATATTTTGGGGGTGTAGGTGAGGTGAACTGAAACCGTAAAAAAACACTTTATCCTCCTTAACAGCACATTTTCGATGAAGCTGTAATCTTAAAAAAAAGTTAGAAATACTGCAAAAAAAAGTAGAATTTAAAAGAAGTCTGCATATCAAATAAAGTTGTATGGAATATCATATAATTTCAAAGTACCTGATGACAAGGCTTTCTTTATTTTGGAAACTTGGGCAGGTGCCACCTTTCAGCCATCCGAAGTTAGACATTCACCTGTTTTATTCTGAAAGGTCCGTTTTGTTTTCCTGTCTGTGGCATTCCGCCACGGTGCAGCAACCGGGACTAAATTTAGAAATCTAAATAGTTTGTTCTTGTTCAGAATAAAAAGAAAAAAAAAAGGCTTCAGCAGAAAAATAAGCTCCACTGGTTCCTCAGCAGTCTGAATTTTGACCCTTTTGTTGCACCGTAGAGGGATGTTCTATGTTTTGTGGTGGATTTTTGCTTCTCATCTGTTGGATCAAGAGTCAGATTGAATCGTAACACCCTTCACTTTATAAAGTTTTCATGCAGAACTTGGAGACTACAGAGGATTAGCAGATGTGAGGTTTTCAGCAGACTCCAGCGGAGCCATTTTTCTCTCGCTCGGGTCGGGGAACTTTACTTTTCTGGCCCTAAGAGCTGCAAATCAGCTGAGATCAACACAAAGGTCACAGATTGATCTTTGGAAGCATCTGAGCTCCTGCTGCTGCGGATGAAGACATTAAAACGTTAAAAAGCTTGTCAGTGGTCGGCGCGCCTTCCCAACACGCCGCCATCATCACATTTACATAAACACACGAGCCGCCGACAAGCAGCCGCACAATCAAAAAGGTCCAATATTTGATATTTCTGATACATTAAGGACTCTGTTCTGAAGAGCTGGTGTTACTGGTGCTCCTCCTCACTCTCAGGTCTGCTGTTTGAGGGCGTGTCTGCTCCTTTTTTCCCAGAATGCAGCTCTGTACCTGTTCTGTTTGTCAGTCTTCTTTATCACAACAGTGTTCCCCTCTCTGAGGAGAAACAGAGAATATGTCAGCCTGGTGTGTGTGTAAACCTCTGTGTGTGTGTGTGTGTGTGTGTGTGTCCTCACTGTGGCTGCATGTGGGCGGTGCAGAAGCTCAAACACTCGGCATCCTGGGAGTGCGAGCAGAGGCAGCGGTGGAGTTCCCTCCGGAGTCGCACTGAGCCGAAGCCGTAAGGCACCACGTGGCTGCGGGACACAGTCAGAGTCATACGTTCATACGCTTCGTTTCACCATGAAAACCGACACCAATCCATCAATAACCTGCCAACACTCCACAGCCAAACAGGTTGTAACCCTCCAACATGAGTCAGGGTCTTTTTAAAAAGTCTGCAGTGAGTCATCTTGCTGCTGATCCAGGTGCTTGATGACGGTAGGGTAGAGGTTGATTCACCACCGGATTACAGCCGGATTAACAGCTGCAGCTGCCTGACTCAACACTTAACACTTCAATTAAAACTGAGGCTTTATTGTCTGTAAAATACACAATTTCTCTTACAATGAAACATATCAGGAGTACATTGATACGTTTCAGTGATTAGAGCTCTGAGAGACTTCGTGTTCTCAGTTTTTGTCTCATCTAAATGGCAGCACATCTGGGTCTCATTTCCACAACAAAGCCAGTGATAAAATGTGACCCTTTCATCTCCCGACCCTCCTCCGTCTGCTCATTTCTGTCATATCATTCATTTCCCTCTCAAATGCTTGTTGACCTCCATGTTGTTTTTCTTAGTCTGCTGGCTTCACCTCCACCTTTCTGACTTTCCTGAAATGTCAAAGGGTTAGTAAGCTCCTTTCTTGGGTTACAGGGATGAATAAATCTAAATGACCTGAACTATTGAACTGGAGCTTAATGAGTTATGGCTCCACCACACCAAACTCCATTCAAAGCTGTGTTTATACCGAGTTATCGGTCATGAGTTGTCCTAAAGCCAGACAAGATCACACAATCCAACAAGTCAGTGCCAACATTTTCCCTGCCTTTATATTCCCGCCTGGCAGCTACTGCGCTGTGGGCTTAGAGGGAGATCAGATGCAAACAGAATTCAATTTAATGGGATAAAAGTTCAACTCTTTATCCACCAACACTCAGACTTCTACATCCAAAACCTGCAGCACATATTTTATCACTCGCCGACAACAGGGACATGTTTGTGATTACATCACCAGGCAGAAATCCAATATGTTCAAATAAAACTTTAATAATGTCTAAACCACAGGAGACAAATGTTTTGGGCCGTGTTTGTACCACAAATTTCGGTCAGTACACATAATTCAAGTAATATCATAAATCTGATGAGAGGAAATTAATTTGACCCACAAACAGAAGAAATTTGCTGAAGATTGTGAACGTTTCTTAAAGTGGCTTTTAACCTTTCTAACATGTTCAGGTCCTGGGATGGACCAGCAAGCTTTCCTGGGTGTAACCCCGACTTTTCCCTGCAGTATTTACTCCTTCTGCTTAGAAAAGATGTATTAAATTAATTTTTTAATCTTGTGTATTTAGACATCTTTTTTTCCCCTTTCATAACAATCAGAATATATTTATTTATCAGAAATGAATCCACACAAATTGACAGATAATATATTTGATTTTATAATCAAGCTTGCAGGTTTCCATCAGTCTGGTTGTAAAATGGTTGCAAGAATATTTAATAATTAGTAATTTATAAATTCATGACAGGTGAAGGAACTTCCTCCAAACACCGGGTAAACTCCGATGTTTAAAGCAGGTGGAAACATCCAAACCTGAACTTGTTGTAAGTTATCGTTTCTGCATTGTAGCGGCTCTTCTCTTCTCCTGTACCTGATCGCAGTAAGGACACTTCTCTCTTGCCCGTTTTTAAAGATTTTTTTTAACTGATTTTACTAGTGAGACACATGAGAACAGCAGCCGGGTTCCCCCAACATGGTGGACAAAGCTCGGTGACGTCACATGTACACTTTCAGTATTGGCTTCACCCACGACTGATGACCCTGTACTGGATTAAATAGGGTAAAGAAAATGGATGGATAGCATGTAACTAGTTTTAGGTTAGTGCTGGAACACAACTAGTTACCCTCAGTTTTACATGAAAGTTGATTCATTTTGTGCTGTTTCTAATCTACTTTATTAGCTCACAGCTTCGATCCTCGTCTGGACTTTCCCTCCATGACAGATGTAAATCTCTTGCACACTCTCAGTTCATGGATGCAGCTCATTTTGTTATTGTAAATGTGACACAAGCTGACGACTGATTTAATTTGTTCCGGTCAGAAATAACAATTTCACCAGTGTTTACTGGTGTTATGTCTGCGTCAACTGAGCTTAAATTCAAAAACTTTCTTATGCTGGTCCAGAAAAGCATCTGGCTCTTGAGTGCAATGGAAAGGTGCTTTATTGGTATTCAGTCACATCAAATGACTGCAGTAGAATTAACTCCAGCTTGGATCAATGGGAACACAATATCTGGGTGTACGTGATCATCTTCGCTGAAGATGCTGTGGTAAGTTCCAAGCTCACTTCTTTTTTTTGTTTATGACAGAAACCTAAACTAACCTGATTATCTTAGTGAAGTTTATCAGAAGCCTGTAGGACAGGGATCCCTAATCCTGGTCTGCAAGTTTTAGAAATTTCCCTGCTGCAACACACTTGATTCAGACTCAGAAGCTCTGCTATTTAACTATTGATTTGAGTCAGGCGTGATGCAGCAACCTGCAGGGCACTGGCCCTCGAGGACCAGGATTGAGGATCCCTGCTGTGGGATGCAGTGTATTTCCACCTCTTCTTGTTGCTGTGACACACTTGTCGTCTGGGAGGCTGAGAGATCCTGGACCGGTAAGTTTTAGCCTAAAAGATAAACCTGCTCCTACCTTAAATAAGAAAGACTTTAACCAATTTGTTCTAGTAGGTGTAACAAAAATAAATAAATAAAGGAGAAGTTTAAAAGCCACATAAGAAGAATGTAAATGAGGCCGAGGTTTAATTATATCATTATATACATTTTCAGACATTAACACCAAATACAGGTTTTTACATCTAAAGTTTTTGTTTTACTTTACTTTACTTTCGGACCTGTTAATATTCTTTGATTCCAGTTCCAACACTTGGAGCTGCATAGTCACAGAATGATGCCTTAACACTTAAATGAAGTCAATAATTAATTCTTTTGGCCTCATCCTGCTTACAAGGGAAATATGTGGTGCATCAGAAGATAAATGCTTCCATAAGACGACCAGCTGTGGAGAATGTGTCCAAAAACATTTATTTCCACCTCTCTACAGATTGCTTGACCTACAGCTTTGTTCCTAGTGAATAATCTTTTAGGATATGTGAAAATTAGTTCTGCAGATTTAAGACAAAAGTGTTACTGTGACAGTGCCCTCTGGTGGTCTGCAGCTGTTACTGCAGGGAATCCATTAAACTTTGGGAAACTTTCATAACGCTTCCAGCTTCTCTTTAATACATGACCACGCTGCTCCTGATGAAAAATTTGTTTATGTGCAGAAATATGCAAAAACAACAGAGTGAATATGGAAAGTCAGGCTCATAGTATTTAGACATTATTTAACAGTTAACTTTTGGCACAATTACCACCATGTCTGCCAAACAACTGTGTTTTATGTCGTCTCCTTAAACACTGATGTGTCCAGATGTTAAATAAGTTGTTTGTTTGCGTTTGATCCTGGAGGAAGCTTGCTGTTGTCCATTAGCCTGTCTTTTGTTTGGATATCAGCCGTTTTGGACGGTTGAAGGTATTCATTAGAGACCAAAACTCCTCACTCACTTCTCTGTTTATTTTAACACTTGTGAGGGTGAAAATCTGACTTAAAAATAACATTTACTCAGAAAGTACTCTGTGGTTTTTTGTTATCTTCACATGTCCAGCAGCAGGTAGCAGGAGCACCTCCATCCAAAGTTTAAGTTTGGTGTTACTTGATATTTTTATTTTCAACAATCCAATAAAAATTCAAAAACCATCAGCAGAATAGTTTGTCTCAGAGTCCGAGGCGCTGAACTCCAGGTCTGTTAGACTCCTACTGATGATATGAATCTATTTTAAAAAAGGAAAAAAAGGTTTTACATTTTTTGAAACTCCACTTTTCAGCAAATTAAAAGAAGAATGTGGGATTGTTCTAAATTTGGATAAATCCAGTGTGTTTGTGTGTTTTTAGTGAAGGAAAAATTTTTTTTTCTTTTGAACAGATTTGAAATATCAGCTTTAATCTGCAATAATTTACCGTTGGTTTATGTCTGCATATGACTGGTATAAAAATAAAAATGGAAGTTATGCTGATGAATGCATCTTTTTCATATCACAGCTGCAGTGTGTTTTCCAGAACTCATCAGCTAATAAAACAAATGTAGAATCCAGAACCTAGATAGTCGTGTTTCCTCAGATTTCCTTTAATGAACCAGTCCGGATTGTTTTAGTTTTCCAGAGGAATCTGTGTCCATTCCTGCTGAATCCAAGATTTCAGCTAACAGTCCGAGGTCGTCGTCGTCTGATTCTCATATTAATTTTTAATAGGAGACAGATGTGGACTGGAGACAGGACAAAACCGTCACATCTTTCTCTGATAACAGCCTGAATGAACTTCCTCATCTTTGGCACGTAGACGTTCTTTCCATGGATACATGTCCTCAGGATACAAGTCCTGGTGTACAGAGAACTCTTCATCCTTGTGTAACCCAGTTTCAGGTTCTGGTTCTTGAGCCAGTGATGGACTGTGTTGGGTGTGTCTTTTCCCAATATTCTGCTCTGTAGAAGCTGGAAGATCAAATTTCTTTACAATCTCTCATCCAGAAATATTTGTTGTACTTACTGATGATTCTCTAAAGGAGTTTGAACCAAAAAGGTGCACCACGACCCATCTCTGCTCGGAAAGACTAAACTTTTGGCGGATGCTTCTTTTACACCAAACCCTGACACCCTCACTTGTCACCAGTTAATTTACTAGATATTCTGGAAGTTACTGAGTGTGTTGCTGCAGCAGATTCTTCATTTGTTTCTATTTTTATAAAAGAAGACATTGAAAATTATTTCGTTGGAGTTGAATTTTTGTTGAATTGAGAAAACTTTCCAACTTTTGATAGAAATAAAGTTTTCACTTGAGTCATAAAGTTCCGTGATATGACACGTCTGTATTTCTGTATGCAGTTATTGTAGTAAATGTAAGAGAAAGAGGTTCATCCTGCAGGACAATATTTTCTAGATTAAATCTTGTGAGATTATGTGGAATATTAACATTAGATTTTACATCTAAACTCAAGTTTTTTTGTCCTTTTCCTGTGCTCCAACTCTTATCAACTTTAAACGTCACCTTGCCAAAAATCACCACCTTCCTCATCTTTAGCCGTCGTCTTGTTGGAGGATGAAGACGATATCTTCAGCAGGATGTGATGAGGAGGAAGGTTTAGTGATGATGGGCTCTGCCACTGCTGATTAAAACCTCGTAATGGTGCAGGCAGGAATCTTGGAAGCGACCACATCGCTATGTTTAGACTAAACTAACAATCTGAGATGGTGGGACTGTTTTTAGATCATCTCTGGAAGCTATTTTGGTTTCGTTTACTCTCCCTCAACTTAATTAATTTGAAAGTGACTTACAGTAAATTAAACTTCTGTACATTTGCTGGAAATTTAGATCAACTGTAAAAGATTAAGGCAGGAATTTTCAGTTAAATGACTTTCCAAATTTTCCCTTGTCTGTTATCAGATTTCACTTTGAGTGGAAATAAAATCTGATTTTAGCTCAGCGGGAGCTGGTGAGGAGCAGCTCAGTGGGAGTGGGCTGTGAGGGGTTAAGTGGTTGTCCAACCATAATGACTTCTTGTGGTCTCCTCAGTGGGTTTCTGTTAAAGGGTTAAAACAGGCTATTTGGAAGCAGCAAGAGGAAACATGGTAGAAATTATCCTTCTTTAAGGAAGGTGTGCTTTCTTATTAGCTCCACCACATCTAACTGCTCACTCATCGCTTGTGCACACTAAACTAAAATGAAGTTAATTGCTAGCGATTGTGAAGGGAGCCTGCTTCCTATTTGGCACCCAGCAAAGTAAAAATAAGTTCAGACAGACCTGAAGACTTCATGGAAAAACCCTCATTTACCGAACGTTGTTGCAGTTCGGCTGTTTCTGTAAATTTTACCTTAAAGCTCCTATTGGACTTTCTCTTAGCAGCTAAACTAAGACACTTCTATTAGCTTTGATCAAAGCCAACGCAGAAAACATCTGAACTGAAACAAACTGACAGACCATGCACTCAATGAGCAAATAGCTTCAAACTAACTTCAGGTTGTAGGTCTGTTTTCATTTGGTTAAGAACATACAAGATGAGGAAGGCGAGTTGGATTGTGACCACATTACTGCTGCCAGGAAGAAGAATTTGCTGTGTGGGTTGACAGAAAACTACACAAGCTCCGCCCCCTGACCTATGACTAATGCAATAAAACAAAACATTTAAAAATAAATCAGGAAGTAAACACTTAACAGGCTTTGTAAATAAATTGGCTGCTTTAACAGATGAGTTACAGTCTCAGTTTTGGGTTTTATCAGGACCTCTAATGAGCGGAGCCTCAAATTCAGAACTTTTACAAAGATTAGCATCCTATTATAAAAAAAGGCAGCTGAAACATTTTCTACGGACCCGACTCCCTCATCTCTAACCATGCAGAACGACTTTAACGCCGTCTTCGGCTGGCTTCTGGTCGGAGGTCCTGGATGTATTCGGAGATTTCTCCCTGGGGTTGTTTGTGTGTAAAATATATCTGAATGGAAACGGACTCCGTGAAGCCAACTAGACTAATTTATAATCAGCTGACTGCTCCAGCTGCAAGTAAATCAATATGAACACATCGGTAAGTCCTGCAGTATTATTTAGAGTTGTGAGATGATGTTTCACTGTGAAACCTCTGACCTGGCAAGGAGCGACAGTTTATCTTGGTCCTGAACTGGAGCTGCTGTGTGTGGACGCCTCCCGTCCTCCCTCAGAAACCTCCCAACTACTGCGGATTGTGTTTATCTGTCTTTTGTTTTATCATCAGATTCTACCTCTCCACTCCACTTCTGCAAAAACAAACTCTCCAAGTGTTTAATATTCTTCCCTCGTACACTCACCTTGGGGTGTTAACCCAGACGATGCCAATGTGACAGAAGAAAATACACTCCTTGTCTTTCTGGTTCTCGCAGGAGCAGCGTTTCACCCGCCGGTGGGCCGTGTGGGTGAGCTGCGCGAGGGGGCCCTCCTCCACCACAGGGCTTGTAACAGAGGCTGTGAAGCACAGGTTGAAGAGAAGGATTAGACTGCCTGTGAATTATTACAAGTTTTTATTCACGTAATCTTTAAAATAAGATTTTATAGTATGTTTAGGGTTCATCATCACTGATTGCTTTCACGTGTTCTGGAAACTGCATTCAACATAGAAACAAGTTATACCTCCACTCTGCTTTCTGCTCTTCTACAGCTATGAGACAGTTTTAGTTACTGGTGTGAACTGGGCTGCTGGTATGTGATGCGGAAGCATTGAGTCGGCTGGATGTGGCACCTGCATCAACTGGGATGAAAGATAAATGATGTGGAAACAGGGAAAGTTGGTAAAGGCTCAGTTTCTGGCCTTTGGGATTCCTGGTGCAAAGGTACAATAGTGTTGAAACAATGCAACCCCAGAAAATGAAACGTGACAACTCAGATTGATCTCAGAAAATAAAAAATGAACTATAGAATGTAGAGCATGAACACCTGTTCTGAGTTAAGACTTCGAGGGATGTCTGTGTCACACCGCACCAGTCTCTGTCATCTTCTGCCCAGCCAAACTCCGATGATCACCCACACCTGTTCCCAATCTTCTCACCGTGCCACATACCCTCCAGTCATTCACCACAGCAGTCAGTCCCCAGATTGATCATCAGCCACACCTGCACCCAGTCTCCTCTCTCTGTCCATATATACTCCAGCACCACAGTCATTCCTGATTGGACCTTGACGGTTCATCATGCATGGACTACGCCATGTCTGCTGGACGAGCTGTTGACTCCACCTTGTGCCTCCATGTCGTAAGACCATTTGTGTTCAACAAACCTTGGTTAATCCTTATCTGTCTCTGAGAGGTCCATCGTAACAGTCTGTTTCACCTCCACATTGTTTTACTGGAAGAGAAGAACTGAGGGCTGATGAAAAGCATGTGCACTGAAGGGTTTTGTCCCATATTGTAGTTTGAGCAGAACCAGGTCCAGTCCAGACTGGGTTGTCAGTTCACACACAATAATGTGGTTATTATGAATTTGGCAGCATATATTTAAAAACGGTCTCACACGCCAGGTTTCCATCATGTATGAAGGAGAGACGGTGAATAAAGATAAAATAAGAATTAAATCTGCTCATTCATAAAAAAGTTTACTCTCTTTTTCTTCAGTTGGTTTGAATCTTTTTTTAAAAGTCAGAAAAGGGAAAAAAATCCAGTAAGAACAAACAAAGTAGCTCTTTTGCTATTGATGTTTTAAGTAGTTTTCCATGGAAGATTTAATTTCTAAAGTATTGTTTATACACCTGAGCCTGGGAATGATTACAGCACACAGGCTCCTCCCTCTCTGCTGTGCTTCAGCTCAGCTTTCAAAACCCCTCCCTGCAACTATAACTATGGTAACCAGGTCAGGACCCAGATGTAGTTGATGGAAACTTAAAAATAAAAACAAATTTGGGAGCTTCAACCTTTTGCTTTATTACATTTTTTTATTTACTGCCATTAAGTTTTAATTTCTTAGAAAAAATAAATAAAATAAAAGGTCACGTGTTTAATCTGCAGTAGTTTCAGTTAGGGACGCATCGATACAACATTTTTCAACAGAGTTCAAGTATGAGTACTTTCATTAAAGTACTTGCAGATACCGAGTACTGAAATGAGTACTAATAAGTCCCGTTACGCTTTGCACGGGTCGTCCTGCAGCAATCCTCTAAACCAGTGATTCCCAATCCTGGTCCTTAAGAACCACTATCCTGCAGGTCTTAGATGTCTCCCTGCTACAACACACCTAATTCAAATTAAATGGATCTCTGACAAGCGCTGCACAAGTCTGCTAATGAGCCATGAATTTGAATCAGGTGTGTTTCAGGTGTGTTGAAGCAGGGATACATGGAAAACCTGCTGGATTTCGGCCCTCGCAGGACCGAATTGGAGAAGCCTGCTCTAAACTCAAAATCAGCCTCTGTCACATAGATAATGCCAAATTCAGATTTTTAATATGGATGAGTAAAATTTTTGTATGTTAAAAACAAACAAAAAATGCTTTAATTCTACAGATGAATTACTTTGCATTAACTTGTTTATTCCGACTGCCCTGTTTTTTTTTTTTTTTTGCATTGGTATTTATTCTCTAGTATCGGAACACTTTTATAAATATAAAGTCTGACTACATGCACATAGCACTAGGTGCATCCCTAGTTTAAATGCCTGCATGTAGCAGCAGAAGCAACAACTGGGCTTGGGCGCATTCGATCCAAATATCGATAGTATTGATACCAAGGCTAGTATCGGTATCGTTCGATACCAGCGTGACGAAATCAATGTTTTTCTTGCAGAGGGCTTTAGGGGCAAAAAGCCAATAATGTGAAAGAGAGCCAACAAATAGTGATGGTTTAATGAAGCCCCATGAATGTGTTGAGTCTTTCTGGCCAATTGCATCGCCAAAAGTGTCATTACTCGAACCCCCATTTAACAGCTGATTTGGTAGAACTGACATCTGCTGGTCATTTGATGTCCAGCAGTCCACCTGTCAAAATGTCAACTACATATTGGTGGAAATGTAAACACAATGATGCAACTGTACTGTAAAACTATAAATATGCTAAAATATATAAATAAATTACTATATTTCCATCTATATCTGTCTGTCTATCTTTCATTTATTTCAGCATATTAAAGTTGTACCTTATCTTTTTGGAATGTATCATATAAAATACTCCTAAACTACTGATGTATTTTGCTTTCGTCAGTGCTGCACGTGTTGCATCACCTCACTGTCACCTGGAATTATGCAGAGCATCTCTTGCATTTTCCGCGGCTTTTTCAACAGCCCGAATTAAACGAGACACTCGCGTGAATCAGGGAAAACGGGACTAGTTTGTCTTTGGTCACGTGATGTTCAGGAAAATAATACGGACTTCGCTTCAGGCTTCATTTGGACACCCCCCTTTACTCGATGCAGGCTTTAGGGCTGTCAGATGTAACATAACTACCAACAAATATTAAGTTTTGCTTGAGCTAATTTATGCTGTTAAGTTTACTTTTCTCAAACAATTGTGTTTAATAAAAGGGAATAAAAGTTATTTTATTAATTTATTATATTGCTGACGTTATTTTATACGGTTTCTGATGAAAAAGACTTAAATTTAAATGTCTCAGTTCTGCCATTTAGTTTGCTGATAAAAATGTTTTATTTTACAAAAAATCTTTGTACTTTGTTTTATTATGATTCTAATCATGATGAATAATTAGAGGCAAAATTATTAAATGATTGTGAAATTTTAATCAAAAAGTGTCAGCATCGGTATCGGTGATTCTTGCCCCAGATTTACGTGGTATCGGATCGATTTGCAGTATCGCCCAGCCGCTGGGGCATTGACACAACGCTGCCACGCTATACTGCACCACCACCACAGCCTGAGCAGTATCTGCACCTGCACACACCAACACACTCGAGCGTGCACACATGCCCTTATTACAGAAGCACACAGAGCCCATAAAGCAGACGGAGGCCACAGACAGCCTTTGATGTTGCCTTCGGCGCACACGGGAATGTTTGGGCGTCTAAAGAGGGTTTAAGACGGCTCTCACATGGGCACAAAATAACACCTTGTCTCACCGTAAATGCTGGAGGTCTGTTCTTAATGCTGCTGTGTCCCACAGAATCAAATATTTGAGGTTGTTTTTCATGTAAAGTTCCCAAAGAAGCTGTTATTTTGTCCAAAATGGAACAAAAATCATTGGACACTTAGGACGCTTGTTTATTTAAAAAGTCTCTTAAAGTCAAGTCCTGATGCCCACCACCTAAAGTTCCTCCTGAAAGATCCTGAGGTGTTTCCAGGGTGGTGACAAGCTGGTGAAGTTATTTTCTTCCTGAAACTTCTGATCAGACCGATGATGAGTCAGATGAGGTGATCAATCACACTTCATCTGATGTTCAGCTCCAGTTTGTTAATGATGCGGTGGGTTGCTGGTTGGATTGTTATTTGTCAGATTATCAGTAAAGTGGTAAAAAGCCTCTGCAGACATCACAGTGCTCTGGTTTCTAACACATGTCCATGCGAGACTCGTCTCTCTGCCACAGTGTGGGTCCACCCTGGGGTTTGGTACCAAGCAGACAATCCCAGAAAACCACTTTTTCCACCACAGAACTCCAGTTTCAGACTTTTTAACGTCAGCATTCTGCCCCAACTGGACCAGGGAAATGAGAACCAGTCACAACCTGTAGAAAAAAGCTTCAGGCTCAGCTGCCAACTGCTTATCAACTGCTCATAGGGAATTAAAACTTTTTACAGAAACCTTTTAAAATCTCAGCCTGGCAGGCTGGAAATGTCATGTGATGTTCAGGTCCACCTGTTCCTGCAGGTAAGGTGTCCATGTTGACCAGTTTGTGTGAGCTGTAGATCCAGGGACATCCGTCGACACGGCAGCACCTGCCAGCCACATCATAACTACATCACCATCAGGAGATGGTCCAGCTCGGCTTCACACTGACTTCAAACAGCTGGCCTGCAGCTCACCCACATCCAGATAACATCACCTCCCACTTCCAGGTTGTTTTCAATCTAAAGCTAAATTAGCCCGAGGATGCCGACATTCCCGAGTTTCCTAGTTTGCTTTA
>JBAMHW010000025.1:24726709-24745362 GCA_037177495.1 Rhadinocentrus ornatus
GGTTGGTTAGCTTTTACTGTCCTATGTGATCATTGTCTTGTCTGGTTTCCTGCTTTGTTTCTTTGGTGTGTTGTATTCTATTTCCCTGTTCATTAGCTCACCTGGTTTTAATTGCTAACTCACTCCACCTGCATCTCGTTAATTGTGTTCCAGTTACATACCCCTTGGTTTCAGTGTTTGTCAAATCATTCGTTGTGTCTCCTCTGTTTTGTCCAGGTCAGTTCTCTAAGTCTTTTTGAATTAAAACCTTAATTCCCGCACCCGTCTACCTCCTGCCTTTTGGTCCTGCATTTGGGTCCACTTCCTCCTCAAACCATGACATAAAGTTTGCCAGTTTGTTTGTGTTTCTCCATCAGGTCTCAGGTGAGATAATTAAAAAGCAGAAACTTGACACAACAGCAACACGCTGCCATCGCCTGAAGTTACAACTAAATTATAGAGGTAGAGGTGAGAAAACGCAGGAGACGTGGAGAAGGAGGAAGGAGAGTAATAAAGGGAGAAGCAGAAACACAGAGGAGGAATGTGTACGAAAATGGTCGTCACTGCTCAAGAAAGAAGAGCAATAAAAGAATCACAGGAGTAAGAAGATTTGACCACAGCTTATGATAAAATATGAACGATTTTTACAAGCTAAGGTAGTGCAGTGTGAGCTTTCGGTCTGCAGCATGTGTTGTGCATTTAGTCCAATGACTAGAACTTCTACGTTGTCTACTAAACCAGAAAAAGGAGATAACTAGACCCACGGTAAATGTAACTCAGTGGTGTTGTCTAGTTTATTCTAGTGGGTTTACTCTGATTTTCCCCTCCCACCCTCATACATCATGTCCTGGTGCAACATCTGTCCTGCAGCACCTTTCCCAAAGCAGCAACTGCTCTTAAATGTATAGTTAGTTAATGAGCACCACAGTGATTAATAAAGTATGCATCATCACATAAGTGAGATCATGAAAGACTGGTTATGTATTATATAAATGTAAACAACACAAGATGTATAACAGTCATTCCTTTCCTCCTGGGAATCCTTCGCACCAGGAGCTTTGCCTGCTTGGACTGGGGGTTGTTGCCGTGGTGATCGCCCTTGTCACAGTGGCTGAGGGTTCCGCACTGCAGTCCTTCACCTGTGATGTAGACTCTGGCCTGCCGTGGGTCCCGTTTCAGAAAGTGGGTTTAACAAACTCAGAGTTTAATGCGCAACTCTGGGTTGAGAGTTTTCGGTTTCAGAACAGGTGATAACTGTTAGTTCAATCAACTCTGAGTTAACTTACCCCCGAGTACAGCGTGTGCATGGGCAGATAAAAAGCCCTCATCAATAGAACACGGATAACACGATTCACCATGGCAACAGGTGAAAAAAAAAAGAGTCCCTCCTCCTATTTTGCTCCAGTGGAGTTAGAAATTTTAATTAATGCATATGCAGAATATGACCATATATTTTTGGGGGAAAAAGGCAATACAGTAGCGGCGGCTTAAGAACGAGAGCTGGCAGAAAATAGCTGACCGAGTCAATGCGTCAATGCGTGAGTAGTATTTTTTTATCTCGAGTGTTCCACTTATTAAACATTTGTATCTCTGTACCTCCAGTACAGCAGTACCTCCCTTAGTTTCCACGAAACCACCAGTTTAGTTAGCTAGTTTTATATATCATTTAATGTGCCAATCACCTGCTGTTAAAACACACAAATTCCACTCACCAGGGCCCCGTTTCAGAAAGCGGGTTCAACAAAGTCTTTTAAAGCACAACTCTGAGTTAACAAAATCTGAGCTGTTAAACTTAGTTTTCACTAAACCCGCTTTCTGACACGAGGCCCAGGTTGGACCTGTCTGTCCGCCCCGCCCACCAGAAAAAGTTGTGGTCATCGGGCTCCCTTTCTGAATTGCCAGCGTTACCTGTAGCGTCCCCCGAATCGGTAGAAAACAGCACAAGTAGCAGCACGCTTACTGAAACAGTGTAATGTGACTGATGTCATTTCATGTTTTTCACTCCACGTTCCCTCTCCACTAACTACTCGTACCTGCAAAAAAAAATAAAAAATCTTGTACTTCTTTTTCTGCTGCTCCTTCTTCTCATCCGCTACTCTTTAATTCGCGTTTGCAAGCAACCAGCCACCAGCCGATAAGGAGTGCACGTCTGGATCAGGACAGACGACCAAGCAAAACAAACAATTTACAACTTATGTCCATCTGCATCGGCTCAACGTCACATTTGACGGAATTCATCATGGTCTAAACGGGCTGGCTTCGTGGCTAATTTATAACTGGTAAAGTGAAAGTTATGTCACAAAACCATGTTGATACGTGCCTTTGCGCATTTCTTAATGGTTTAAATTTTACACCTTTTCTAGTGGGTATACGGTGCATACCTGCGTATCATGTGGACTACACCACTGGTGTAACTATAGACTAATCTGAGCAAACATCACATGTAGACCCTCCGCCATTTGTGCGGTGGCATTACTGTGCATGTTAGAGCAGATCAGGTGAGTATTTTCTTTATGTCAAGGAAATCTGGAAGAACTTGTGCTGTTCGAACAACAGTGGAAAACTTTAATTATGGTAAGAAATAGTGAATATTAGGATCCCAGAGCTTTACTTCATGAAGATTACCACTGTTTGACAACAAGGGGGGGCAATGGTTGATGCCGTTTGTCCGCTGATGGTGGAGTGTTCACATCTGGGAAGAACTGCCGCCAATCTGAAAGCAGAAGAGAAATGACATACTGTCATGACCGAAATACTGGATTTTATTCCCAAAAACAAAAACACTCAATTTTGGCGAGCATTGGTCAATCTGGCACTTAAAGCCTTTACACATCTACTCCGAACATTTAATCCGACTAATTCACACGGCAATATTTTTTATCGAATCAATGAGAAGTCAATGGAAACATTCACATCAGTGATAAATTTCCATTAAGCGATTTTGCGAGATTAATTTTTTCGGATTGAGGTAGATTTTTCTTCATATTCGCATCCGACAGATACACAATCGACCAATCAGACGGCGTTTTGACAGCGTCACCAGAGCCGGAGTTGCGAGCTTTGCAAGTGTCACTACTCGCTGCTGCTTCGTTCAAACTTTGTATCACCGTGGCCGAGCGTCTTATTACATTTGTCTCACAACACTCGTGTTTGTTCCGACAAGCGAGACAAGAATTTCTGCGACAACGATCACAAAGACAATGTGTGGCAAACAATTGCCAACGAACTGAATTATGAAGATCCGAAAGTCGGTCCTGAAGCGGTCGTGGTAGAGCTTCAGCTCCTGGACTAAACAATTAACTTCC
The DNA here is from genome assembly GCA_037177495.1 of Rhadinocentrus ornatus. NCBI lineage: Eukaryota > Metazoa > Chordata > Actinopteri > Atheriniformes > Melanotaeniidae > Rhadinocentrus > Rhadinocentrus ornatus. The sequence goes on from JBAMHW010000025.1 coordinate 24,729,994, forward strand.
CCAAGCTCCCCTCTCTTCTCAAGAATAGAATGTGCCTAGTGCGCTCTTTTTTTCTTTTTCTTTTTGGCAGCATCAGCACAATATCGTCATTGCCTGATGGTGAGTCCATGTTTGTTTTTCCCACTTTCCGAATATCTTCAAAATTTATTCGCAATTTCGTATCGCACTTGGTGTGCATAGACAAAAACTTTTAAATTTCTCCTCCGAATTATTCGCAATATCGTGTCATTTATTCGCAACGGTCCCGGTGTGTAATGGCCTTAAATTGTACGTTTCCATGTTACCGTTCAGCTTAACGTGACACAGCGGGTAACATTTGCTATGCTAGCTCATGCTAAAGGCCTAATACACAAGGTGCTGTTGTGTTGCTGTGAGCAAATGACTAATTTGGGAGATATTGTGAAATATAACTATTTGCTCTCATCAGGGCAACTTTGTGATTGGAAAATAAAAATAATTTTGTCAGTAACACAAACAGATCACGTACACGTGTCCTGCAGTGTAAACTTGTTATAACTAAACTATGTTAAATCCATGCATCCATTTTCTGCCACTTATCCGGAGTCCGGAGTTATCCGGAGCGGGGGCAGCTGCCTAAGCAGGGAAACCCAGACTTCCCTCTCCCCGGGTCTTCCCTGGGGCCTCCTTCCGGTGGGACATGCCCAGAAAACCTCACCGAGGAGGCATCCTGACCTGATGCCTGAGCCACCTCATCTGGCTCCTCTTGATGCAGGGGAGCAACGACTCTACTCTGAGCCCCTCCCGGATCACCGAGCTTCTCACCCTATCTCTAAGGGAGAGCCCGGCCACCCTGCGTAGAGAACTAATTTTGGCTTTTTCTCTTCATGTCTTTTTCTTGTAGTTTTTGTATTCTCTCTGTTTTGTCCTTGTCTTTTTTATTCTGTCCCCTTTACTCACAATCCTCTCAATGTTTTCTTTTGTCCCTTTTTCTCATAATCTTTGGATTTTTGCCCTTTTGTCCCTAAAATCTCAGAACTCTCCCAGTCCATCCCTGTTTAATTCTAAAAAAAACCTTACCCAGTGCTGTTGAATGGAGAGTCAAAATCCAGAAAGGTAGGTAGCATGAAAGCCTAACAGGGAATCAGGCAGCGGGGAGTCCAGGAATCGTTGCAGGCTCGGCAACAAGAATCTAGAACAAGACAAGAATGGCGAATGTCACACAAGGATTACTGGTGACCATCTGGTAGGGAAGCAGAGACAGAGGGGAGGTTAAATAGGGTGATGAACAGGTGAGGAGAGTTAGCAGTCATGAGGCCCAGGTGGAGCAGATGAGCCTGATTGCATGAGCTGCAGTTGTCTTCCTGGACCTTTCTGCACATGTAACATGTAACATGCGCAGTAAGATGGACTGATCCAATGTAGTGGAGACTAAAGGGGACACTCATAATACAATTAGCATTCTGCTGGCATTTTAGCGAAAGGATTTTAATAAAAAACATAATTAATGTGCGCAAATAAGTAATAACTGTATTAACCATAAGTGTATGAGGAGTTTTATGGGGCCCCTTGGGAACTTGGGGCCCTAGGCAACCACCTAGTTTTGCCTAATAGTAAGTCCGCCTCCATGGCCTCTCCAAACTTCTCCCATGCCTCCTCCCAGTTTTTGCCTTAGCGACCGCAAAAGCCACGTTCCGTTTAGCCTGCCGATACCTATCAGCTGCCTCTGGAAAAAAGGCCCGATAGGACTCCTTCAGCTTGACGGCATCACGTATTACCAACGAGTTTGGGGGTTACCGCGACGACAGGCACCAACGACCTATGTCAAATGTCTGACTAAATAGAAAACGGAAAGCCTTTACAAGAGTTTGAAACTATTTCTTTAACAATGTTTGTTCACTTATGATGTCACTGATGTCTGACTTATATGAAAAGAGAATAACTTTGAGTTCTCCAGATAACATACCCATATCAATAACTGTAGAGCCCTGCCTATTGTCGTCAATCCAGATTGTCATGGTGCTCTCCATGTCAGGAAATATGAGGCAATTAGGATTCGCCATCTCAGTAATGGCGACGCAGCAAGTTGCAACACACAAAACAGCTACCGGATTTGTATGTTGAAGCATCTTCATAATGTAAAAAAAAAGATGTGCAAAATATATTTAAAGATCAAAAACAGACTAGTTGGTTTCATGACAAATGAACAACCAACAAAATGACAATGGAAAGGTGAAACAGCCCATCTTGAGAGAAAGAGAGCACATCACAACCCGTGTTAAAACAGTCCAGGTTTGTAAGGTTTGAATAACAGCAGAGCAGGAAGTTTAAGTCAAACATGTTTGATGAAAAGCAGCAGCGAACATGTTGATGGAGTTAGAGTTCGATCCTCAGCTGGCAGTGGTTTCGTCCTCAGAGCCAGCAAACCATTTGGGCATGAATGACTTTCAGGAAAAGCATCTGTTGAATCACAGACAGATTCCTCTTTATGACACATGTAGGAGGAAAGTCAGAAGTCATGGGAAATCGGTATCTTTGAGGAGGATGACCGAAAAAAAAAAGCAGAAAAATGTTAAAAAGTAAAATAACAGTGCTGTAGCACAACCACAGATTTACGTTTACCTCTTCCCATATCTTCAATACTGCCACCAATTTCTCACACCAGTTTCCAGCTGTGGGGAGTTTAGGAGCACCTGTGAGAAGCTGTAGGGAATTTTTTGTGTCCCCATTGGGAATGCTACCTCCAATAAATCTCTCAAACCACAAGTTAGAAACATGTGAGCTTAGACACTCTACTGCAGCTACATTAGCACCCACCAACAAAACCCACCTTGATATCTGTGGTCCAACAGCATTGTGGGTAGTGCAGGTGCAAGGACTGACTAGGATGAACAATGGGAGGAACGAAAGGACAAGAAAAGTTGACGACCTGGGAAATATTTCATAATCCAGATGGTTTCAGGAGGTCTTCCAGAGATACCTTTAGGACAGTTAATGTAGTTGAAGAAGAATGTGGACCCTCTCTGTTACCTTAAGGTCTGCTGTTCTAACCCAGCTCTGCTCGGGTCAACGTGAAACCACATGGATCTCATACACAGTTATCGATTGTTCGGGCGAACGTTGACATTTCTAAAAGTCAACAGGAAAACTACAAAGGAAAAAGGGCCTCTGGGTTCAGTTTGAGGTGTTTCCTCTTAGAAATACTTTTGGTTTTGGTCTTTCATGTGCCACTGGAAGTCAACACAAAGCTCTGTGAGCTGTTGCAGCACCTGTGCTGGTCACCACCAGACCACAAATCACCTTTTTTGGTAAAATTATTTGCCTCTGAAGTGTATGAGACATTTCCTTTAAATTCCAAGGTTCACATTTAAAAATCATCTGGTCCTTTATGGTTAACACCCTGCTAATGATCAAAGTCATCAGCAAAGACATCAGCAACGATCTGGAACTAGTCCATCAATCTGGTTTAAAGTCATTCCCAAACTATCTGGAGTTCATCATTCTACAGAGAGAACGATTATTCACAAGCAGAAAACGTTCATGACAGCTTTCAATCTTCCCTGGAGTGGACGTCCGGGCAGGTCCCAGCAGGTCCCAGCAGGTCCCAGCAGGCTCAGAGAAACTAAAAAACCTAAGATCTACATCTCAGTCTTTCCAGGCCTCATTTTGCATGTTAAACGTTAAAGTTCATCACATTGCATGCAAAGGCATGCACACCCCCCCCCAGTAATCAGTGGTGAAGCCTTTCTTTACATCACAATTGTCTAAAGGTTCCTGTCACTGGCTCTCTGACTCCACTGGGATTTTGGATTCCTTTGCTTCTAAGAGGACCTCTAGGTTTTTGAGTTTGGAAAACTTGCAGCCTTTTAGGCCTTTACTTTCCTCTACAGGCCCTGGACACGATTCAGGTCTGTACTCTGGTTGAACCACTCCAAAATGTTGTCTATTGCCTACCACTACTTTACTATTTTGGTTTGTATGCAGATCTCTGAAGATCCAGTTCTATCCAAGGCCAAATTTTTATGCTTATGTATTTTACTTGTAGAATCTTAATGATAACTAGTAAATTTAAAAAAGATTAAAAAGTAAACTAAACAAAGAAATAATTCAAACCGATAAGAAAACACCACCATCTTTTTTCTTCTAGTCATGTTTATTTTTAACCAGAGGAAACCTTAAATTTATATATTAACCATAAATTAAAGTCAGGCACGTGTATGAATAATCGTGGGCTTGAGTTTGAGCCCGATCATGACATATAATATTCAGGTTGAGCTTTTGGAGGAACTACACATTTTGATGGTCTAGAGCAAAAGAAAAGGGTTGTGGTACGTTTTTTATTAAGCTACATGTACAAGCAGATTTATTCTCAAACGCATCTTTAAAACACCTTTTAAGAGTGTTTCAGATGTTTGTGGATGCAGATGTGCTGCACTTTGTACCCATCATAACTCTAAATAGGTCGTAGAGCAGAGGATTGGGGAAGTGTCTCCTGATTTGTTGAAATTCTGGACCATGTCAATGGTGACTCATGAATGCATGCATCCATTCTGGAAATTACTGTAGCTTGTATACAAACAAGTACATTGAATAAACATCCTAAGTTTTGGTCATGACATTACCTCAAATCCAGGGTCAGAATCTGAAGATGAACCACACTAAAGATTACAGCAGGATGTTTCTAGTAAACCTGTGCATTGTCTGTAGCTGTGCGACATAACAGATTATGTTCCTAACCCTAGATCTTTCTGTAAACTCCATGTTAACAGGTGGAGATGTGGGAAAGGTGGCAAAATACCAGCTGGGCCAGAAATCTGCTGCAAAGATCCAGTAGGGAGATGATGCTTACAAACTCCCCAGTTGTTGCTCATGGCTTTTCTTTGTACACAATATGTAAAGTGTGTGTGGCAGAGTTGGCAAATACTAACTATGTTTGCTTGTGTGAGTAACTTCATAGCTGTGTCCCAATTCAGGGTCTACACACTTCGGAGTTCACAGACTACGTAGGCTATGGAGTGTCCTACGTAGGCTCTTTTGTTTTCCAGAAGGTACACACTCAATTAATTCCTTAAAAATCCACGAATATCAGATATGATTGAATTTTAATGCCACCGTTTAACAAACATGTTTTTAATGTACTTGGTTTTGTCACATTCTACAAAACTGAGGAAAATGTAACTTCTTTTGTTTGGTTTGTTGCTCATTTGCCGTCATCTTGTGTACAATAAATTTTGGGAGGAAAGAGGCATCCTCACAAAGAAGCATCCTCCACCAGCAGCCTTCGCTACAGGCCAAACGAAGTTTCAATTTGTAGGCGCCTTCCAAATGGGACAGTGCTTGGCGCGCCACTGTGACGTATGTGGCTGAATCATAAAATCATACCAATACTAATTACTGTTAGCTACCTTAGCTGCCTTTACACTGCCCAGATCCCTGCTCACAGTGAAATGCAAGTCAGTGCAAGCTATGAGAAGTTAGCTGGGGTTAATGGTTGTGAGCTATCTCTCCCCAGGCTAAAGCAGGTGACAGCAGTTATTAGCTTTCATAATATTTTTCAGCTATTAATGTAAAATTATGTAACTATCTAAGCTAAAAAAATGTATTTCTGACTCATTTTGAAGGCACAGTGACATTTAATATACATTCTTAGCGCCAGTCTTGAGGAACTCAAATAAAATTGATCCAACAGCCTTTAAGGATCTGCACAATGACTCATTAGCTTCTCATTTCATACATTCCTTAAAACACATGCTAAAGTAGCTATACAGCCCCAACTTACTGTAGTCTGGAGTAATACCTTTTCGTACAACAAAATCCTCTTTTATAATAGTCGTGGTGGATAACATGCAGGCTGGGGTGCACTCTCTGGAGAATTTGACCAAACAAGGAACTCCAGGAACCAGGTTGCTGAAGAAGAGATCAAGAAAACTGGATGAATATATTTTTTTAGCTTTGGGTAAAGGTTAAGGTGACAAATAATTGTTTTAACATAACAGATAAGGACTGCATTGCATGCTGGGGAGTAAAAAAACCCTGAAATCTTCACTTCTTGTGGCGTCTGTATTGTGACATCTGGCAATTTGATGGAAGATGTGCTGCGATTTTGAGAATCAGGAAAATAAAAACAAAAAGCCTAAAACAGTGAGGATTCATTGCTTCTCTCTACTTTATATCACAGCAAACTAAATATGTCGGGCTTTAATATGGACAGCTTATCTGACAAAACAAGATCTTTTTAAGAGATTCTGCAGAGTCTGGGAAAACATGATGGGGGAGGTTTGCACTATATTATGGCACCTGAGAGGCTGTTTTTACAACCTAAAAGGAACAAGATCAGTTGGTTTGGTTAATTTATGAGTTTTCACAGTGTCGCTACAGGAGTTCTTCACAGTTGTACTTGCTCTCCATTTTTCATCGTCTTCATCTTCCAGTCCATTTATCGGACTCCAGACAAACTCTTCCTGCTGTTTTTACTTTAGTGTTCCCATCTGTGCTCAGTATGATGGTCTGATGTGTACTGAAGTGGAATGTCTGATTGATCAGCTGTTCCTTTGTACCCTGCAGGGCATGAGGGGACCAGCAGTTCCTCATCATGAGGCGTAATAATGGCGTGGAGTGATGCAGGCACCTCCTTATTTACAGTGGGTCATTTTCTGCCATGTAGAGGCATTTAAAGGTGTGAGCATCACCCTGCGAAGAACTGATGAGAATAGCAGGGTTTTCATAAATAGCTGCAAATGTCATGAATTCTGAGTTTAGCCTCAAACTGCACTGAAGTTTCACTACAATCTTCTTGTCAGTTATTTAGGCAGCACAAATTACACAACAAATCTGTGAGTCATCTGCTCATTTAAATGCCTGAAGCTCAGATCTCAGTGTCCAACAAGACCGTCCACCTTCTTTCCATTCTGGACTTTTATGTAACACAATAAAAATAATCTGGTTCTTTCATTACACTGTCATTTTTTAAACACAAACTAAGACAAAATACCACAATTCAACAGCCTATAAAACTCTGAAGAGCTGAAACAAACATAATCCCAAATACTAGTATTACTAGTATCTATTACAAAGTATTAGAATTGCTCATTACATTAATATGTCAAAAATGCTTAAAAACAGAAAAAACATGTTCTTTAATTGATGTAAATATTTTGAAATAAATAAGCATTTCTATCATTCATCTATAATATATATAGATAATTATTTACTTTAATAATTACTGGACGGTAGCTGTCAGTGGCCAAAATTCTTTTGTTTTCATGTGGGAGTGGATTCAGTGGCCCCAGGTGCAGCGATGACTGCACTACAGGTTCTACTTCAACAATCAAATCAGCTTTATTGATTTATTTCTTATGGTGCTACATATCCAAAACAAAGCCAATACTGCAGTTTTAAAGCTCAGAGGTTTCTTACTTCACATACACAGAGTTGTTTGTCCATTCAGAGACACCGTAGTAAAAATTGCAGCAGGTGCCATATATTTGTACCCACGGCAGGTAGAGAAATTGGGTTTTTCTAAGAGAATAAAAACATTTACTTTAGTAAAAGAATTAGATACCAACAAAATAAAAATATAAATAACATTTTTATGTCATTGACATCAGATTTTGTTCAACTTTTATTAAATATTTAAAAAATTCTTATTTAATACTACCAGTCGTCCACCAACTGGAAAGTCGGTGGATCGATTCCAGGCTTTTCCTGACTCTATGCCAAAGTGTCCTTGGGCAAGACACTGAACCCTACGTTGCTGATGTGTCTATAGGTGTATGAGTGTGTGTGTGTGTACGTGAAATGTGTAAAGTGCTTTGAGTGGTTAACATGACTGGAAAAGTGCTGTATAAGTACAGCCCATTTATCATAATATTCATTATATGTTTTATAATAAAATTATTTTTTATTCTTTATCTACATCCATCGAATCCCTCTCATTATTCCTCCCAACTGAGTTAATTTTTCCTCTGTTTTATTATGCCTGTATGTTCTCTGCTTCGATATGCAAACATAAGAGACTCTGATTAGTGTCCTCAGCAAATACTTCACCAGGAGAGTTTCTGCTCTTTCTTTTAACAGTACTTGATTTCCATTTTATAAATTATAGCCTGTCTGAAGTAAGAGACAGCAGGATATGTGTGAGGATTTTATGATGTTGTGATTCACAAGCTGCAGCCCAATGGGAGTGCATAGTTTCCTTGGTTTTCAGCCAGATCCACTGACTCTCATAACTCCCCACGAGTGACGTAATGTAGCTCCATGAATCGACTCTTTTGTTTATCTTTTCCACTGTCCACTGATGCGTCCACTGATGTGTCCACTGATGTGTCCACTGATCCTCCTTTCTCATAAATATAAGGAACAAAAAATCAGACATGATGCTGACAGGTGGGAGGAGCCTGTTCAGGCCAACCAAGCTGACCAGACTGAGCTTTTCCAGGACTTCTGCTTTACACGGACCAGAGATCACGAGTCACGTTTAGTCGGTGTAATAAGTAATCGACCATGTGATGCCTGCTGTCTGATCAGCATTGTAATATCCGAGGAATAACAAATGCATCCTTCCCCTTTATATAACAGCATTCTGAAACTGCACTGATCATCAGCTTAAACTGACAAACGCTCCATTTCTGGACAATTTTTTCCTTTAGTAAACGTGGAAAACCTGTAGATGAACATAGAAATTTTTAAAGATTTGTAAAAATGCTTTATTTTCCCTAAATGTAAGATGGCCAGAAAGTGTGACAGAAAATTCATAATAATCACTTTATCTTTAAAAGAAGAAGAAATAACTTTATGTAGGAAGAATATAGATAATGAGAGTTATTTATTTTAGAATATAAATTTTAAAAAAGAACAATATTTTTATTTATTTAGATTCAATAATTACAGGTCAAATAATTCGTTTGAATATAATGATTTGCCTTGTTGATGCCAATCTGACAGAGTTGTTATTTTTTAGTAACAAACTAATGTGTACTCTGCTGCGGTTGCTAACATAGATGCTAACATTAAACTTTCGAATTACAGCGGCTAACATCTCCAGCTGTGTTTTAGGCAAAGCAAATCTATTTCTACAGCACATTTCATGTGCGAGACAATTCAAAGTGCTTTTGACAAAACAATCAAAGCTTTATAAAAGAATTAAAAAGTAGTAAAAGCAACAAATAGGAAAAATCACAATAAATCATAATAAAATAGTAAAATAAATTAAAATACATTAAAGCAAGATAATTTAAAAGTTAACGTGCAGATTTCATGCATGAGAAAAGAAATGTTTTTAAGCTAGATTTAAAAGGATTTGGTGAAAGTTTAATCTCCACTGGCAGTTTGTTCCACTAGCTCCACAATCCGCTTCCTGGTCTGGACTCTGGTCTGAGTGTTTGGATCTAAGAGCTCTGCTAGGTTTATAATCTCTAAACATATCACAGATGTATTCTGGGCCAAAACGCTCTGGGTCAGACGATCAGAAGGCTTTAAAATCTATTCTGCGTCTGACTGGAAACCAGTATAAAGACAGACCAGATAACTGGCCTGATGTGTTTTTGAGGTTTTAAGATGGTTTAAAGATGTGGTGGATCCAGCGTCCTGCATTTTTATACCACGGATGTTGCAGTTTGCTGCTTTTATTTGTCCCTTGTTTGAAGTTTTTATACCCAGCAGTTATCCTGCAAGGCGCTGCAGTAATAGGTGTGCTGGCTCATCTGTGTTTGCATGACGTTACATCAGTGTTTCATTTGAGGAAATGAATCACAGACAGGAGATCAGACTGAGATCATGGAGGAAACATTAAAAATAAGTTGGTCCACAAGTCTGAAGTTGCTGTATATGCAAAATCTTCGCGGGGAACCAAATTCGTTACCTGTTTTATGGGGAACTGAAGACACTGAGTGGACTCATCAGAAAGATTTATTCAAGTTTAACCAGCTGGTCAGGAATTTCAGGCTGTAGGAGAGTTCCCATGGTCTCATGAAGGATGGCTGCAGGATGATCTGCTTGATATATCACACTCAGTGGTTCATCTAACATTCTGGTCCACACTCAGACCAGAGAGCTGCAATGGGATTTATCTGTACACAGTACCAGCAAGTACTCGGGAAAACTGCCCGTTCCTGGTCACATGTGAGTCACTGACCCCTTCTGTGGGTGTTTAGGTGTTGGTTGTTAATCAACATGTTGGTCAGCAGATCCAAGGCGTGAATAGTGAAATGGCTCAGGGAGGAGAGGCTGAGAAACTTGGAAGGGTTTTCTTCTAGTTTACGCTCCCAGATTAAATATGCACAATAAAAAAAGATTATATAAACAGAGACAGGACCTGGGAGGAGTTTGCTTTTAACGTAGACGTAGCAAGACAGAAGACAACTGCAACAGAAAGGAGTGCAGGTCGTCCTCGCTTCGGAAAATGATGGCCAAACAGGTGCAACGGCAGCAGCTGCTTTGTGTCTCCCATGAACAGAATGTCCTGTTAAGTCTGAAAATAAAAAACACCTAATTCTGCCTGCAAATCCACTTTGTGTTCACTGTCCACCAGTCAAGGGCTGGATCAACATTCCTGAGAGACGGAGAGGGGGGAGGAGGATGAGTTGGAGGTTTCTTCATCGAATTCTTTCACATTAACTCAGCTGGTCTCTTTCACAATCAGTGGTTTTTAACCTTGCTGCTGGGAGCTCCAGCGAAGTCACGACAGGAGTGATGCCGTCATAGCTGAGAAAATCCTACAAGACGAAAGTTTTTCTTCTATGTAACCTGAAATCTGCAACAGAAAAACACAACTTCACAAATTTATCTCAGAAATCTAATCAGAGACAACAGAAAAGTCCCAAAATACAAGAACTAAAAAATGGCCATCAAGCCATGGAAGTTACGAGGTCGGCTGTCATCTTGGAAAATTGAATGGACACGTAAACACGTAAATGTAGTTTTATGTCTTAAAAGTTCATACAAATATGTTTTAAATTTGCTTTAAACAAAGAAAAAACTTGTTCTGAGATGTGTTTTTGTGTCGTTGTTGCAGCATCTTCTGCTACTGGAGTACGGCATGGCTTAGAGATGCAGTTGTGACTGCTCTGAAATAAGAGTTTACTAAATCTACAGCTATGACTGAAGCCTGAAATGGTTTACGTCATTCACATCTCAAGAATCTTAGCTTCCGAAGCTTTAACATGTGGAGGTCCTTGGAAGGGAGACGGAGTAAAATGCATATTTAAATGTCACGTCCAGCCCACAGGACGTCTGGTAGCAACAGGTTAATGTTGATGAATTGAAAGAGGAATTTTGCAGCAGGGTGTGAATAATATAAAACCACAATCTCTCCACAGACAGCCAGTAAAACAAGAGGATAAAAACACAAAATACGCCCGGGTCAGGTGGGAAACCAGTAACTCCACCACTAATCCTGAAAACCTGATGAAACTGTGAATCACTCCTTTAATCCAGAGAGCTGCATTTGATTTGTCCTACACACGTGGGGCAGCATCAGTGCAGAAGTGAACATAAGACGTTGTTTTGTGCTGTTTTAAGTTCACTTCTGCACTGATGCCGTCCTACCCACAAAGACAATCCCGGTTTTCTCCAATCAAAAACCATCACAGTTCGGTCCCTGCTAAAAGCAGCCTACAGGGCAGGAGACAAACTGGCTAATAGCAGGGCCCACAAAGAGCTGACAAAGGGCATCCAGCTGGCAAAACGCAGGTACAGGCAACACGTTGCACTTCAATGACAAGACACGTAAAATGTGGACAGAGTACAAGCGCAGAGACCAGCAGGTCAGTCACGATCCCACTCTGCCTGACACCTTGGATAGCTTCTTCCACGCAGCAGAAGCACTGTTCATCCTCCACAGTCAGAGCAGCGTCAGCCTCTTATCCTGCCGCTGCACCAAGTCACCTCCACCCTAAAGATGATCAACGTGGCTGTGGGTCCAGATGAGGTGTCGGGTCGGACACTAAAATCGCGTGTAGACCAACTGGCATAACAGGGCTCAGGATATGCCAGCATGGATGAGAGAGAATGAGCATGTGACATCACCGGGGCTCTGTCCGCCATCTTGGAGCAACCTGGCGACTGTTTCCATCGACGCCTTCAGGTTCCTCACTAGTAAACTTAGTTACAAACACACTAGAGAGAATCGTCCTGACTGCGATCAGCTGACAGGAGAGGGGAAGAGTCACTGCGATGCAGAAACACTAATAAAATCCTTACAGTGCATGAAGTTCAGGTTTAGATGTTCCCACGTGTTTCAGTGGCAGACGTCGGTGTTCGCCTGGTGTTTGGTGGAAGTTCCTACACCTGGGATGAATTTATAAACCGCTGATTATTTCATGTTCATGCAGCCATTTTACAAGCTGCCCCGACACTTATTCTTTCTCATCACTGTAAATAACTGCATTCTAATGCTGGTTGTTTTAACAAAACTAGACAGATCAGATTAACCCCTTCACACCGTTGTCGCAAGTCATCTGGCCTTTATTTTATTACGTTTTTTTCTCTAACTAATTTATTCTACTGCGATGGACTGGTGACCTGTCCAGGACGTACTCATGTTTTGTATTAATTTCTATTTTATCTTAATTCATTAATTGCTTTGAATTTTTTTAATATTTATTTCTGTTTTATTTTATTGGAATCTTTTTCTTTTTGTTTTTTTTTCCCCTAATATTTTCCTGTATTTATTTAGTTTTATATAATTCTAAAGGAATTCTGCCATTAAGGGTAGTGGTGGGCAAATCGATTCAAATGTTGATAACATTGACACCAACGTTGGCATCGATATCGATCGATACTGGTGTGACAACAACTTCTTAATTTCATAAATAAAGAGGATAAAGTGTGTAAAATCAATTCTCTCTCTGAGAAGCAGTGTGATTTTCGTCGATGACGACAAATTCATTTAGTTGACGAACCTTTTTTCATGACGATAACGAGACAGTGACGAGCTAAACATGGCGCTCTAATGACGAACACACGACGAGACATTTGTGAGACTTCATTGACGAGGCGAAAATGTCGTGGACTGATTGTCCGACATTAAAAAAGACATTTCTGCCTATTTCGAGCGCAATTGCAGTCAGCAATGCTGCTGCATCTTGGCCACGCCCACCGCCAGACGTGCAGCGCGCACACAGACAAGCAGTTTATTCATTCATAGAAGAATCATGGCGGCAGCATCGATGAAGGGGTTTGGTGGTTGGACATATGGACATATTTTAACTATAATCCTGCATAATGCACAAGTTGAGCATATGTGTTCATATTTTGGGCATGTGTATGTTCAGCAGGGAGGATTGCGTCTCAGAAAATTCTCAGAAATGAAGCCACAGTTACCAAAGTAAGGATGTTGTTGCTCTTTGCTTTTTTAGAGTAACTGATTCCACAGTTAGTACTTTATCTGTGCGATGCAGAACCCTAAATAGATTAGAAAGTATCTGCTGTTGGTTGGGAAACCTTCTAAGTCTAACACTTTTCATTTCATTATCTCTTTAGAGACAGTTATTATAGACGAGAGTTATAAGAGTACAGATTGGGGTATGGGCGGGTGGGCGGAGTGTATTTGCTTGGTTTGTATGAGTGTAAGTTTGTGTACGATTGAGCATTTTTACTTTTTGTTCTTCAATGGGTGAAGGCTTTTAAAATTTGTTTTTAATATGTATGATTTGTTTTTATTATGTATAGCACTTTGTGTTACTTTGTGTATGAAAAGTGCTATATAAATAAAATTTGATTGATTGATCCTCATTTTCTAATTGTTGATGAAAATCACCAAACAACAAGCTCGCAATGTGTCGATATGTTGAACTTATAGATCTGCTATTTTCTTGTCTGACATGTTTGTATGATGAAGTAGGGCATCAATTTATGAAAAAAGTTGAAATATAAAAATAAAAGGTTTCTGGCCAACAGCAGTTAAGTATACAGTAGAACGGCAGCATCGCATCCCTGTTGATGGGAAAGTCTCGGCACCTGCACCCACAAGCACTCACCATCACACAGCCACACCACACACGATCCTCCCACCATGCCCCATAGGGGATGCCCCAGGCGGACCAGAGGACAGTGAGCCCCAAGCCCGGCACACCCCAACCTCTCCAGCCACCCCTCCACCCCACCCAGATGTGGCAGACCGTGAACCCCCCAGAGCCAGCAGCCCATCAGCGCAGCCAAATCGGGTCCCGGCCTCGGGGCAACTGCCTCCCCCCACCATCCAGGGGGGAACATGGGTGCGAGAGGTCCCAATGAACCTCCCCCTCCACGCTCCTGCCTGTTTATGAAGTGTATGTTGTTTGCATTTAAAATTGAGGGGCATTGACCACATTGTGCTGGGAGTGAGGCCACCTTAGGTGCCCCACCCGCCAAGCACTACATGGCATGCCCCCCAGATGTTGTTTGTGTGTTGTGTTTCTTGTGTTTTTGGAGTCAAATCTGAGAGGCATGTTGCCACAGGGTGCAGCCAAGGAGGCCACCTAAATGGCCCCGTCCGCTCCACCCCGGATGTTGCACACGCCTCCCAAGTCCCTACATGTGTGTGTGTGTTTGTGTGAGAGAGAGCGGTAAAGAAGAGGGATCTGGGCCTCTAGTGGCATTAGGCACCCTCGCTCCCCGAAAGGTCCCCCAGGGAAAGGGAGCAGCGGCCCCCATGACCGGGCAACCGCAGCCAATGGGCCGCCACTAACCCCAGAAGGCACCCACCCCTCACATGCTAGGGGGAAATAAGAGGAGAGGGAGGAGGTCAGCAGGAGAGCCCAGGCACCCCTGGAAAGCCCCCCAGAGCAAGGCAGGCCAGGAGCAGCCGCCCCCCCTTATGACCGGGCCACGGAGCAACCGCAGCCAACAAGCCACCGCCGGCCCCAGGACGTACCCACCCGCCACACACCCAGGGGAGAAGAAGAAGAGCAGGAGGGGAATAGTGGGTGAGCCTAGACCCACGGCGCACCACCCCCAGGCCCCCCCAGGCCTCCCCCACTGGCTCATGCATACGCACACACACACACACACACACACACACACACACACACACACACACACACACACACACACATACACACATCATACAAGCAAAACACACACACACACACAACATGCAAACTTCCCTATCTCACACCCCTGCACCTCCCCCTACCAATTCCCTGAACCCCATTCAGCCCCCCTTCAAACAACATGGAAAACCATCAAGAACCCGCAAGTACTAGTCACTCCACGCCATTGTCCAACCTCCAAAGGCAATGAGGTCACAGTTCTCCACCTATACGAAGTGATGGAGCCAATCACAGGGTACCAGAGGGAACGAGATTGAACTAACTGGTACTTTGAGGAGGAGGCAGACATTGTCTCACTGCTAACGAGTCTACTAAGAGATTCCTAAACTGCTGAATACACAGATTGTTTTTAGTTTTCCAGTTCACAAGGATAGTTTTCTTT
>JBAMHW010000025.1:24747198-24757661 GCA_037177495.1 Rhadinocentrus ornatus
GCTAACTCTGGCATATTTACTATGAAGCTTTTGCTTGTGTTGATCAATATGCATTGTCCTAAATAAATAAATAAAAAATAAAAATAAACCGCCACTGTCCAACAGATAAAAACAGCTGATCGACCGCTACTAGACCTCTAAGAAGTAAAACAAAATCTTACCGTTCTTGCAGCCAACACCTTAGATATCATGATTTCCTCCAGGTTGGATCTGACCTCCTCACAAACGCTGACATCCCAGATGCACTGAAGGTTTTTACATCCCATGTGGAGCTCTGGAAGCTTCCAGCAAACAAATAAACTAATGCAACACAGAATTAGACCAAATAGTTGCTGAGCCCCCGCATCTGGTGCGTCCATGAAACAAAATAAGTATTTCATAATCTAAAACAGGAAAGCAATATTGTGTAAATTACATTAATTAAATGATTAAACAGCTAAATTTACACATTACTCATCAGGAAATCATTAATTTTAGTTGTGCTCAAAATAAAAAGTAAAATATCATATTATTGTAAACACTGATAACTAATTTCACACTGCAGTGCACAATGGAGATCAGTTAACTCTTCTTTTATTAAAGAAAAGTAAAGATTGAAAACAAAGAAGAGACCAGGATTCACTAAACAACAAACTAAGCAAACAGGAGTTAACGGGTTAGTTGGCTAACTTTGCTCTGGTGGAACCAGTCTTGTTTTTGTTCTGTACACCGGCTTCTTGACAGCGTTCACCTCTGCATTTTTGTGCCTGTGAGGTGGAAACCTGACGTACATTAACACACACATAGAGAAAACGTTCCATATTTTATGCAGCAGCAGACGTGCAGCTGAGAGGTGCGGTGTAAACAGTAACCTTCTTGATGTGAGGCTCTGAACTCTCCTAAGAAATCACAGCTGACGGGACCGAAGCATTACGATGAGAAAAACAAAGAACCAGGAAGTGAACTGTGGCAGACTAGCCTGCCAAGGACCATGAGTGATGAGGAGACCTCAAAGTGACTTTATTTCCCCCTGGAAGGATTCCTCCTCCAGTCAGAAATGTGTTTTGGTCGTTCTCACCTCTTCTGGATGTTAACTCCCACTCCACAGCAGGGTGTCAGACTCAGATTGACCCCATCTGCTGCTGCAGTTGTCATTTCAGTTCAGTTCTAGCAATGCTGGAAGAAAAAGAGTTTGGTTTGATTAGAAATACTTCACGCATCGGAACACAGCAACAAATCTGCAGTAACAGGAGCAGTGATACTTCACCTGGCTCATTCACACCTTCACAGGTGAAACCACTGGGAAGAAGAAGCCGCACAGCTGTTAGTCTCAAGGTGGGCCTTACTGAACCTGGATCTGTATTCATTAAAGTTCACGGTCGAGGACATTTTCTCCTAGTTCAGTTCATCTGTATGACGCCGATTCCTGACAAAGTCTAAATTTAGACCTTTAGAACTACAGTCCAATTCAATTCAATTCACTGTCGTCCGATTTTAACCATTAATAATATGATACACATCAGAACCGGAACCAGACAGGGTAAACCTCCATCAGAACTAGAACCAGGAAAGAAAACCTCTATCAGAACTACAAGCAGGAAGGAAATCCCCCATCAGAACCGGAACCAGAAAGGAAAACACCATCAAAACAAGAACCAGGAAACAAAACCTCAATCCGAACTGGAACCAGGAAGGAAAACCTCCATCAAAATCAGACCCAGGAAGGAAAACCTCCATCAGAACCAAAACCAGGAAGGAAAACCTCCATCAGAACCAAAACCAGGAAGGAAAACCCCCATTAGAACCGGAACCAGAAAGGAGAACCTACATAAGAACTGGAACCAGTAAAGAAACCCTCCATCAGAACCGGAACTAGGAAGGAAAACACCCAACAAAACCAGAACCAGGAGAGAAAACCTCCATCAGAAACAGAACCAGGAAGGAGTACCTCCATAAGAACTGGAACCAGGAAAGAAAACCTTCACCAGAACTAGAACCAGGAAGAAAAATACCAATCAGTACCAGAACCGGGAAAGAAAATCTCCGTCAGAACCACAACAAGGAAGGAAAACCTCCATCAGAACCGGAACAAGGAAGGAAGCCACCCTTTAAAACCAGCACTAGGAAAGAAAACCTCCAACAGAACCACAACAAGAAAGAAAAACTTCCATCAAAACCAGAACTAGGAAATGAAACCTCCATCCAAACTGGAACCAGGAAGGAAATCCTCTAACAGAACCATAACAAGTAAGGGAAACCCCCATAAAAACCAGAACCAGAAAGGAAAACCTTCATCAGAACTGAAACCAGGAAGGGAAACCTCCATCAGAACTGGAACGAGGAAGGAAAACCTTCATCAGAACCATGACAAGGAAGGAAACCTCCATCAAAACCAGAACCAGGAAAGAAAACTTACATCAGAACCGATACCAAGAAGGAAAACCTCTATAAGAACCAGAACCTGGAAGGAAAACCTCCATCAGAACCACAACAAGGAAGGAAAACCTTCATCAAAACCACAACTAGGAAGGAAAACGACCATCAAAACCAGAACCAAGAAATAAAACCTCCATCAAAACCGGAACCAGGAAGGAAACCTCCATCAGAACCGGAACCAGGAATGAAAACACCCATCAAAACCAGAACTAGGAAAGAAAACCTCCATCAGAACCAGAACCAGGAAGGAAAACCTCCATCAGTTCCAAACCAGGAATGAAACCTCCATCAGTACCACAGCCAGGAAGAATAACCCCCATCAATACCAGAACCAGGAAAGAAAACCTCCATCAGAACCACAACCAGGAAGGAAAACCTCCATCAGAACCACAACCAGGAAGGAAAACCTCCATCAGAACTGGAACCAGGAAGAAAAAAAAACACCACAATTTTGGGTTTCTTGTGTTTTTGTAGTCTAATTGCAATTAAAACTGAGAGGTATGTTGCCACAGAGTGCAGCCGAGGAGGCCACCTAAATGGCCCCCTACGCTCCATCCCCCATGTCACACACGCCTCCCAAGTCCCTACATGTGTGTGTGTGTTTGTGTAAGAGAGAGCGGGAAAGAAGAGGGATCTGGGCCTCTAGTGGCATTAGGCACCCCCACTCCCCGGGAGGTCCCCCAGGGAAAGACAGGCCAGGAGCAGCCGCCCTCCATGACCAGGTCACACAGCTACCGCAGCCAATGGGCCGCCACCAACTCCAGAAGGCACCCACCCCCCACATGGGGTAGTGGGGAATGAGAGGTAAGGAAGGAGGACAGCAGAAGTGCCCAGACCCCCCCCCCCAGGTGCAGGACCACAAGGCATTACAATAGCTGTCAATGGTGTTATCCGTGCAGTGTAAGCAGATGTTTGATTGTGACAGACCATCCTGAACATCCTTTGTCCTGTATAATGAGTCTATGCAGAATTTTGAATTGTATTAGTTGCATATTTGAATTCTTAGTCATTTTAAAGGTGTTTCAACATATTTGTAACCATTCATTTTGATTGAAGTTACTGGATAAGTCAGCCTACCATTTTGAAGTGGGAAGAGAGAAAACTAACCAAGTTGTGTTATTACCTGAAGCTAAACAAACCTTTCCAACCGTTTCCTGTCACATCCTTACAGATTCTATTATTCTTCAGACCAACTGGCTGTGTGGGTGTTCAGGTTGGATGGTTAAATACACTTTGTACTTGCAAAAAAACACATCTTCTTACCTCTTTAGATGTGAAAACCTATATTTCATCCCAATATTCTGCATTTATTTCCCAATTTTTCACCTCCCCTACGCAAATCTTTCCTCCTCTTCCTTCATTCCAACATTCCATACTTTTAGATTCATTAAAGCTGAGGAATGAAGTCTTTGTACCCAAACCAGCCGTCTCCCCTTTCTTCCGACCACATTTATATAGACGGCATATACATGTTTATGAGTTTTTCTGTTTGGTCAACCTCTTCCTCGTCTTCTACCCTCATCCATGTTTTATGGGATGTGAGAAGGCAGCTGGTCTGAACTCTGACTTGCAAACAGAAAATTCATTGTCTTGTGCTCGACCGCTGATGGCCGACCGTGCCTGCTTTTCTTCAGCAGGTTTTCTTTCTTCATCAAACATGATTTTTTTAGATGAGAGGAAAATCTGTGTGATGATATTGGGAGAGAGGAAAGGGAGATTTCAGGGAGAAACATTGGAGATGAAGCAAGAAGAGGTAAAATATGACAGACTGTGGGTTTAAGTTGTGTCAGACTCAGAGGAGCCCTGAAGTTTATTGCGGACATAATGTAGTCTGGCCCCATTCCCAATACTTACATACACACATCCATATGCTCAATCTGCTGGACCAGGAGGAGTCACCGGGAATGCATGCAAAACATAAACTTCCTTTGTTCTGCCGTTTCTGAGGAGCCATGAGAGTGGGACGCTCATGAGGAATGACGAAGTAAGTGTGGCTTTAAACGATGAGATGCGTAGAGGCAGCGATTCTCATCCCTAATGGTTACATCCTCCAGAGGAAGCTCATCTCACTAACTTGCTGTTGCAGTTTAAGGGCTGGGATATACTTGCTGTGTACGCAAACGTGCGTGTCAACTGCACCGTCTTCCTGCTGCAGCATAACACAGCCAAACGTTCGATACTAGAGGTCATCGCTAGGTTGAGTGCACCAACATACAAACGCCTGCAGAGAGTGGTGAAGACAAGATCACCAGGACTCCGCTGCCCTCTCTGCAGAGCATCTACCAGCACAGAGTCCATCATCAAAGATCCCACCCACCCCCAACGTGGACTGTTCACCCACCCCTCAGGCAGGAGATACAGAAGTATGAAATGCAGGACAACCAGACTCAGAAACTCTCTTTCCCTCGGCCATCAGACTCCTTAACAGCTGACAGGAGGCTGTAACAACGGCCTGTACCTGCACACTGACTTTGTATTGTCAACCACATTAACTGCAATATTGTTTACTGTTTATGTGTCTTTGTTACTTATAATAGATATTACACATGCCTCTTACCATCCACCTCTTTTGTTGCTGAGCTAATCCTTCATTGCTGAATGTGGCACAGCAGTTCATGTAGCACACTGCACATTTATGTATATAGTTTCTGTTTTTATCCTAATCTTTATCTTCTATTCAGCTTTCTTAAGTTGTTTTTGTCTTCTGTTTTATAATCTTTTATGGCATTCAGTGTGGACAGGAAAGCAGACGTAGGAAAATTGTTTCTTTACTGGGCAAATGACAATAAACACTTTGAATCTGAATCAAATCGATCAATTTCAACTTCTGTTGGCAAGTCTCCACATTAAACTCCAAAATGCTTCCAATCTGTAGCCAACTATTATGGCACGAGTGTTTGTCACTGTGCAACGGGGAGGAAAAGTCAGACAGATGCCGGTAGTTGCGGACAAGGTCCAAGAGACCCTGCAGATAAATGCATTGGTGATTGGCTCGTGCAGCAGCAGTAGAACCGGACAAAACAACAAAAAACATACATTTTATTAATATGTATGATTCTGGGCCTTATACTTGGAGAGAGGCATGGCTTCATTTTACAGGATATATAATCCTTTTCCAGAGATATATCCTCGCCTCATGAGCAGGGAAAGGAAAATGCAGAACGGAGATGTTGAAACTGGAGGAGGAGCAGCGGGAGAAGCAGACTCATGAGGGATGAGAGGCAGTTAAGAGGCGAGGTGCTCCTCTCAGTATTCCTCAAATTCTCCTCCAAACTAAAGTGTGTCAGTACTTCTCTTCCAGATTCTTAATATGAATGAGAGGCAGCAGAAGAAAAATTATACAGCTGAGACTGAAGGACATCACGTACAGGGGCCAGAAGTCTTTGGAAATATTTCTCTTTTCCTGTCTTCAGTTTCTGAGCAGAGATTTTCTCAAACCAGAGAAACATAAATGATTGCGGGAACAGGAGCACATAACAGCTGTCAAGCTCGACTCAAACATTTACTTCCATGCCAGAAGCCCAGTAACTCATCAGTCTCGTTAGCTTTTGGCTGGTTAAGGATTGTTCATGTCAGACCTGGAAACAAACCCGCATGCCTTCAGCTTACCTGCAGCGCATCTCAATCTTTGGTTCAACTCAATATAGAGAAAATGATAATTACTACACTAATGGCAGCTCAGCTTCTTCATGATGGTGATGCTTCATTCATATCTATAAATAAGTATTTAACAATGAAGATGTGAAAGGTTGGAACTTCATGACGCATCATTTTCAGCACCAGGACACGGCTTTGCTGCTGTCCACCACGAAGACTAGTGCCTTGGAGTCGTCCAGGTAGTATGTCCAGTTAGGTTTCATGCTCTTCTGTCCCCCAATGTCCCACTGTTACAACTCCGACTCTGCTAGTGGGAAAAGGGTTGCAAACATTAAGGACAAGAAATTAATTAGTGTAAGTAAAAGGTTTATTTTACAATCAATACAAAAAAGGACTCAAAGCAACAGATGTGACATTCATGAACGAATCGATTCTTTTGAACGACTCTTTTAAATGAACGATGGGACCCGAGTCACAGCTGTGAGCCATTCATTTGGGAGCCATTCTTTTTATATACAAATTTTCCACACTGCCTTCATCACATTTGTGACATCATAGAAGTCTGATGTCCAACACGCTCCATTCATGCGAAGCATCTACGGGCAGGAAGCATTGTTTTTGGAAACAAATACTGTGAGTTCTATCCAAAAGATTTACTAGAATTGCACTGACTGCTCAGGCTTTTCCTTTTACTTAAATCTATATTTAGATAAAATATTTTTAATCTTGTATAGTAAATTTCATATAGGCATGTATTTTGATTGTCATTCCTATATATTGTGAAATCTTGTAAGATATTTTAAGAACGAGCCAGTCTTTTGAATGGAAAGGAACGGCTCCTCAAGATCCAGCTCCTAGTGATGTGCCATGAGAGCCGATGCTTGGTAGTGAATCAGAAGAGCTGGCTCCCATCGATTGAGAGCCAGCTCCCAGTTTCTTTTCCTTTTACTACGTGCTTAGCTCTCAGTGCTCAGTCGCAGCTCTGCCCATGACACTGCTTTGTTTGGATTGGCCCGCATGGACAGGCAGCCAATCACATGTGAGGATGTAGGATCATACCATTATGTGAAAACAGAAAGGTGGTGGGGGTGGGGGTGGGGGGGGTAGATGGCACTACATTGTTTGAGACAGCAGACAGCCGTGAGGCAGTAAGTGAGTGAGTGAGTGAGTCATGTCATAAAACCCTTGTCACACAGAGGAGAAACCGGATCAGATGAGGCATCTTATTTTTGTGAATGCCAATCTGCACTAAGGACATTAATGCTGCTTTCCTGAGTTTGGTTCTCGTTCTGCTTTGTGGATTTCTTTGCTGTTTTTTGTCCATTAGTGCAATATAAGATTTTTGTTGAAATAGTTAACCAAAGTAGTTTTGTATCACAATAAATGCTTAAAAGGAGGCAAATATAAGGCTTCTCGTAAAAATGCTGAACACAAACTGGTTTTCAAAACACAATTCATTAATTTTTGCGAACTTAAGGTAAATTATGGAGCTAAAAAAGATGCCAAATTAGGAGCCGCTTGGGAGCCGAGCCAAAAGAACCGGCTTTCTAAAGAGCCGAACACCCCATCACTACCGGCTCCCTTCAAAGAGCCATAAATCCCATCTCTAAAAAAGCAAACAACTACAACTAAGGATTTAAGATTAACCAAAATAATACTTAAGGCTTAAAGCTGTTCACAAAGTTACCCAACTAGCAAAAGAAAATCAAGCTAGTTTAAAAGCGATCATCACAGGCAGGTCTATCTAATAACAATGCAGCCAAAAACACAAACACTTCAACATCCAGTCCAAGACTGCAAAAGGGAAGCTGTGCTGAATGATCATAGCCTCCCGAATAAATGTGACCAGCCATTTTAAAAAGTGGAGCTCCGGTTGGACATCAGTCAGTTGGGCCAATCACAGGCGAGTAATAACAGAGCGGGCCAATCATGGACAGGTGATGGCACAGCCATGTGCCAAGGATCCAGCCAGCCAACCACGAGCAATGACACAGGCAGTTAGCGAATTCCCTGGTTGCAACCAAACACAGAAATTTACATACAAAACCAAGGCTAAGGCCTGGTAACACCCACACAGCCAGAGAATTCTTCTTGTCCAGGTCCAGAGTCCTCATATTAAAGCTGATAGTCGACGACGTCTCCATCACCTGTCTTGTCAGGAGTCGGGCCAACAGAGTGGACTTCCCTGAAGAGTCCAGACCCAGGAGGATCACCTCAGGGTGGGCAGAGGAGTGACCCTGACCCATCTGTGCTCCTCCAACCAATAACACACTTCATAATTGTACGACCGACTGTCTGAGGCTGAGATCAGTTAAACAAAACACCTACACAGCGATATTAATCCCTTCACCCGCATGGATCAGATTTTACAAAACAACACTCAGCCAAACGTGGATGTTTCCATCGTGATCGAGCCACTCGGCAAACTTCTAAGTAAAGGGTTCAAAAGAGCGGCACCTGAAGTATTTACTAAAAGAGCCACAAAGCGAGGTTTTCCAGATGAAAGCACATCCTCTAGATAAATATGCTATTTCATCTGAAGCAGTGTTTTTTGTTTTACTTCAGAATGCTTCATTTATTGTTAAAATCATCTCATTTCTCTGGAGGAGATGCCCTCAGACCCTCATAAATGGATGCAGTTAGGTATGGCCATTTTATTGATTATAATCTTAATGTATCTAGAAATGAATAAATAAATAATTAAGGTGTGGTCAGTGCTGCCTTTTTCCTCTTGTTCTTTGCATATTGAGCAGTTTGAATATCAGCTGGCTTCATAAACAGCCCAGTGATGAAATGCAGGACTAAAAAAATTCTGTTTGCTTCCGTTTTCATGTGGTGACATACTGTTTATCCACAGTTACCTGAAGAAGTGATGGACTTTCCTCATTTCTTCGTACACCTAAAGATGCTGCTGATGTTCAGGCCTGAATGAAAGCATGAGAGAATGTTAAATATAGAACTTGCTGACAGGTGTGGAAGCACCACTAGATTAACAACGTGAACACAGGTTCTAGATTGCACATCACGGGAAGTGATGCTGATGCTGTGCAGAGAGGACGGTGGTTGAGACAGATGTGGGATCCAACGTGAGGAAAGCACCAAGTACCAGAGGCTTAACGAACAACTGCAGGGGAAATCTGCCCGGATGTGGGTGTACTGAAACAGATAGAGACATGTGGATTTGGATTCATGGAAAAGAAGAGTCTAGTCCGATTATTGCACCTAAGAAACGTGTCCCAACACGTTGTGCGTGCATCTATCACAGCTGTGGTGGTACGACGGGGAATTCATGTTAATGGGTTTCCACATCTTATTATGGTCTTCATGGGATGATAGATGAGGGAGTTTCAGGCTGTTGTTGCCAGACCGCAGTAATGTGATAGAAGGAGTGAAACAGCTCGTCTGTCAGCCTGACTGACACAAATACATTCTGACAGAAGTGCTGACTCAGCAAGAAATCTGCTTTTTTCAGGGTTTTGTTAATGAATTACCCTTTAAAAAAAAATAAAATGTATAGAGATTTTGGAAAAGGAAAGATTAAGCTTTTGGATTCTTTGACCTGACCTTCAAATGAATTCCAGGGGGCAGTATGATTATTTTTAGGGAAGTCCTCAGTAAAATAAACTCTGAGTGTTTCAGTGTCTTTTTTTAAAGAAATGTGTATGTCGGGCTTTAAACATATTGACTTTTATACAGAATAAATCTGTGTGGAACGTCTGAGAACGTTCTTCACGTTTTTTTCATGATGACAACGATTTAATTTCTCAAAGAAAAAATCTGTATTTATTAGAGACAGAGACATAAACAAGGAAACACGCAGAGTTAAATATTCAGTGCAAATACTCGGTTCCTAATCTTAATAGAAGCAAAAAAAAAAATTCTGATTCAGCAGAACCCAGGTCGGGATCAGACTTCAAGGTTTTCCAGGACTTTCCAGGTCTGTACAGACTTCAGGGGACTTTCCAGGTCTGCATCAGACTTCTGGTTTTCTGGTGGTTTGTTCCAGATAACATGAGCAGAAAAACTACATGTTTAGTCTGAGCTCTCGGGATGGAAATTTCTATCTATCTATCTATATACACCTCTCAAAAAACTAAAGGAAACACTTAAACAACACAATGTGACTCCAAGTCAATCACACTTCTGTAAAATCAAACTGTCCACTTAGGAAGCAACACTGACTGATAATAAATTCCACCTGCTGTTGTGCAAATGGAAAAGACAACAGGTGGTTACCACACAAATTATAGGCAACAAATTATAATAACAAATTATAGGCAATTAGCAAGACCCCCCGAATAAAGGAGTGGTTCTGCAGGTGGTGACCACAGACCACTTCTCAGGTCTTGCTTTCTGGATGATGTTTTGTTCACATTTGAATGCTGGCGGTGCTTTCACTCTAGTGGTAGCATGAGACGGAGTCTACAAGCCACACAAGTGGCTCAGGTAGT
>JBAMHW010000025.1:24768952-24780357 GCA_037177495.1 Rhadinocentrus ornatus
GGACAGGTTTACCAGGACGGGTTCACCTGGACGGGTACACCGGGACTGGTACACCTGGACAGGTTCACCTGGACTGGTACACCTGACGGGTACACCTGGACAGGTTCACCTGGACTAGTACACCTGACGGGTACACCTGGACTGGTACACCTGACTGTTACACATGGACTGGTACACCTGAAGGGTACACCTGGACAGGTTCACCTGGACTGGTACACCGGGACTGGTTGCCAGGCCATCACAGTTGTAGAAACCATTAATGTAATAATTTGGACTCTTTTAAAATGTAATAAAGCCAAAAATGTGATTATAATTTTTTATTTTTGATGCACAAACGTCACAAAAACTGCTAAAAAAAATTGTGCTTGTCAGAAATAAAGTCTTAAAAAGTCCGTTATTAAATTTTAAAAGAATTTTCGCATGCTAGGCCAACTAAAGAATCAAAAGCATGATCAATTTTTATATTATTGGCTCCAAAATCACATTAAATTATTGATAAGTTATCACTTTTATTGGCTTTATTACATTTAAAATGGCCAGAATGATTACGTAAAATATACATTTTAAGAATAAGACCATCAGTTTTGTGTAGCTTGTTTTGTTTCAAGGATGAAACTCAAACTTGAGGAGTTTGTTGTGCCGCCCCTTCATGACATAAAAACTCTGCTGCTTCTCAGACTAAATCAGTAAAAACAAGACGCAGGTCTGACATCTGCCAACAGAATCCACAGTTAAACGGGTTCAAATGTCAGATTTCTTCCAGACGTGGTGGTGAGACTCTGGATGGGACAGTAAATGTTCCAGAGCAGGATCCAGGTCAGGGGGCTTCCGAACATGCAGAGCTTCTCTCAGAAGAAACAAGATCGCAATCAAGAGAATTCGTTGGACAGCAAAGTTGGAGGTCAACGTGGGTCTGGAGCAACTCCGCCTTCAGTGACTTCCTTTGTCCTCTCTTCGAAGCTTCGTGAAGTCGGGATTCAAACGTCGGTGGACGAGCGTTTCGTCTTGGTGCGCGAGGCTCCGCCGGCCTACAGCCTGGTGCAGTTGGCGAAGCCGTCGGACATGATGATGTTCTTGTAGAAGTTGTCGGTGCGCGTGGAGCAGTAACCTTTCACCTTGTCGATCATCTGGCTGACGGGGAGGATGGAGGACGAGGAGGAAGAAGAGCACGGCTCCACGCCTGAGGAGGAAGAGCAGGAGGAGATGCACTTGGGGCCGGTCTGGATGGAGTAACATTTATCTGCAGACAGAAGCACGTCAGAGTTAGGACTTCATCGTGCACGCTCATTGATTAAGCATTCGTTTTATTACACGTTTAAAACTGTGACAGAGGCTTTATTACACTTTTAGTTAAGATGGTATGTTGCATGAAAGCAAGAGAAACATAATGGGGTTTAAATTACAGCGTTGCATATTTTAAAACAACTTACTGAGAAGTAAAGAAAGCAGAGGAAGGTGAATGAGGTCAAAATGTCCAAGAGAAACACAATGTTCTACTGTTCAGTCATGTGATGTGTGTCTGAGCAGGGATGTGCAGTAATGTTGGGCACCACCCACAAAAACACGGCAATAATCTCCAACGCCGGCGGGCCAAGAGGGTCTGTCTTCACCGTTATTTTACAAAATATGGAAAAATGTTCACACATGAATTATCTACTTTAAACAGCTGACCTGGAAAAAATTAAGCTGGAAGCGGTGCCAGAGCCCTGCAGGGTATTCCCTCCTGTTTATGTTTGTTTCTAGATGAAGGTGAGGCTGTCGGACGTGGTATTAGAGTGTGTGTGTGTGTGTGTGTAAAGACATTCAATCTCAGGTGAGTAAATACAACAACTAAAGTGTCGGATTCTATAACTGCAGCTTACAGGAGTATTAAAAACATGATAAATATCCTGTTATGGTACATTCAGGAACAGTTAAAAATCAACGATTAACATGCGATTGATCCTGAGGAAACACTCGTGTGATAGATCACAAACTTTTATTGGAAAAACTCTGGTGGTTTTTATATTTATAGTGCAGGTCAGGTGGATGGAAAGTTACAGTTTTAATGGCAGTTTTTCAGATTTAAAGAATGTGTTGCAGAACGAAGCTGCACGTTCATCCACAGCGAGCGTTGACTCCCAGGCACAAAGCTCTGTCCTGGTCAACATAACTTATATTTAACCGTATTAAAATTTTTATTAATCTTATTCTATCGAAATATTTTTAAACATTCTGTCAAATACTGTTAAAACACACCTGAACCGTTTTCTCTTACTGTGGCAAACTTGGTAATTACAATGAACTTTTATAAAATATTTATTTTTTCCTCAGAGTGGCAGTGTATGGGATGACTCCTGGCATCCTCACCCATGCATATACTAGACAACAGCCTTTAAATAGGTGTCCACTGATTTTCATTTATTTTTCTGCTATTATTATAAAAGAAACTCCAAGCTGCCATGAAACGTGCTGGTTTCAGTGGGACTTCTTGTGAGGACATTTTAGATGTATGTGGATATAATAATTTTGTTTTGTTTCTTGTTTTCAGAGTGATTTTTTATTTGGGTATCTGTCATTTTAATTTTTAGGTGTGGGGTAATAGGGTGGGGGTTGGCGTTTTGAGTTGTGGATGTTTTATTGTATTATGATTGATGCGTTTGAATGTCATATTGTATATAAAGGTGGACTCCAGGAAGAGAAATTGATATGATTTAAACAAATAATCAAAGAAAAAATACAATTTTCATTCTAAATGTACATTTTGCTTTATCATTTCTGTTCATGTGGTGAAAAACTTTAAACCTCCACCAACAACACAAAGGATGAGCGTGCTCAGCGTGCATCCTCCACCAGAGAAAATACAGCTTTAATGAAAGTGACCTCCACCAACATTTAACCGGGTTCTTACGTTGGTCGTACTCCAACTCCAACACAAGTTCCACGAAATTCAGCTGCAATCTTGTTGCTCTTGTGTGGGTGAAGAATCAGGGGAGGAGCCTCCTTCGGAGGAGGACACGGGGAAAAATGCAAGCGGCAAATTCTGATGACCTTCAGTTTTTCATGGTGACAAGGTCTTAATTTAAAGGTCCCATATTATGCAAAATTCACTTTCTAAAGGTTTTCTAACAGTCACGTGTCCTCGTAGTCTGTGTATGAGACCCAAGAATTAGTCAAATCTGTCACCTCTCACTTGTTTGCTCAGACGTGTAAATCTGAGATATTTCCCCTTGTGACATCACAGAGGGAAAAAAAAATTCCCCCGGCAGTGGATACTGTCATTGGCCCGACCCCCTGGCTAGCAGAGTCTACCCTCTAAAATCACCGAGTGGGTGCAAAGCCAGATCCTCTCCTATTTAGGGGTGTGGGCAGGCACCACTCATGAACATTTGAAGATTCAGACACAGAAACAGCTTATTCCAAGTAGAGCTCACTAGAGCCACATTTGGAATGGCTGAAATTAAGGACCAAGGCTGAATTTGGGGTAATACACTTTGAAAACAATGTTTTTGGACCTCTGGCACCCATAAGAAATCATTGAAAAAATGTATAATATGGGAGCGTTAAGAAAAGAAAATTCTAACTACAAAATTTAGGTTTAGACAAAGTAGGAAAAGAGAGATTTTCTGCTTGTTATCTCAGTTTGGCTTAGAACTTAATTAAACAAAAGTTAAGGTTTAGGCCCTAAAATGAGTCGGTGAGGTTTAGGAAATGACATGGAAATACCTGATCAGTCTTCAAACCCCCGCCATTTCCATCTGAATGTAGTAGAGACCGAGCATACTTCTTTTTAATGCTATTCTATACCTAATGTACTTCCATATGAACCAAATATTGAATTATTTACCTTGACCTTTTCCCCTTATTAAGCCAAAGTTAACCCGATAAATACGGCCCACCCACCGACCTGCTTCATGTCTCCAGGACTGTTTAATAAAAAACAAACCTAAAAGTTAAAATTGGCTACACTTCACTTGTTGTCAGCTTCTCACTTAGCAACCGCAATGTTGACGAGTAAAACAAGAATAAGCAACACAAACCTTGTCTCATCTCATACTTGTCTTGGGTAAATTCATTTTCTAAATTAAATTAGAAAAAATTAGGGGTTGTAACACTATAGAACAGTGACATGTTTTCTCCCCTACAGCATGTGTATGTACCAGTGTAGGCTGCCATGCTGAGCACCATAACCAGTCTGGCTGTTGTCAGTGGGCTTGTTTTCCTTTGGTTTGACATAACTGTAAAGGCTTTATGAGCCAACAGATGCACCGACCAGGCCAAATAATGCAACCCTGTGTCACGTCGAGGCTTCACAACAGCCTCCTTGTTCCTATTTAGACTTCATCTTCATCCTGAGATCTCCCATCAAAGTCTGTACCTGAGGCAGGTGGACAGGAGGGTTATAGAGTTATTGTCGTACTCTGGTCTTTATAGGACCTTCATGTCTCTCAGATGTCATGACTTTTCCCAAACTGGGAAAATCCTCCTGCCTGTATAACTGCTTCAGATCCGCTTCAACATGGCAACACGTTCTGGTTTTCTTTGGCCTGGAAGAACTGAGAACTCTAATTCCCTAATCAAGGAGTCAGACAAGTGGAAGAATGGGAGACGAGGTGCCAATGTCAATAACATCTGGAAAAGGTTTGTCAGGAGGAGATTTCGCACTTGAAATCATTATTTGAAGCTGATGAAGTTCAGGTTGTGAGAATAATTCTGTCATTGTGTGATAAAGTTGTGGATCTGAGCTCTGAATTTATGGTAATGATATAAAGTTAATGCAAAGTGGAACGACTCGCTACCTTTGGAGCTTTACATTTCTGGATCTTACCCGTGTAACGGGTGCCAAAGCAATCAGGCTGGACGTATACATGTTGGGCCAAATCAAGCACATTCGGCACTCTGGTGCTGTCAGCATGACGCTAAAAAAGGCGGCGGAGATGCAGCCTGAGGGAGAATTCTGCTGTTCAGCCAAAGGCTTCCCTGGCACAAGGAAGGAGCTCCATCACGCCTCTCTGTCTGACACAAAATTGTTGTTTTGCTAAACAATCAAACTTCCAACTGTTGACCCCATACAACATAAATTCACGGGGTCAGGAGACCACTTCCTGCCGGCGTGGCCACGATTTCGCTGTCCCAGACCTCCACCAGAAACCCGGCAGATGGCCCTGTTCAGGCATTCTGACTTGAAATGTTCTTTGAGTCACGCTGGGATGCTCGTTTCGTTCCGGTATCTCCCCTGAAACATGGATATTAATTTAAAATATACACCCGAGTGCACTTCATGACACAGATGGAAACTGGGAGGGTGTTGGGGTTGAGCCATGCCACCTTGTGGATGAGGCAGCTCAACCTCCGGTCCTGAGCTTTGTGATGAAGGGATGCTCAAACATCTGGAAATCATAGAGGGAGCGACTGATGTTGGTGCTGAAACTGAGACCGAAGACAGAGGTGGTCCATTGTGAGATACATGGAAGCTGGTTAGACCCGCCTGCAGGACTTCCTGCTTTCCTTTAAGACACTGGCTGTTAGTCCACATGGGGATGACTAGAAAACGAGCCTGAACACAGGCTCGGACAGAAAGTCTCATCTCAGCTTTACTGATTCATATCTGAACACAAGCAATAAACTGAATGATGATGTGTCAAGTAAAAAAGAAACATAAACCAACAAATCTTTTCTTATTCTTCCCGGTGGTGCAGGACAGCTTTCCAGCCTCCCAACCACACAGAGCTGTTCTGTCTGGCTGCAGCTGGATGCAGATGTTGTTTCTTCTAATAACAGCTGATTTACAAGAAATCAGTAATTACTGTGTGTGCGCCAGCGTTGTTTCTGCTGCCACTCAGAAGAAAATCTACAGAGAGCCCGTTTGTTCCAGTAGCTCCATCATGGTTTTTATCACCAGCAGAAGTATGGAGAGACTCAGATCTGACTTTCACCAGAGTCCAGGCCAGAGTCCAGGACTTTTATCTGGCAGTGGGGATGAAACCAGAAGTGGACTCATCCAGGTTAAACACATCTGTTCTCATGCAGCTGTAAACCAGTAATCCTGCTCTGTATCTTTTACTGATCTGGACTGTTGCTGCTTTTTATCGTTTTAATTTAATTATTTGAGATGATTTCAGCACGATGTTTTAATTCTGTCTTAATATGATTGATTTTCTGTTTACTTTCTTTTATGTACATTTTAATGCTTCATCTGGACTCTGCTGTGGTGCTTTTAATGTTTTACGTAAAGCACTTTGAATTATCTTATACATAAAATGTGATGTACAGATAAACTGGACTTACTCTTTGCAAACATAGAGGGAAAATATGAATTCAAATCAATGCATCTTAGAAGTTCCCAGGTCTAGAATTGCTCTATAATTCTGGGTGCCAATGCAACACATTGCACACATATTACAATAGCTTTTTCCGGTTCCGCTCAAACATCATTAAACTTTTAAATGGGTCACAAACGATAAATCTATCACTGGCTTGAAGGACATTTTCATATCATTTATGGTTTGGACACAATTGCAGTTTAGTTTTAGGAAAAGTCACCAAATCCCCAAACTCTGCTCACACCCTTTTCCACTGTGGCTTTTTTTCCACAAGAAAGAAGTTGTCTCACCACCTGAGTTTTTGGTCTACAGAGACAATTTATGTATCAAAACCTAGCTTATTAAGTTGGCTTCAAATT
Organism: Rhadinocentrus ornatus; assembly: GCA_037177495.1. Taxonomy (NCBI): domain Eukaryota; kingdom Metazoa; phylum Chordata; class Actinopteri; order Atheriniformes; family Melanotaeniidae; genus Rhadinocentrus; species Rhadinocentrus ornatus. The sequence goes on from JBAMHW010000025.1 coordinate 24,775,614, forward strand.
GACAGGAGCTACTTTGGAGCTAGAATGTACAGATTTTGAGCTACAGAGCTCCAAAGGTTACAGAGTCTCCCACTGACTTCAGTTAGATGCCGTGTAGTGATGGGATGTTGGGCTCTTTTCAGGGCTCTTTTGCCTCGACTCCCAAAAAAGAGCCGGCTCCTTTGGCTCTTGAGCAGCTATTTATGTAGCATCTTCCAAAGTTCCCAAGTTCCAAAAACCACAGAGTCAACTTTTCCCATTATACTGACTGTTTTCCTTCACCGACTTGTCGTGTTTTAAAATTGCATCTCCGTGTTCTTTAAAGACTTCCTGTGAGATTTAAACCCTTTGCTATCAAACAGGAAGTACCTCTAACCCTGCACTCAGTTGATCTAAACCATGGCTGTGTTCGAATGTCCCCCCTACTCCCTAAACCCGCGTTCACTACATAAGGCTGCACTATACAGCACACAACATAGTGACTCATTCTCTTGGCGATTCGGACACAAAGCTGCCTATTTTGTCCTCGCCGCAGACCACGTGACTACCAGCTGTCACCATGACAACCACAACGCGAGACAAGATGTCATTCCCAATCCAATCCTAAGTTGTGTGTAAATATTTTTATTCCTTTTGTTGTATTTTATTCTTTCTTGCATATCTATTCAATAAAAAAAGTTTTTTCGCCTCCTTGTGCCATGTTAAAGTTCTCCCCGCAATGCATTGTGGTCTCTATTGATCCGTCTAGTGACCGTCAATGGTCACTACTTTTCAAGATGCATTGTGGGTAATTTTGAGTGCCCCTACTTTTTTCTCTCTGGACATTCGGACACCCCTACAAACTGGCGTGACCCCTATATAGGGCACTATGTAGGGAGTAGGGTGCACATTCATACACATCCCAAGTGATATTTGGCAGTTTAAATTCGAGTTCCAACCTGAACATGTTGGTATATGAAAAACGACCAGAGCGCCACCTACTGGCCACATTGTTTTCTGCAGACTTTTATTCATGCTGCTGAGATCCCCAAACATGGTTAACTCTAGTCCAAGGCTAAACACATCTAGATGTCCAGATGTTGTCAACCCCATAGCGCCACCCCCTGGCAACAGGAAGTCCCTTCACCATCAAAAAGGAAGTGCATCTAACTCGGAACTCAATTGACCAAACGTCATGATATTTGCAAGTTTAAATTAGAGTCCCAATCTGAACATGAAAAATTACTACAGCGCCACCTAGTGGCCACGTGGGATTTTCATGTAATGAAATTCACGGCCACATTTGTATCAATTTCATGCTGTCCCCCTAGCGCCAACATAGGCACCATGGTAGAACCAAACCAACTTTATTTATAAAGCACTTTAAAATCAGTAGGTACTGACCGATGTGCTGAACAGTAGTTTTTAAACCTGAACATGGAAATATTAAAACACATTTAAATTGGCTTTAATAGTTTTGTGATGCTGTAACATTTCTACCAACTTTTTACTTGTTTTTACTTGCATTACTGTTTTTATTTTCCTGTTTTATCTTTACAACATTCAAAAGTGACCAAAGTGCTTAAAAGTGAAGTGCTAGACAAATAAATGTTGACTGATTGATTGCAGCCTTGAAGTATGGCGGTGTTGCACCCCAATCAGCAGAACCGGGACAGAGGTGATGAGGCGTTCAAAGCTTCTGATCACATCAGCTGCACTTCACTATTACTTTTAATACGTTTCATCTAAATATCTACATTAACCCTTTAATGTTGTATGTATCATATCTATACATACAGTTTCTGAGACCTTTTGCATCATTTTATGGTAGAAATTGTGCTCCAAACTCGGTTGTACACATCTGACACTTGTCTTCTGCCCCCTCCTGGACATCTTTTGCGCTACAATCATTTTGATTGCATAGAACACAAAAAAAGGGTAAAAAAACCAAAAATTATTTTACTTTTTTTTTTCACATTTTGTTAAAGGGCCAAATAAAGACTTTATGCACAGCTGCTGGAGTTATTTTTTTAAAAATAAATGATACTGGGAATAATGTACATGGTAATTATTAGTAATTGAATAAAAAGAACAGCATGTTGACTCTTTTGATGATGAGCAGTGAGGTCTGGGAAACATAAATTATTGAAAATAAAAGTGGCTTCTAATCAAGATAGAAAGTTTTATTGGTTCCACACAGATTTAAAAAAAACCCTGAAAAAAACAAGCAGACTACCTGGCAAGGTATGAAATTATTCCACTTTCAGCCAGAGTTGACACTGCTCTTCACCACTGAGAAAAAGAGGCCGACACAGATGGTCTGCACACATGCAGATAATATAACAGCTTCATCTTCTTCCTCTCAGGATGCAACATGGGGGAACTCAAAAGGTCTGCTGGGTAACATCACAGAAACAAAAAACCTTCCAAATAAACACAGAAATCCACGACTCATTCCTTACCTATCACCAAGAAAACAATCCTTCATAACTGGAAATCAAATAAATGAAAACACATTGGACTGGTCTTACTATAAAATATTTAGAAACTCATTTATACAAATATATCAGCTAAGATATCTGGTTTCCATTTCTAACTCATTTCAACTTGAATTAAACTTCTGGAAGCGAAGCCACACAACTTAATATGTTGATTATTCTTATTAATATTAACCTCCTACTTCCTGTTATGAGGATGGATGATGATGAAGATGCTATTTTTACTGATCAAATTAAAGGTGCATTAGAGAAATGTATTTATTAAATTAAATCATACCTTCTCATTCAGTGTCACTATTACTTAAATAAATAAAATAAATAAATTTCTTTACCTTTTTAAAATCTTGTACATTTTTCACTATTTATTGCCATTATTATTATTCCTATGAAAACTAAAATTTGTTTTTATTTTGTTTTTGTTTTTTATTACTGTTATTATTCTTAGTTTTATTTCACCGTGCATTTCATTCTGGTTTATTTACATCTGGACTCCGCGTAGGGATACATTCACATTTGTCCATGTACATTTTTTTCTACAAACGTGTTTGCATGAATTTAAAAAAGAACCACATCAACCATAATAAATGAATCGTCTGTTTTATTTACAGTAAGATTTTGGCACCCCATCAAACATAGTTTCTGTGTTTTAAGTCTGTCCTATTTTAAATGTCACAAACTGCACAAAGAGAAAATCTGGATGTAAAAACAAAAAGCCACAAGCGGAAGAAACCACCAGAGAGTGTCAGTAAAGGCAGTAGATAAAAAAGCTGATTAAGAAATAAAGGAGAGATTTTCACCGACTGTCCCACTGCTGCAGATCTGCACCTGAGTCCATCTTTTGGACGTGGTGGAGACATTCTGCTCTGATCGAAGCCAATAAAATAACAAAGACGGTGGTTGGAAAGTTTCTTTGGTCATGCTTGGATAAATATCAGGTGTTACATCCAAAACTGTCCAACACTCTCCCAACATGCTCATCTGAGGTTTATTAGTTTCAATATCTGGACTGTATCTGGTTTCATAACGTCTGCGAGCTGGCTGAATGCTGTCTGAACACAGCGGAGGTTTCCCATCACTCCCATCCATCTGGAAACAGTAACACGCCTCAGTTAATGCAGAATGCATGTATCAATCAGCAGGTTACATATTAAGACTTTGGCAGAGCCGTGTGAGTGGGTTATAACAGAGTGACAACATACAGAGCAACAGAGGCTCAGCCAGCTCCAGCTGAGTGTTGATGAGATAACAGGCTGCTTACCTGGCTGAGCCATCAGAGCCTGTAGGAGCTCTGATGCTTCATCACTAGACAGCTAATTTTAAATCAAAGTCACATGCAGCTGCTTCGCCAGCATTTCAACTTTTCCTGGTCCACGTTTATACTTTAGGAATTCTGTGGGCTGTCAGACCACACAACACCACACGGTGGTTTTAACCCTTTAAAGCTCAATCCAAGAAAAAAATAGAGAAAATTCTAATTCTTTTAATGTAAATTCTTGATTTGATCCAATAAAAAGAAATGTTTTGTATATTTATCGTTTGTCAAAATGGTTGTAGTACAAAAGGTGTCCACCAGGGGGCAGAAGACAAGTACAGTGATACCTCAAGTGTTTGACATATGAATTTTTTGAGATACGAGCTGTGATGCGACCCAATTTTTGCCTATGATACATAGGGCATTAAAGAGTCAAAGTTTGTAATACATGTTATAACTTTGGAAAATATCCCTCTACTGTGACAATTCGTAGGGTATGTGGGGTGTGGAGGGGGCTTTCCTTAATTACAGCCTTTGGCACATCCAACAATTATCTTCAATGGAGAGGAGCAGCAGAAAAGCAAGATATTTGGTTTCTAAATCGAACTTTCACATTTTATTTCAACAGATTCAGATCCCGGAGGCGGCTCGCTGTCCTCTGGTCCACCTGGGACGTCCCCCACGTGGCATAGTGGGAGGCTCATGTGTGATGTGACTGTGTGATAGTGAGTGCTTATGGGTACAATGCAGGAGAGGGTGTGAGTGAGGGGTTGTATGGGGTGTGCGGCTGGAACATCGGGGTGGGTGCTGGCGTGCGCCGGGCGGTTGTTTGGGGAGGCCCGGTTCTCCTCGGCATGGTGCATCCCTGACGGGGCCGGCAGCTGCCTATCTTGGCCCACCAGGGCCTGTGTCCCAAGACAGCGGGGGGTTCCGGCTGGGGCTCTCTTCTGCCACCCTCTGGGTGGGGCTTGGTTCGTATTCGGGGTGGGGTGGCTTGGGTTTGTGCTCCGGGATTGCTGCTGATGGCCCGGGTCTC
>JBAMHW010000025.1:24786403-24799415 GCA_037177495.1 Rhadinocentrus ornatus
AAATTTGTTCGGCACAATACAGCAACCAGACTATCATTCTGCTGCTATGATGCTGGACAAGACAGGTTTAAAAAAAAAAAAAAAAAAGCAACACATGACTTCGACCACCAGGAAACAAAATGTCTCCTGACATGATCACCTGAGGGATCAGCCTCTGGAACAGATCAGTCATCAGAGACAAGCAGCTCAGGTTTGTGGAAAGCAGGAATACACGTCATTCACTCAGATGAACCCGTCTCCTCACATCGTCACACTTCAGGAGGAACTTGCAGAGTCTCAAACCATCAGTTGTGGCGAGGGTGGGGTTGGGGGCGGATGTCCCCGGTCTATCAGCTCTGGCAAAGGAAACATTTTCTCCACGACTGATCACACGACTGATCCGGTGTTTCTACTTCTGGAGAAAAAGCATGACCATGCCAGCTGCTTCGTTTTCTTTCTGGTTAGCGACCATGATGATGTTAGTTACAACCACATAGAAAACAACCTGTAGCGCCACCTGCTGGCCACACTATTCAACCAAAACCAGCTGATAGAAACAAGGCTGAGGAGCATTTTCTGTAAAGAAGCTTTGCTTTAAAAGGTCCCGTATCATGCGAAATTCAATTTCTAAAGGTTTCTAAGTCATGTGTCTTCATAGCCTGTGTATGAGGCCTGAAAATGAGAAATTACTGTCTCCTGTCTCACTTGCCCTCTCTACTTTTTATCAAAAATGTGCTTAAACAGGTGAGTCTGACATCTTTCCCTCTGTGACCTCACGAAGGGAAATTACCACTATCCCGGGTAGTGGATACTGCTATTGACCCGCCCCTCTGGCTAGCTGAGCCTGCCCTTGAAAATCACAGAGCGGGCGCCAGCAAAACTTTGAAGACAGTGTTGTTGGACCTCTGACATCCATATGAAATTGTTGAAAAAATGTATAATATGGGACCTTTAAAACCAGTTGAAATCATGTTCTAACTAAGCTGCTGACATTAAAAAGACTAAACCCAATCTGACTGAATGGGTTTTCCTGACTGCAGGTACCCCCACTTCCACCATCACCACGTCACCAACGTCCTGGTGTTTCCTGGTTCTGGTTTTTGGTCCTGATTATTGCCAGCAAGTAGCACTACGTAACATTCTGACCTTAAACATATGCGTTTCCATGCACATCCCTGGAACCATCGTTGCCCAGGAACGTCCCGAGGCTAAAAAAAAAAACTTTCCAATGATGACCAAACAAGGCTGATGATGAATGACGAGAATCATAAAGTTTGAAACTTCTTTTCTAAACACATTTTGGACTATTTAACCCATTTATATAAATGCTGTGTTTCTTCATTTGACTTAGCGAAGTTTCCTGTTGGTTTATTTTGGATCGGTTTTCCTTTGTGAGGACTGCTACTGTGCATAATTACAGGGTTTTCCAGCCAGATTTAGATGAACTAAATGAGCAGTGAAACAAACAGAGACGAATTAGGTTTTGTTCCAGAATATCAAGCACGCGTGCATTCAGAAAGAACACAAGGGTCATAAATAAAACATTAGTGATCAGCTATTTGGAAGGGTTCATGTCCTCTAAAGTTTGAAATACAACTGTTTCTGGAGCTGTGTTGCAAACACACAGTTTTATAAAGTTCATGTGGAAGCCAGAAAGGTCTGTTATTCATTGCAGTGTTAATTTCAAATAACTAAAGTTTACAAAAGCAGAAGTAGGTGAAACCCATGAATCAGCATTAAACCATTATAACACGCACGAAAACACATGAAACAAGGATCGCCTTTCTAAACCAAAACATTTTCCACTGAAAATATTATTCTATGCAAATGTCTTGGCCTCCTTTACAAAGAGGACATTACAAAACCCATCATCTTTGTGCTTGAACAGCTTCAGAAATGACTCAGAGAAAACTGGTTCCAGATCAGCAGCATCTTTTTACTTGGCCTGATCTAAGAACCTCTTACTTTGAGTGTTCAAGGCAGGGTTATGGTGACCAGCCAGACCAATCAAGACTGAGTTACACCTCGTTTGCAAATCTGAGCCTTTGTCTGGTCTGTCTGACCATGTACAGCCCGACTGGAACAGACTCGTACAATGATTGAATGATGATCTAAAGCTGTACTAGTTCTGAAATCGAACAAAAGCAGAAATTGGCTGAAGCTCATCAGAAAGTATAAGTCAATGTCTGTGAGTTTACTTCTGATAACAGAATTCAGAAACAATTTAGGAGGACATACGTATGATAACAGAAAGAGCCTGAAAGCATACTTTATGTTGAGCTGTCTGACGTAACAACTAACACAACCCCGTCATTTTGTTTGGTTGCTCACGTGTGAATTGTGATTCAGATAAAGCATTAAAGCCCACCCTAATCTGTCTTTGCGTCTGAGAGAATGAGCAAGAGATGCTCTACCAGTACTGTGTCACTCACGGGTGGGTGACCAAGAAATTACAAGGCAACTCGGATTCATCGACCACCCTCAGGCTGTGGCAGTGTTCCTTTTCATGATGTGGCATGTTAACAATCTGGGTCTGGTTGGTGGAAAAATCCTGACAAGATTGTGCCAAAAAGGGATTTGAGTACCAACTGTCTGCAATTCAGTTGCAGAAAAGGGAAATGTTAGTATTTTAGAGTAAAAACTAAGTAAACAAACACAAAGTTCACTTGACACCTAAAGCTCCTCGGTCACAAGTCGATGAATTCGTAATGACGTGACTACGTTCATTTAGTCTATTCCAATGGTTTATTCCAGTTGTAAGAATAATTTCGATCAGACAAACCTAAAATCCGCCATATCAGACCACTGCAAAAGAAAAAAAAACATATACTGGACTGGGACAATGGGAAAATCCCCGGCAGCGAATTCAAACGCTGGATCAAGGCGGCTTTAGAAATCAGGAATCGAGCCAAGAACACCATCAACCGTGATGAGGGGGCATTCATACTATTCCACACATGGCATTCTCTCCTGCAAAGACCATCAGGTGGCAGGAGGCGTGACTAGCCGGGCAAAAATCTGTCAGATCGCTTGGCTGACGAAGACTGAAGTCGAAACATGCCAAGGTAAAATTACAACTCCTTAAAAACTCTTTATCTGAGCTAAAGAATTCTTCATGGAAGAATTCGGCATGGTGTCATTGGACCTGAGGCCATTTATCCTGGATGATTGGGTCAGGAGAGTTGCTTAAAGGGTTCAAGGGGGATTCTATCACTGTGGCTAAGTTCACTAAGATAGTTAAAGGATCTCTAAGGTGGCAGGTGCTGGGGTTGAGTGAAGTTTGCCCTTAGATTCTTAGGACCTTCCATATTTGGCATCCATGTCTTGGTTGACCATAATCTGGAACAGAAGTCTGGGACAGTGATTCTGGAACAGCAAAGCAGAAAAACGCCTTCTAGCTACAGGACAAACTGCAGCTCACAGCCTCCCAAGAAAAGTCAATGTTGGGATGGTGTTCAAACAGAAAAGCCTACTGCTTGTCTTCTGTGTCCTTTATAAGTAGTTTGCTTAATTTTTAGAAAGCTTGCATCTAGCTTGACATTGCAAAAGGTGCAGTACCACTGGAAACTGTGGGGGCAGTGTTGTGCAGTATGGTTGATGTGCAACCAGTGATAGGAACAAGGAAGAAGAATAAGCTGCGAGGTATTTAACGGTTAGATTTTTTTTCATTAATCCATTATAAAGATTTGCTCTAAATTTCCTGGAAATCCATTCAAAATGTCAATCCATTTTCAAATAGGTGAATACTTCAATAATATAACACGCTGCAAAGGGATAAACCATATTCGAGTAGATGCTAGGATTAAGGCACTGTTGTTTTTTTAAAGCCTGGTAATTAAGTCCTTCAACGAAGCTAACGATATAAACACAAGTGAGTAAGTCATCACACTCAAACACAAGTTTATCTGGCAAAGTAGTGTGTTACGACAAATGAGTTGTGCTCAGATTGTGCAGTGAAATGTGCAAAGTGCCATGTGAATCCTGTTACACTAAAGCATTACTACATACAGATCAGAATGCCGTAACTGGTGCAGGGATGTAAATCCTAACTTTGAATTGCTTTGGTAATTGCAGCTGCCTGCAGACCCCACACCAGAACTAAATAAATAAATAAATAAAATCGAGATTTATAGACATGCTCAGCTGCAGATCATTCATTAGCAGACTCCCCAAAAGCATCTGCAATGAGAGGAATCTGTTGACTGTCTCAGAGACAATCTAGAAAGCATGTTTTCCCACAAGAAGCTCAGCAGAGCATGAATGTTTGGCAGCGCTCCCTCTGCCGCTCATGGTTTCTCTTCGTTCGGTTTGGAGGTTGAGAAAGACTCAGAGCTGCATTCTGAAACCCAGAAACAAGAATTATATTTCTAGGCAGGCAGAAGTAGTTGTTTTTTCCAAAACATTAAAAACTCAGAAACACTGGAATGAGCTTTCTGGCAAGAAACCCTGTCAACTGTATTTACACTTTAATTCCTTCCAAGCGGCTTGTGGCTAAGGAGCAGCAACGTATTCCAGGCAACCATTGGGTGTTTGACATTTTTTACTTTAAATGGACCGATCTACTCGGTCAAAGGGGCATTCAAGTGCAAAGTCCGTCACTATGAGCATCTCACAGCAACTGGGTCATGTGAGTTTTAGTGTGACATCGTTATCAGCCAGCAATGACCATGAGTGGTTTGGTTTCTGAAACCACACTGAGTGCAGCAGAGAAATGTTGGCAGTGAAAACCTTATGAACTGAAAACGACAACATGTCTTTTATCACAAAAATGCACAAACACACAGCTGCACAGGTAGATATTCTCACACAATCAGCAGATTTATGGAACATCGAGGAATTAGGAACAAACCTCTCAGGGTTAGAGGTAGCCCAGGTTAGTTTTCATCTTCATGGCCCAGCGTACCGGCTGTTGGGTTGGTTTTTCAGATTTAACGACTATTATAAATTTCAGTCCATGAAAATGCTATTTTTTTTGTTTTAAAGAAAGCTGTTCTATCACAATATCCACATTAAAACAATCTCTTTATGCCTCTGAGAGAAACCTAACCTGTATATAACTTCCCCTGGTTCACACCGTAATTAGCTCTCACCCCAAGCCCCAACAGATGGTCCAGAACCCGATACAGCGTCTGTTCCATCAACCGAAATGGTCACATGACCCTACATCCATCATTCGCCTCCACTGGCTGCCCACGGCTGCTCAGTCCAGACTGTTCTCATGGGTGCTTTCATGATGATGGAAGGAGCTATTAAATGTTATTAGGTATTACTCTCTACCTTCATGAACCTCTGAATATTCAACTTTCTAGAGAACACCTCTAACACACACTGAATTTAGACTTCTGGACCAGTTTTACCTGGACTGTGTCATGTAGACCAGGGGTGTCCAAAGTCAGTCCTCAAGGTCTGCTGTCCTGCAGGATTTAGATGTTTCCTGCTGCAGCACCTGAATCAAATAAATGGGTCATCATGCTTGGGAAGAACTTGACAACAAGCTGTTCAGGAGAGCCATTTAATTTCAATCAGGAGTGATGGATGAAGTAGACATCTAAAACCTGCAGTGAGTACCAGAGCTGGACACCCCTGCTGTAGACAGACTTCGGGGGCATTCACACAAGAATAATTTGGGGGATTCGGCAGCAAATTTCTGAAAAATGTTTCACCTTTGTTTGCTTTACTTTTACACTGCTGACCAAGTCGCCTGAACAACGTCACACAGTTAGAACAACTGCTCACTAGAGGGCGATATTCCGCAGACAACCACTGACCAAGGAGAGATAAGAAAACCCGGTTCATCAATTGGCTGATTGGTTCATCTGATGTGCCCTTTAGCTTGCATTCACATAAGGAGGCTTTGGGGGACTCAGCTTGATTTGGTGGGAAATATCGAAAAATAAATCACATTTTTGTTTATTTGGTTTACTTTTCACACTGAAGCAGCCCAAACCACCTGGGCAACGTAATGCAGTTACAATAACTGTTTACTAGGGGGGCTATATTCCCCCAAATGACCCCTGACTAACAAGAAAAAAATCGATTGGCCAGGACCAAAAAGTTGCTTGTTTGCTGAATGTTTACAATGGAGCCACAATAAATTAGCGTAGTCTGTTTTTCCCACTTTGGCTTCCAAACGTAATGCAGTTTTCACCAGAATCTCTCCAGTATGAGCAGCAGGAGCGGCATCGAGCCATCTACGATGTTGCTAAATGAAGTGATCATTGGCTGCATTTCCATCACAGTATTTTGCAAAATAAAAGCGATAATTGCGATTTGCAGGCGTTTCCATTGAATGGTGTTTAGTGCATTAGCCGTTATTCTCGTAAAGTCTAGTCTCGCGAGACTCAACTTTGACGAGGAAGGTGATTTTTGATTCTTGCATTTCGCCGTTGTTTGCTGTCAAGGATGGCAGTTGCATTTTTTCTTTAATTCTTTGTAAAAAGATTTCCATCTCCTTCTGCGGCTACTCATACCGTGTCATCTTTACCGGTCACGTGACCCCTTACGTCACGTCCGGGGACATGTAAATGCGAAAAAAAAGTGTTTCCATTACACTTTTGCAATTTAGTTCTATGTCGACATGTCTGAAAAACCATCACATGAGAGCGTAAAAACTTCCCATTACCAGTTTTGTGCAATTCTAGGGGTAAAACTTTACGTTACTTCCTGTGTTTGGTTTAGAGGATGATCTGTTTGCTTTTACATTGCAAGTGAACAACAGCAGGATTCACTTGCAAGTGAACTGAGACCCCTGGTTTTTAAGGGCCAGAGTGCAAATAAGTGTTTACACTGCTCCAATAAGTCAGCATTTTTCTTTTATTCCATTAAAAATAAGTCAGTAGCATTGATGTTTTTACTCACTGTTCAGAAATTCAGGTCCTTTCCAGGATATTTAAGAGCCCGTCCCAGCTGTCATGACGTACAGTTATGATGAAAATGGTTTTTGCAGCAAAGTTCTGAAGCAATCAACTAAATTTAAGGGCCAATATCTTTTCATATCAGTCATTTGGCTTTTGTAAATTTTCACTGACAGGTTTACAGCCAGATCAGGAAATGAATGTCACTACTAAAAGATTACAGAGTGTGAAATCATGAGTAAAGACGGTGTGAACGTGGACTGTCTGGTGTCGTTCGATTATCTTCAGCAGAGTTTTAGAGAGACAGATAACCTGTCCTCACCTGACGATTAAAATCAGCCACTGTGACCCTTTTTCTGGAATTTACGGTCACAGTGAATAACGTTAATGTATATCGCGTAGAGAGGAAGTCCAGCTTTCAGGGCGGCCAACTCAGAGGTGAGCGGTGCGGTTTCCTGTGCTGTCAAAGTCACGACTCACAATACGAATAAAATCCTCTGCAGCTGCCGGAGCTGGAGAGCCGTTATGAGTCACTTCTCTCACATCTACAACTGGCCAACGAAAGGAAACCCATTTAAAAGCGCTGCTTGGCACCAGGAACAAAAACCTGCTGTGAAATTTGTCATTGATGAATTACCTCTGCTGTGGCTTCAGATTCTTTTCTTTCACATGAAATCCGAACAGAAAATGTGATAAAGATGGATGTTCTCTGTAACCGGACATAATCTACTCACACTTCAGGTCCAGCTGTGCTCAGTTAATTATTCCATCTTTTCTGTCAGGTATCACATCACAGTGCTTTTCACTCACGTTAAAGAGCAAAATTTCCGCTCAACTGTACATTATTAACTTTTCATTTGCTGGTTGACGACAAAACATCTCCTGGCTTCAATGTGGAAAACCTTGTTGTTGCACCTTCTTCCCTGCATAATTTTAGCTCTTGCCTCATTTTTGTGTCATTTGAGAAGGGTCAAATGCAACGATGAGTTATTGTAAAGATCCCTCAATATCCTCACTTTCCATAGAGGATAATATCTGAAGCATGCTGGCTCAACTTGCACACGAATTAAAACAAAGTTACACAACATATGCTTCTGCTGCTTGTTTTTTTCTTTTTTAATATAGAAAAAATGAGCAAGGCGTTGTTGTGGAGCATGGCTCACCAGCCTTTAGAGCATGACATGAAAAAGCTGCAGTGAAAGGAGGAAATACATAAATTATGTTTCACCACGGCCCTGCGATGGACTGGTGACCTGTCTAGGTGTTCTCTGCATCTCGCCTTGTAGCCACTGGGATGTAAAAAACTGATATATGCTTCACCACCTGCAGGATAACCGCCATCCTTGTATGCTAAATTAAAGGTAAATGTTTAGTAACTGTGTTAAATGATGTTGATGTTTATCTAACTTAACGTTGACATTAACGTTATTGTGCCATTTGCAACTTTGTAATTGTGTAGGACTGGGGTTGGGCTAACAGTGCAACGTGACAAGTTAAAGCCCCTACGCTCGGTGCAAAAGATGGACATGTAGACGAATGGACACATTCGACCATCTCACCATTTGATAATTGGTCTGTTTTCGGGGGCCTTGTGGATCTGCCACTAGATGCAGCAAACAGAGCAAAAACACTGGAAACTGCAGGGGCAGCATTGAGTTTAGCTGACATGTGACAAGCAAAAGGAACAAACCAGAGAAGAAGAAGCAGCAGCAGAAGAAGATGGGCAGGAGAGTAGAGACTACCGACTACGAGATGACTTGACTTTACAAGCATGGCAATGTAAAAGACACACGGAGGGTGACGTATGACAACCTTTGAAACTAACGTACCTATTTACCTACGTAAGGGAGCTTTCATCAGCGTTCACTGCACATTACATTCTGCTGAGTCATTTTTTTAACTAATGGTTTCGCTGTTCAGAGCGGTCTACAGATAAACCCATATTTAACTCCTGATATCAGGTCTTGTTTATTTCCTCTGTTCCAATATTATTTGTGTGTCAAACAGCAGCTTTTATCAATAAGATAAACTGGGGGCCCTGACATAATTTCAGAGGGTTGCTGGATCCTTGTAAAAAGTATATCCTCCATTTAATAAATGAATAAGTTTTTATTCGGGCTGTTAAAATGACTACATCAATGCAAAGAGATTAATGTGTGAAATTAACTTAATTTTTAAGGCATAATAAAACAGATTTTTGGCACGTTGGTGCTTTGATGCAATGATGAACCGAATGCACCAAAAACCACTTTATCCTCCTTATTTATGAAGTTTCTGACAGTTTTCAAGCCTTGCATTTAGAATTTTTATCATCAGGTGTTGAGTTTCTGGACACTCGACGTCCAGGGTGCCATTTTATAAATCTCTCAGGGTGAAGCTGATTTTTGGCATTTAGGTTCTTTGTCACAGCTGTTACTAGAATCCACCAAAAATCCCACTTTATCCTCCTTATTGATGAAGTGTCTGACAGTTTACAAGTCTTACATTTTGAAACAGGGTCTGAAACTCTGGTCCCCGAGGGCCGCTGTATCCCTGCTTTTACACACCCGACTCAAATTAATGCTTCATTGTGCAGAACTCAACAAGAAGCTGTTGGAGCCAATTGATCTGAGTTTGGAAACCAGTGAGCTAAAGGACGTCTGGAAGTCAAAGAGGATGCTAGATGTTTTTTCCTGGGTTTCTAAAGAAATGTTCAAAAGCATTTTTTATGGAGTTTCCAGAAAGAAGCCTCCCAAGTTCAGGTAGAGGTCCGGCAGCCTCTCCATCATGCAAAGTTAATACGTAGGATTTATTTAGTCTGTACACAGCAGAGGGGATTTAAATGGAATTCACTTTGTTATATTATTTTGTTATGTTGGCATCATAAGACAGAAATAAATAAAACTATAGGGAGTGTTAATTTCATGAGTACGGTTCATTTCTAGCCTTAAACTCACTTTGTTTCTTTGCCAGATGTCTCAGTTTTAATTCCCCGTGTCTGATCCTCATCAGCGCCTGATCGTTTTCTGATCCTTTTTGCCAACCACAAAACTGCCTCGCCTCTTTTTCACCTGGAATAAAGGTTTGGGGAGTTTTGCTCCTACTCGATGCTGATCATGTGACACGTCACGGTCACCGCAGGAAAAAATGGTACTTAGGAAGAAACATGTCTTTGTGAGGATCTACTTTCCGTGCCTCTGGCGTTACGTCCATGTTTTGTATTTTTGAAGAACAATTCATGGACGTTGGCTTCAGCTAATTTGTTCTGTCTCTCTAGGTTTGACTAGTCGGCTGTGATTGGCTGCAGCGAAGCCAAAAAAGAACTAATGAGAAACGTGTCAGAAATGTTGATTGTTTGTGGGGAAACGTCGGTCCTGCCGGCTGAAGTCTGTTTGTGTTGCTGCAAAGATTAATCTCATTAATTTGCTTAATGGTCTGACGTCTGCCAGCAATTATTATAACATGGATTGGAAACTGTTGCATCAAGATTGGAGAGCAGATGTCTAGTGTGACTACAACCAACTAAGATAAATTAATTTCCTCCCAGCGGGGGTTATTCCTCCCCGTAAAATTTAGAATAAAGAGTGTCTGACATGTTCAACATTTGGTATTGATTTTAAAGCCACATTATCAGTTACTGACAAGGATGCGAACCACAGCGTTAGCCTGCCGCTACAGCGCTCTCATTAATAACCCAAACAACTTAGAAATCATTAGGCACACCACACTCGTTAGCTTGGATGCAGTCTGGCAGGATGCTCTTGTTTCTGCACCCTGGGACGCTTCGAGCGGGTGGAGTCTGAAGATTTTTGTCTGGTATTAGTGGAGCTTGTCCCGCTCAGCGTGCCTCAGGCTGGAAACAAGAAGGCGTGCATGACATCACACTGACCAGCCAATCACAGCACAGTCACAGCAGCTGCTTTCCCAAAACGCCTGCAACATGCCTTTGATTTTAAACTAGCCCATAAAATCAGGCTTAAATCTCAGGATTTGGACTTCCAGACTTACTTTTAAGAAAAGCATTTTGGGAAACAGAGCCGATCACACGACACGAGAAGCTTAGGTTTTTAATCAGCTTCCACTTTACCTCTGCAGGTCCTCCTCTCCTGTTATTGATGGGAAGAGCTTTCTACACAGCAAACACAGAGGCACATACATGGACATGAAGAATTGGATAAAACAGAACCTGACATGAAAACAGGACAAGGTACAGAACTGATTCACATACAAACAGATCCATCTGAAAAATGAGTGCATGAGGCCTTTTTTAGATAATGGTGATGCAACAGCAGAGAAAAACTGTGCAAGGTTCAGTGTAATGTGGTTGTTCCGCGCAGCATGACTCTGGACAATATAGATCCTAGCATGTAGACTGGAAGCAGAGGGAATCAGACGACCGGGCTCCACAGCCAGATGTCAGGACATGGAAGCTCGCTGAACTTTAATCTTTTTACATTAAGTTCTCAGACCTTTTCAGGATAAGAAACAGTTGAAACAAACAAATATCCTCAATTTCACAGCAGAGTTTGGGGTTTTCAGATGGATTTAGCCTTTTCTGATGCACATCCAGAGGAATGAACTCTGTTTCTGATGCACTCTGGTCAACTATGTTGTTTTAAAGTGCTCTATAAATAAAGTTAGATTGAATAGTGAAGATATGAGTCATATTTATAAAAGACCTCCCTCCTTGTTTCCACACGATCAGTGCTGCTGTTTTCTTATTTCTCCACGCTTTGTTTGAAGTAACCGAGCATTTAACAGCTACGTGCCGAGACTTTAAAAAGTTTGCATTAATGACACGTTCCTGCTTCGTTTGTGGCTGTGGTTTGGTTCCTAATACGACTGGGGATCAAAGGTTTTGGCTTTTCGCTCATGCACTGATACAACTGGCCACCTCTGTGTGATGAGAATTAGAAACAGGAAGTAAAGCAGGAGCAGAGTAGGTTCATGTTTCTGTGTCTGACTCGGACCAGATGAAATGTGTGTTAATCCTCCACAGCGTTCGTTGAACTGGCATTTTCTTTGTTTCCAGCCTGGAAGTGAAACCAGTGAAATCGTCAACCATGAGGCTGCTTTCTGAGAGCATCCATCAAACTGATCTCAGCAACATGAAAGCTGGTTAAAGTCAGATTTTCTTTGCTCCGATCATTATTATTCTCACTGTAGCCCCGAATCTGTGTAAACCGTAATATTCCGGATCAATTTATCAGGAAGATCGGACGGAAACAAACCTGATTCTGTCAAAGGAGAAAGCTACTTCCTGGTCTGGGGTTGAGGTTTGTGTGTCTCACCTGGGTTTCTGTTTCGTTTGGTGAACGGCATGAGCGTAGCCTTCGCCTTGGAGGTCCAGTTGGCGGTGCTGGAGCCAATGGAGCTGGAGGACAAGGACTTGGCCAGGTTTTCTGAGCTCACCTTCTTTGTGTTGTTGGTGGCCGTCTTACTCCAGTCTGCAGGGGAGACAGACAGATCAGCTGTTGGACGGATCACCTTCCAGTTTGTCGTTGAGGTAAATTCTCATCACGTCTCTGTTGTGTTTACAGTTTGATTTTAGAATTTTTGATGACACAAACAAATTCAGTGGCTCTTTAAACAAATCCAAAGGATTTGACTGCATTTATTTCTTATTACATGTCTTTTTTCTGTTTTTATGATGGTGATGTCTAATAATTAAATGTCTTAATCAGTAGCATCTGGTTGCCTTTCAAGGAGACTGAAAACAGACCAGAAGTGTAAAAAATAAAATAAATAAAATAAAATAATAATAATAATATCTTTTACTTTTTGTAAATTGTTATAAAGTTTAGACTTTACTTGATTTATGAGTTGCATTCAGTTTTTCATTTAACCCTATAATACCATCCATCCATCCCTTTTCTGCCACTTATCCGGAGTCGGGTCACGGGGGGCAGCTCTCCCCGGCCACATTCACTAACTCATCCGGGGGGATTAGAAGGCGTTCCCAGGCCGGCCAAGAGATGCAGTTTGTCCAGCGTGTCCTGGGTCTTCCCCAGGGCCTCTTTTTGGTGGGACGTGCCCAGAACGCCTCACCAGGGAGGCGTCCAGGAGGGATCCTGACCAGATGCCCGAGCCACCTCATCTGGCTCCTCTTGATGTTGAGGAGCGGCAACTCTACTCTGAGCCCCTCCCGGATCACCGAGCTTCTCACCCTATCTCTAAGGGAGAGCCCGGCCACCCTGCGG
>JBAMHW010000025.1:24799515-24809961 GCA_037177495.1 Rhadinocentrus ornatus
CCTGCCGCTTCACACTCGGCTGCGAATCGCTCCAGTGAGAGCTGAAGATCACGGCCCGATGAAGCCAACAGAACCACGTCATCCACAAAGAGCAGAGACCCAATCCTGAGGCCACCAAACCGGATTCCCTCAACACCTCGGCTGCGCCTAGAAATTCTGTTTATAAAAGTTATGAACTGAATCGCTGACAAAGAGCAGCTTTGGCGGAGTCCAACCCTCACTGGAAACAATTCTGATTTACTGCCGTCAATGCGGACCAAGCTCTGTCCGCTCAACCTTGCACTAGCTCAGGCTAGGGATGTGGACATTCCACGTCCCTAGACCTAGCTTTTGCAGCCGGGGATCAGACTGCCAGGGTCCACGCCTTTGGCCGCCGCCCAGCTCACACTGCACCCAACCCCTATGGCCCCTCCTGCAGGTGGTGAGCCCACGGGAGAGAGGCCACCAACCGCTCGCCTCTGTGCCCCACCACTAGGCCTGGCTCCAGAGGGGAGCCCCGGTGACCCACGTTTAGGCAAGGCAAACCTGGGTACAGGGGTGGACTGGCCATCTGGCATATCAGGGGCATCGTCCCGGTGGGCCATTGACCCAATGTGGGCCGGTCCAGTCCGCAATGTTTTTTTTTCTTTTCTCTAAATTCCCTCCAATTGGGCCGGCCAATTGGCTACAGAGGGCCAGCAGTGTGCTGCCAGCATCGACACATATTATTGGTCTATGTTTGTCATGGCCAATCAATCATTGGCTGACATTGCTGTCAGTTACAACACAAACCATGGTGGGTGGGACCTCATGGCATGGGCCGGACTCGCGGGTCGGGCTGCTTTTAAGCTAAAGTTCGACACGCATAAGAAAAATCCAGGTGGCGCTGAAAAACTGCGAATAAAAAAGCTGAAGTCTCTGGAGGTGCAAGCTGCTAAATGTTCCAAACTTACAGACCTGTTTGCTAACGCGGTCACAACCCCAGCAGGTGCTGCACCGGGAGACCAGCGAGTGGAGACATACACGGTAAGTAACGTTAGCCTGGGGCTGGCTGGGCTACATGTCCAAAACAAAGTAGAAAAGGTTTTTACATAGATTGTGATGTGACCTAAATAACTGAATACTTGTTTCATAATGACCGAGTCACCGTTAAAATAAATGAGTTTCAGCTCTAATGCTGCTACTTCATGTTTCTATTTAGATTATTTGTCAGGACATTTTGTTATTATTGTCCAAGTCTGGTTTTAACTAATGCTGGGCTTAAACCAAAGATTTTTCACAGTCACAGACAAAACTGAGAAAGGGTAGCATCACGGTTCTTCTCGTTAGTCTCGTCCAGCCCCTAGTCATGACATAACTTCTGTTGTGATTTACCACTATAATGAATAAAGACTGATTGATTTGTATAGCTGTCAATTTTAGTCCTTGACTTCACACTTACGTGCTATTTTTGTTCACTGCTATCAGGGAATATGACTCTCCTTTGTAGTATGCATGTGAGGAGATGCTGCGAGGTTTGTGGACTTATGTAGTGTCCACTGATAATGTTGTGGGCTGGTCTGGACAGAAATGCCATGGCTGAATTTTTGCCCCAGTAAACCCCTGCCTGGGTCCATGGTTTGTCGTCATCACAGGGGTGCTTTGAGCCGCACTTCGTCTGGTCCCTCCCCTAGACAATTATTTGCCATGGGTGACCCTACCAAGGGCATGAAGCCCCCGACAACGTAGCCACTAGGATCGTCAGGACGTGCAAACACCTCCACCACCATAAGGTGGCGGCTCAGGGAGGAGCCTATAATACCATATGTATCATATTTGATACACAGTTTCTGAGACCTTTTACATCATTTCATGGTAAAAACTTTGCTCAAAACCCTGTTGAACACAATCTGACACTTGTCTTAGTAGTATCTTAGTCTTAGATAGAATAATAACACAGTAATGCATTGCAAAAATTTTGACGTAACGTTAAATAAAAATGCATGAAAATAATTTTCTTATTAAAAGACTGAATATAAAACAGCTTTTAAAACAGACAAACCATTAAAAAAGCTGAATTAGGCTAAAATAAAAGCTCAGAGTGATGCTAAATGAAGAACCATGTGGAAACAGTAAGAACTGTCTCATGGGAGCTAAATCTACGAGAAGAGCCGGTGTTCTGGTGAGATATGCTACCTTGCCAGGACATCCTACCCCAGGCTGAATTTATAGGTATATCTGTGGATCTGTGCTACGCTGTCAGAGCACATTACTGTACACAGTTTTCACAATATTCAATAGTTTTCTCTCAAATGATGGATAATGTAAAGCTCATTAACCTACATATATGTGAATTAATGATATTTACACTAACGGAAGATTTATACATGTGGTCTTAGGAAATAACGTCACATAAAATCAAACTGTTTTTGTGATATGCACATGATTAGAAGGCAGTGGTAGGACGTCTCCAATGGTTAGGAGGAACGTTAGAACACCAGACCTCCATCACTTCGATGAACACTATTCATGTCCAATCCAGCAACTGGACGACTTCAGGTGGGCCGACGTTCACCAGCTGCTGCCTGAACGCAGCGCAGCTGAATGAGGAAGGAAATTTACATGAAGTGAGACGTGTAGAAGGAAATAGAGAAATCTGGTGGTTGTTAACTAGGTTGGTTAGTAACTGGTTAGTACTAGTTACTTTGTTCCCTGCTGTAAAAGAGAAATCTTACATTTTTTTCTTAAAAAAACCAAACAATTTAAACAGGTTACTGGGACGTCTGATTGGCTGGTTAGTGTCAATAAAGTTCATTTAGAGCCCAAAACATAAAAAACGGAATATTTCACGTCTGATAGAATGAGATGAACCAGTTCTTCCTGCAGACCTGGTTGGGTCACAGAATCCATCCAGCTGATCCGCACTGTAATAAAAGCCTGGATGAGATTTCCATGGAGATTTTCCAGTCATGAACTGTCCACATTTCTTTTTTCCTTCCAGAATTTGGTTAAAAATGTCTAAAAATGACATTTTTGACATGAAAATTATGTGTTTACGAAGCAACATTTTCATGTCATATTAGTGGTTTATTTATTTTCTTATGAGATAAAAGAAGCTGAATCAACGTCCTCCAATGAGGTGATTCTGTGATTGTTTGCCAGGATTTGTAGAAACAAACTGTTCACAGATGCAGTTTCTTTCAATAAACAGGTTAAAAACAGCCTCAGCGCTCCTGCTGCTCAAACACAAACAGTTATTTTTTTCTAGGCTGGGTTTTTCCATCCCGATGATCAAGTGATACATGCATTAACATGAAATGTTCTTTCTTCTCATCCTGGTATTAAAGAGGAATTCCACGTTTCTGAAGCATTCACACACAAACTTAACGTGGCTCTTTTGGTATGCAGGGAGGAAGGACTAGAGCAGAACATTATCCTCAGACCGAGGGCACATCCAGAGATGACCAACTTTAATCTTCTTTTATTAGCTGCTAAGCTCAGGCGACTTAGGTTTTAGATTTTAATAAAGTGCGTTTTTTCCTGCTTCTATGGGAATCTGGCAGGATCCCGGCAGACAGGTCTGAGAGGAGGGACAGGGAGGCGGACTGAGACGTACCCGAGTTGTCCGACAGCCTGTAGGGGCCACAGCAGAGATATCGCCTCCACTGCTTCTGCACGTTTTCTTTCAGAGCACAGTGGAAGATGAAGATGAAGAGACCTGAGGAGAGAAACAACAAGAGGAGAAACTTTATGCTGCTATATCTACTGATGCATTCATTTTACATCATTTTAGCCTCAGAATCTGACAGCTGAGGCTGTCCTGGAAACATCACGTCTGCATGCTGACTGGGATTTAAAGTTTCAGCTGCGACAAGCTGGTTTACATAAAAAACAGACAGGTGGACCATAATTAGCTAAAAATGGCTTTGACAAACCGCAGCCCCGCTGTGTTACCAGATATGAACGCACGTCCACTTTATCAGGTTTAAGTTGGTCACACAAATATCTAATCAACCCATCACATGGAGACACGGAGAACACAATTTGCTGATCTCCAAGAAGGTTTTTTTATGAATAATTTCAAATAATCTTTTAATTCTGTGTGTGGGTGAGTTACTGCACCTTGCAGAGAGTTGAAGATGGTAAACAGGTATGTGAAGGCCAGGTAGACGGGACCCCAGGCGAACAGGGCGAAGCCCCACGTCATGCCGAGCAGGAAGGTGAGGCTGACCACGCTCCGCAGGTTTCGTAGGACCTGCAGCAAAGCAGGGCAGAGTGTCACATCTCCCTCCCTCATAAAGAATGAAGAACTGCTTTTCCCTCATCTCGCTGTCTGACATCGCCTGAAATGAATGTAAACTAGCCGGGCAGCTTCCTGATTAAATGGCTGACTCTTCCTTCCTGGTAGGGCATGTCGGAAGGATGAGTCGGCACAGACCTCCTCTCGCAGCGTGCGGTTGCTGCGTTTGCCGTTGCGCCCGCAGATCTGCATCATCACCACCACAAACATGGCCACGTTGAGCAGAAACACCAGGCAGAAGTAACCCACGCAGGTGGTGTAGAAGACGCTCATTTCTCTGATCCAACACCTGAGCAGGAACACACACACACACACACACAGTCTGTGTGGTCACATGACAGAAAGACTTCGTGCTCACGGCCAAAGCGGATCATCTCTAGAACTAATTTATCCGCTGTGATGTTTCACAGACCGGAAGCTCTGAGTTGAGCTTGTTGTGCTTCTGTGATAACTTACATCTTCCCTGACTCGTCTTCGCCGTCCCCCAGGATCCCGTAATAATTCTTATTCACCGTGACGACAATCCCGACCAGCACCGCAGGGAGACCTGGAACACAGTACGCAACCCCCAGGTTAACCCCACAGCTACTGTTTCTGGACTCTGATGGTTCCTCCTGAACTCTGAGTCCCTTCATCATCCTCCAGGATTAAACCATCCCTTACCCTCAAGGCACCTTCCAGATCCAAACGTGTACGTTCTGCGTATTTCGTGTTTTTGATTCTTCATATCTGGCTCAGTTTAAAGGCTAACTGTATGATACCTAACCAGAGTTTTTTTTTTATTGTTTAAAATTCAATGATCCTTTATTGAATTTTGTATAAGAGATAAGCATAATGCCAACAAGCTGGCTTGGTTCCACTGACTCCCATTTTAAACACATATTTTTGATACACTATATACCTCTTATACTATAATGCATATTCTGTGTTTTTCTAATAATAAAAAACAGGGTTCTTATGACATAAAGGGCATAAAAACAAAAAAATATTATTTTTAATTATTTTTTTAATATCTTTATTTGGGTCTGAGGTTTAAAAGATCTCACTTTAAAAAAAGTTTTTAAAACACTTTTATTTGAGGTAACATTTTGGTACCTAAGTGTAATATTTTTTTAAAAAAAAGTGCCTCAAGGAATAAATGTGAATCAAGTTGATGAAAGAGAAAGCACGCTTGAATCTACTGCCCTCTGCTGGACAAAGTGTGTAGCAGCAAGACTTCGTTCCAATGTAATGAACGTGTAAATATTATACCATATATCATCTGGTGATTCGCTTTGATTTACAGGCTGCTATCACATCCATTTCATATCGTGATGCATTCACTAAACTCCAAATATTAGAACTTCCTTGCTTTTTTAATTTCTTATTTTTTCTCTTTTCTTTTATTTGTTTTATTTACATTTAATTTTATGTCTTTTAATATTTAAGTTATTTTATGTTCGGCACTTTTTTAGAAGCTGCTGTTGTACAGTGCTTTACAGAAAAAAGTCAGGACTTTATGTTGATGTTTTCATGGATCATGAAGGCAGTATTAATAAGTATCCATCTGGATTCATTTAAAACTACAACCTGCGATGCTGCACTTGGATCATCCTTAAAACTAAGATGCAGGTTGATATGCAGGGCATCAGGTCACGGCTTGGGCCACTCACCCCATCCCACGATGCAGAACTTCAGGATGTATCTGCGGATGTAGGTGTTGAAGACTTTGACCAGAGCGATGTACATGTGGACGGACTCCAGCCCCATCCAGGTGAAGGAGGTGAGCAGGAAGTAGTGCAGGAGGACGGCGGCAGACAAGCACAGCCCATCGCTGCTGACCACGCTGGCCAGCCAGCCGTCCAGCAGAAACACCAAGTTGAGGAACAACAAGGATGTGCTGAGGTTCATCAGGATCTTAGACGGGTAGTCTCGCCGCAGCTTTCTAAGGGAAGAAGAAGAGATGAGGTTGGATTTTTGTTGATGTGTGCTGCAGTTGGTTCCCACCCAACCCCCCCTGGACACGTTGCTTTCACATTTCCAGCCCGAAGCCTGTCCACATGCAGCAGCCCATGTTTCTCTCACGTTTCCTGGTCCAGGTTTTAAAATTCAGATTTAGAGCTGAGCTTTTACGTGGCCTCCGTCCAGCTTCCACATGTTTCTGGATCCTGCTTCTGGTTTTCTCTGCCTGATAACTGGTGACATATCTGTTTTACGGCCTGACATCACCAACATTCACCCTGCGTTGTCTTTCTCAAGCATAGCAATGCTTCCTCTCTGTTCTTCCCTGATGCTTGTTTTAGGCCCGGTCTACTCATCTGTGGTGGGTTCTCTGTCTTTAGTTGCTTCCATTTCAGCCTTTCTCATAATTGCTGACATTGTTTTCAAAACAAGAATATTTTATCTTTATAAAAACATTCATGTTTTTAATTGAAGGGAACATATTAAATAGGAAACGTAAATAATATTTTGTAATCTTGTTGAGTTTTGAATCAGTCTGAGATGGAGACTGCTGGAGATGGACGTCGGGACCGAGTTCCAGTCCAGCGATCTTATCGGATCTGCAGCGCAACGAATGAACGTTATGGAAGCTGGACCCTCAGTGTTCATCTGAAGGATTCGTCTCCGCCACCGATAAGTTCTGACTCCTCATCTGCTTCACTAGCAACGGGGTCTGGATGTCTGGAGAACAAAAGGTTCTGTTCTACAGCAGTTTGGATCCAATATGATGGACTACACCCATGTATACTGCTGCCACAATCACATGTAGAGCAGATTTCTCTCAGAGAAATAGATGGAAAGGGTACAGGACCTCTACCTGGACTTGGGAGGCTTCTTTCAGGAAACTGCTTTCTAAAAAAAACATTTCTTTTCAACCCGAGTAGAGAATGAAAAAACAAAAACAAAACATCTAGCTAGCAAAACATAAAAGACTTCTCCTACTGCACACCTCACAGTGGTCCCTCGACTGCTCTCCCTGCATGTCTGGATTCTTTGTCACCTTTAGCTAAACCCGCTGTTGAGTCTGAGTTGAAACTGGACAAATTAATAATGGGGTAAGTCCAGTTTTTTTCAGCTGAGGAAATTCACAAAAAGAAAGCTGGTTTTATTAGACTCAGCGTTTCATAAACCACAAGGTGGGACCACTGTGATGCTCTGAATGTTGGGGTTAGCTGAGTTGCTGTGTCTTGCCTGCAGATGATCCAAAATGCAGCTGCAGGCCTGCAAGTCAGAGCACATCTCACCTGTTTATTAGAGTCCACTTTCACATAAAAATCCCTGAATGGACCAGCACTACCTTGTCTACAACCAGACACTCCGCAGCTCCTGGTCCTTCTTAAGACGAGGCTGAAACTTTGCAGGGATCGGACTGTTGCTGTATTGTTCAGCACTTTGGTCAACATTTTTTAAAGTACTTCATAAATAAATTTGAATGGACACTGACGACAGAAAAGGCACATATAGGCTGGAACATTTAATGAACTGTTGAACTGGTCACATTGTCTTGTATGAACAACCCAACTCAGACACGTCTACGAAATTGACACAAAAAATGTTATTTCAATGCTGCGTTATGGTCAACATTAACATAATTTATCCCGCTACGAGACATCTACCTTTATGTTGGGGTACAAAGCTGGTAGTAATCATGCAGGTACAGAAACATAGCATGTATTTTCTCATTTCTCTGCATTTTTTTTTCCATCCTGCCTTACAGGCTGGTAAGCCGTCCTTCACAATAACACCTTGCTCATTTCGTCTAGTACCAAAGAAATCCGTCGATGACGACTTAATCTGTTGATTTGAAAGGAATAGCTCTTCCTCTGCCATACTTTCCCACTGCAGCATGCACCAACACATGGATGCTATCTGTCTGTATGTTTCAGACCTAACCATTATTGAAAAGCAACAATATTGAGGGACAATTTGATACCGTGATTAATTGTGAAATCAAGTAATCGTGACTTCTCTAATGTGGAGTTCCTCAAGGCTCAGTTTTGGGCCCCACTGTGTTGTGGTGTAGGATTCCCTTTCAGTGATCTGAAGACAATAAGTAAATCATTTTGCTTGTAAAAATCAAAACTAAAAATTTAATGCAACCTTTGTAGGACTGCTGAAATTAAAATGAAACTTACTTAATCTTATTTAAGAAAAAAAAAGGGATAATCTGAGTTGGACAATCAGACTTTGAAATGACGCCGGTTGTGGGTTTTTGACAGCTCACACTGTCCCCTCCTCCATCCTAGAAGTCCTCAAAATTATCCAGAACTTTATTTTAGCTCTTCTGGTGGATTGTGAACCCTCCAGTCTGCTGCATGCTGACCTCACTCCACCAACTTCCTGTTTGTTCGGGGTTGACTAAGTTTTTATGGCTGCTTTTTAGGGCTCTCAGTCTGACCACAGCCTAACTGAAGAAACTTTTACATTGTTGTTATCCATTTTTGCCGCTAAGGTTGACCAATCAGATGCTCTCAAATGTTCAAAGTGTGATCCTTCCTCTGCTCCCAATCGGAGAAAAAGCTTACAAATACGTATGTAGAACTGATTGGACTTCTACCACCTCTTAAATTTGGTTTTACATCAGTTCGGTTTCCTTCTACAATCAGTGAAGGAGCAAAGGTTTATCAGAGGAAAATATGGAACAAAGGTTGCATCCTCTCAACGGGAATGAGACAGTTCTGGTCCTGTGAATGAAGACTAGACTCACTCAAAGGCGATGTAGGTGAGCAGCGTGGCGGCGGAACAGACAGCGGAGATGCCGCAGCCGATGTATGACAGGAATGTGAGGATTTTTAAGTTAACGGGACTGATTCGGGATGAAGTCTGAGACACGTCCTGCAAAGAGAGGGAAGGTCAGAGCCAGGACAGACACAAGTCCGACCATCGTGAGCAGCTCAGACCTGCTGTGGTGCTGCTGAGCGACACACGGGTCTCACCATGAGGATGCCAAAGTGTGTGAGGTGGTTGCAGAGGCAGACGGTTCTGTTGCTGTTGGAGTCACTGGACACGCTGCAGCCTGTCTCGTTCCAGCCTCCGTCGCCATCTGGTGGCCACAAGAATACATTACATCAAACAGCCAGGACTCTGATGTAAACACGAGCAGGAATACCAGGAATGTTTTTATTCCAGCTGCGCATATCAGATTGAAAATGAGCTCTCAGACCAAATGTAACCACATTACAGAGACTGTTTCCTGAACTAATGTCTCCCTGCAGATCTGAGAGGACTTTATGAAGCTGAGATGTTGAGTGATGCGGACAAACTTACTGTTCATGCTGAAGTCCCAGAACACACACGATCGACTGGAAAAAGTCTGCCAGGAAAACAGGAAGCAGCAGCAGCTCAGACAGAGTTCATCATCCAACTAGTCGAACTCTCCAGTCACATCTAATCAGAGACTTTAGATCTACCTCTAAAGCTTCTGCTGGTTTAAAGCTTTTTCATGATCGTCGCGCAAAGATGAATTTTTTTAAACAAATATTTTCCAAAATATCATAAAATAATTTATTTATTAATGCTAAAGGTTAGTCAGACAAGTCCAACAGAAAAGCAACAAAAGAAAGAATAGAAAAAAAGTTTAAATATGCCAGTTAAAAGAAAACGCGTATATTAATACTATTAGTAGTGCTACTACCAATACTACTAATACTACTACTACTAATATAATAATAATAATAATAATAATAATAATAATAATAATAATAATAATAATAATAATATGGGGCTATTTAGAAATGAGTTAAAGTCCTAAAATTCATGTAAGGGAAACAAAATAATACATTTGGAACTAAATTAAAAGCATCTTTGAGACAAAAATAAACAACTAAAGATCAAAGCAAAGTTAACAGTTAACACACACGCGCGCGCCTGTACCTGCTCAGAGAGGTGAGCGATCTCGATCCTGACCGGATCTTTTAGGTCGGTGATGGAGAAGTTCGCCACGCTGCTGGCCACCACGTAGCTGTTCAGAGACAGACTGGTCTGCTCCTTCTGGGAAAACACACACACACCTCGCCGTGACCATCCACACACCTTGCAGTCACCGTCCACACACACACCTTGCAGTCACCGTCCACACACACACCTTGCAGTCACCGTCCACACACACCTCGCCGTGACCATCCACACACACACCTTGCAGTCACCGTCCACACACACCTAGCCCTAACCGTCCACACACACCTAGCCCTAACCGTCCACACACACCT
>JBAMHW010000025.1:24810061-24834426 GCA_037177495.1 Rhadinocentrus ornatus
CACCTTGCAGTCACCGTCCACACACACCTAGCCCTAACCGTCCACACACACCTAGCCCTAACCGTCCACACACACCTAGCCCTAACCGTCCACACACACCTCGCCGTGACCATCCACACAGACCTTGCCATCACGTCCACACATGCGGGAGCTGAGGAGAAGCTCACCTTGAAGAGGTTGGTGCTGCTAAAGAACACAAAGTTGATCCTGGACAGAGACGATCGTTCCGATTCGCTCAGAGAGACGCCGGACAGCAGCGAGCCGGGGAGGGCTACCTGGGCCAACGGGTTGTCTGTCGGCTCAAACTCAATCTGGCACACCAGGACATAGAGACAGGAAGCAAGAGGACAAAGTCAGAGAGGATAAACAGAGGAAAACCAGGAGGTGGAAAACGGATCAAAAAGAAAAGAGGAGGATGAAATGAGAGAATACAACAGAAAAGTTGTTTTGTTGGAGATGGAAAAGACGATGTGAGGAAACGGTCAACCACCTTTGGATCGCTGGAGTTTGGAGGGATGAAGGCGCTGAAAGACGTCCCATTGAAGGTGGTGGTGTTGAGGGCCAGGATTCCCAGTGCCAGATATCTGGACGTGATGTTAATGGACAGACCTTCAAACTCCACCTTCTGAGCCAACTCCTCCACAGCCCTCAGTGCACTGAGGAGCAGGAAGAGGAGGAAGACAGTGAGGACGTGGTCAGAGCTGAATCAGAGCAGAGAACATCCCAACAATGCGTACTTCCTGGAGGAGTTCACCAGCGCCGCCTCGGAGCTGACCATGACGTTGGAGATGATGTTGACGACGGTTTCGGCCACTGCGGTGTCGATCCTGGCTACGTTCACCAGCTCCTGGACCTTCGTCACTACCTGAGACACCTGTGTAGAGACGAAGGAGAGATGGTCATTCCCGCTCTTTGCCACGGCCGGTCGGCTGACGGACTTTTCCGACTCCCACCTCATCCTCCGACAGGTTGTTCTTGGTGAAGTTGGCGAGCTGCTCGGCGACACCGGCTGCATTTTCTGTGTCAAAGACAGAAAACTTCTTCAGATCAGCAACAGTTTTACTTCAGCTCGACTTTACTGGTCCAAAGTTAAAATCAGACGTACCTGCGGTAACCGCACAGCTGGTGAAGTTTGCAGCTGACCAGTAGGAGGAGAAGTTCTCTGGATCTATCAAACTGGGAGAAGACCAGATGAGGGTTTGACACGACCACAGATACAAATACATGAGCAGCAAATGTGGATGTCAGGTGATGTGTTCAAGCTCAAACTGCAGCAGTATTACCAGATTCTGGAAGCTCTCTGGTCCTTGTTGGGGAAGCAGGGCAAGTACTGGGTGACTCCAGGTCTGGTCTGTGGCCAGCGGTAGTAAAGCAGACTGTCCTCCTGACAGTTTTCTGTTGGCAGAAACAACCAGAATCTAAGGGTTTTCACACTGTTACAGTTTCCTGTTCTAGACCCTGAACTGAACTTCTTTACCAATTAACTGGACCTCTATGGAGGCAGGCTGAACCTGCAGACTGGAGCTGGTGAGACCAGTTCTGCTGGACAGTTGTAGGGACACGTTGGCTTTATCCAGATTCTCGTTGGAGATCACCAGCAGCACCTGGCAGGTGTACCTGCAGGTGATACATGGCAGCTTCATGCATTAAGCATTACAGCAAAGATAGCATTAAAAAGTACAGAAACAAACTTTAAAAAATTCAAGTAAAGACAGAAAAAGCACAAATGAAATAAATAAAATAGAAATAAAGTTCCAGTGTGAAGAATTAACATTTGTTTTGATAAAAGGAAGCAAACAGAAAAGTTTTTAATGCTGATTTAAAACTGCTGAGTTTCAGGGACTTTGTTCCACATGTGAGGAGCATAAAAGCTGAACGCTGCCTCCGTGTTTAGTTCGGACTCTGGGAACAGAAAGTAGACCTGACCCTGATGACCTGAGGGATCTGGTTGCTTCATAACAGAAGATCCTGAATGGATTTTGGTCCTAAACCATTCAGGTCTTTGTAAACTAACAGCAGGATTTTAAAGTCTGGAGTTATTTGATCTACATCTTGGTCTTAGTGAGGACTGGAGCAGCAGCAGCGTTATGGACTGACTGTGAGGTCAGCATTACAGTCTTTTATTTCTCCAGATGTTCTTTAAAAGAATTCACAACTGTCTTAGTGTGATACTTAAATTCAGGTCTGAGTCCAGGACTACGCCCAGATTTCTGGCATTGTTGTTAGTTTTTAACTTAGCAGTGTGAAGCTGAGTACTGACATTTAATCTTTCTTCCTTGACTGAAAAAACTTTTATTTCAGTTTTGTCTTTATTTAACCAACGAAAGTTCTGGCACATTAAATCTTTAACGTGATCGATGCAGTTGATCAGAGCTTGGATCGGACTGTAGCCTCCTGGTGAGATGGTTATGTAGATTTGTGTGTCATCAGCATAACTGTGGTAACATATTTTGTTTTTCATAATTTAAGTGAGTGGCAGCATGTAGATGTTGAACAGGAGTGGCTCCAGGATGGAGCCTTGGGGAACCCAACAGGTTATTTTGCACGTTGATGAAGCACAATCTAGACTTAGACTCTAAACTGACAAAGGCCTTTTTACCTGATGGAGTTCTGTTCGGTCGTTCCATCAGGATGAACGCTGGAGGGATGAAATGTCAGAGAGAATGAGACAACAGAGACCAATCATTGGACACCACTTCTCAGAGATAAATCATGTTAACAGTCAGGTATGATCAGAAAGAAAACATAACATTTACATGTTTGTTGTCCAAGATCTGCTTTTCCTCCTCAGACAACCTGAACTGTCAGAGGTTTTAGGCCACATTAAACAAATCTACCCTATCTTCAAACTAAAGAGAAGGATGTCTTTTACATGTTCAAGCTATCCAAAACCATTATTATTCATCATATTGCTCTGATGCTGGTTATAGAAGAGGTCTTGTTTAAAATAGCCCACAATTTTCTGCTGTTTTTTTTTTAATGTTTTATGTTGTTCTTTGTAAAGGATGAGGAGGATCTGATTCCATGGTCAACATGTCAAACATCAGAAAGTTTGCAGAATTACCTGATACTCTTCACTGGATGGGTCCAGCTCTCAAATGTTTGATTCAGCTGCAGGAAGAAAACAAATTCAAACATCATGTTAGTTGTTGAGCTCACCAAACACTAAGCCGGGGTCAGCTGGTGCTTTGCTGCCCCTCTGAACCTCTGAAGGGCAACGTGAGTCTGGCTGCTGGATGAATGCATGTTGTTTAGTTTTTATAGGTTTGTTCTTATTGTCTGATCCTCAGATTGGAGTAGAAAACAAGATAAACCAGCTCTGAAAGTAAGCCTAACAATTACTGACACCTAGTGGTCAAGTTAGAGAAAGCAACCATCATAAAGCCAAACCAATGTTTTTTTCTACCTTCATTTATTCTGAACTCATCCCCCGCTTCGTCTTCTCATTGCATGCACTCACCTGTTCTTGCATTACGGACAAGAGGCTTTCATATCATGCAGTGCTTTTTACTGAACAGTTCATGTGGTCATGGTCCAGATGTGTAGGTGGCAAAAATTCATCCAATGAATCTAAATCCATAAAGAAGCAGCCTATCCCAGTAGAAACCAGGTGCGAGGCAGGGTACACCCTGGACAGGTCGCTAGTCCATCGCAAGGCCAACACACAGAGATAACTGACCACTCATGCACATGCTCAATCCTAGAGAGAATTTAGACTCCAATAATTTAGCATGCGTGCGACAATTGGAGGAAGCCGGAGTACTTGGAGAGAGCTAACGCATCACGGTGAGAACATGTAAACCCCAAACAGGAGAGAGTTGAATCCAGGTCAATCCACGGCCATCCAGAGTTCAACCTGCTTAGCAACGGTTCTAACCACCACACCACTGGGCAGCCCTTAGTACACGGGTGTCTAAAGTCGGTCCTCATGGGCCCCTGTCCTGCAGATTTAGGATGTTTCCTACTGCAGCACCTGAATCCCATTGATGGGTCAACATGTTTGAGCAGATCCAGGTGTGCTGGATCAGGGAGATAAGATTGCTGCCCTTGAGGACCGGAGCTGGACAGTCCTGCATTAGCAGTTAAAAGAGGTAAATCAGCAGTGCTGTGCTGAGGTGCAGCTGCTTAAAGCTTCACCTGGCTTTCTTGTCTTTGTCACGACTGCTGCCTCCTCTCATTGCCCTCTATGTTCTGCATTTGGGAACCCTGTAAAATATGTTGCTCTAATCTGAAATAAACCAGCAGAATTGAACATTTTGAGGCAGAAGAACTGAGGGAGCTCTCATCAGTGACCAGTCTGAAACGGCTGCGAGTGCAAAGTTAGCAAGACCTTACCCTAACACAACCATGCACCCGACCTCTTTCAGCTGTCAGAACACTTTTCTCTGAGCAAGAACTCCTTCAGTAAACATTTAAAAACCTCCCATCAAGGTACAGTAAGCTGATTTTTTTCTGCAGCACTTTCATTGTGCACCTGGGTGTTATGTTCCCATTGATGCTGATCAAAGCCAGAGATGTTAAATACCAGAACTCCTTCAGAGCCAGCTGACACGAGGAGACCCAGAAGCTTAACAGAGCTCTGAGGTCTCCTCCAGATGCTGCTGTGTGAACAGTTAGAAATAAAAGCGCAGCGCCAGCTTACCCACAGAGCCACCGCTTGCTCCACGGCCTGAAGGCTCAGCTCTGACTCCACCACGAAGGAGGCCCGGTAGAACAAACCTTCTGCAGATGAAGGTGAGAAGACAGATGATAATCCTTCAGTCACATCAGGAAAAAGCTGTTTCACATTAAATTCAATCTTTTATTCTCTCTGCCTGTTCCACATAGCAGGAGACAAATCAAATGTTCAGAGCTCATTAAATTATAAAGAAAAGAAAATCCAATTTTCCACAGTAAATAATGAGAAGGTGTGTTGCCGGGCAGATAACAGCAGCACAGAGCAGGTTTCTTTTCTCTGTGAATGAAAAAGCTGCAGGAGCTGCAGCCCTTTATTAACCATGTCATTAAATTTAGACATTTCTGAAAGAATTTCACGCTGTCAGAGCAGCCGTCTCACACTTTCACATCCCAACCATAAACTGAATAAAGAACATAAACATTTAAGGTGTCTTTTTTAGAAAGGATAACACAGAAATGGGAGTTTAACTTTGCTTTCTGCCTTTTAATGCCAATTAATATGGCATAATGTTTGATCCAATTGGGCGACTGGCTGCAGAGCGTCCATCAACAATCCCCAAGGGCTGTTAATCTATAACCAATTCAAAATGTTTTTTGAGCCTCAAGTTTTTTATGAGTGACGTTTCCATGAGAAAACACTGAATAAACCTTTAAAAGATTTATTTTTTTTGTGGAAAATTAGTTGTATTCACAGCAGTAGGTCTTTAAGAGAGGACAGGAAAATTAAAACCCGCTGCTGGTACCACAGTAATGTTATCATCCACCCATTATGATGAAACGAAGGACCTTTTGCTGTCTTCAGCGCTCCTGCTATGCTTCACAGTGGCCACTAGGTGTCTCTCTATCACCTCTAATTGTTAGTTGATGCTCTGAACAGACAGAAGACTCCAGTTCTGGAGGGAAACCTGCAAGCTGCACAGAGATTTGGGGAGCAGACGATCAACCCAACTTTTTAACTAGATATCATGTGATGAGGTTATTATAACGCGGGCAGCTGAGCAGGACACCTCTACCAAGAAGCTGGATGGACTGAAAACTCAGGAGGAGGAAAGTCTTTGCAGATGTGATGAGGGCAGACAAAAGTTAACAGTGAGAAAACCACAGTGAGGAAGAGAAGTTTTAATCCCTCTATTGGAACTACAACTATCACTGGACAACTATAGTCCTTGTTAGCATGCCATAATTGGCCCAAAATCATAATCTCAATCTTCAGCTTTCACCTTCACATGGATCCAACATATTCACATGATTGATGGTTTTTCTCTCTACAGAAGAACTACTGAACTTAATTCATGAAAAAGATCTATTCAGCTACAATACTGTAAACCCAGCCACCTTTAAAGGTAATCAAACATGTATTCAGTCTTAAAATCTCCTCTTTGAATATTTGGAGCAGAATTTTTTCATGCCATCCCAACCTGCCTGCAGAGACACCACATGGCTAAGAGTCTGTGGACACCGGCTGCAGGGATTTCTTCCCGATCCGCTGCAGGATCTACAACTCATTCATGCTGGATAAATAACCTGAAATAGCTCAGGTGTCCACAAACTGCAGGCCGGTTAGGCTTGTTGGATCAACATTTCAAACAGACTTTAAGACTTCATACAAATGAGGAGAATGATTTCTGTATTTTGGATGTCTACATCTACAGTTGGTTGTTACTGCATGACATACTGTTCTCAGATGACAGTCCACACAGACATGTAAAATGAAAGCGCTCTTTACATTGGCAGGGCGGCGCAGGCGTGGCCGCTACACTCACGGTCGGCACCGTTTTGAGGCCGCTGCTGCCGTGAGCCGATGCAGTCACGGTTTTAAACGGAGCTGCAGCGGAGGAGCTCTTCCTGGTTATAAGACGGTGAGCGTCGATAGCGACGGGTGGCGTCGGGGAAACATTTCTGATTATGATAACGGAGACTCCGGAAGTCTGATTCTCGCTGTAGTTGGACATGCTCGGACCCGAGTCAGTTAGATTTGGCTTTGCATCCATCCTTCCAAGATCTGCAAGCACCGAAGTATTTTTAGCTTGTGTGATGTTTGTCATCTCGGGGAGGTGTTGATGACCTGCCGTGTTTGCAGTGTGGGGATCATTTCCAGGTTGTGGGAGCTTTGCAGGCCCAGATATGAAGACTTGAGTTAGGGCTCTGATAAAGGAGTCTGTGGGGGATATGGAGGCTGAGGGGGGATTAAGGCCAGAGTGCAGCATGGCTGGAGTTACAAGAGCAAGGTTCTGATGGAAATCAGATTCAGAGGCAGGAACAGATTCAGTGTTAGGAGAAGCTTCTGGATTCAGAAGGTCCGTTCCAGCCTGAACGGGAGCTGCTGCGTCGGCCTGTCCTGCTGCAGAAACACGCTCGTCTGCTGTGTGTATCTTTGCAACAATGTCTGCAGGATCAAACCTGGAGGCGTCTGCCGTCTGTGATCCGTCTGTGTGACGAGACAACACCTCACCACTGTCATCAGCAGAAGCAAGAGGCTGCGAGGCGCTGGACGTGATGAAACGCTCTGCTGGATCTGTCGTGTGCCTCGCGGGCTGCGTCCCAGCAACCTGTGAGGTCTGCAAATGTTTGTCCAGGGGGGGCTGGGCTGGCGTGGGCTTTAACGTTGCCCGACTAGGGAAGAGAGGAGCGAGAGAAGGAGCCATAAAGGATGAGAGGAGGAGGGAGGAGGCGGTTATGACAGAAGGGATGTGAGAAAAAGCAGAAAGAGGTGTGAGGCTTGCTGAAAGAGACAGAGACGGTGAAACATGAACTTCTGCATGTTCAGGCTTGTGCACGTGTGTGTGTGCTGAGCTGAGTGTGTTATCCAGCCCTGAAGTGAGCTGGGGGGTCCGGCTGCCGTGGAGCGCTGTTGGCGACACGGCAGGTGGATGCAACAAAGAAGAAGTGAGACGATTAGCTGCATGGTCCGGACCAGCAGGCGGGTTCTGCAGCCTCTCAGGACTTCTGGGGAAAGTTGAGCTGAGAGGAAATCTGTTCGGTGACCCAGTTGAGGACGACTGAGCCAAGAGAAGAGAGACGTCACCTGCAGGATGCGGACTGTCTGTGATCCTGACAGGAGGTGGAGCCTGAGCCGTCGCATTGAGTGAGAGGTTGTCACGGAGACGGGAGCTCCAGGTTGAAAGAAAAGCATCTAAAGGTGAGGATGACAAAGAAGCAGAGAGCGAATCGGGCTCTTTGTGGACGTTGGCCTGCATCAGAGCCGGGGTGCGTTCAGAGGTCCAAACACCGACTGCGGGCAGCGAGGAGGAACCAGAGCGACGCACCTGAAACGACTCACCTAAAAGAATATGGATGTCACTCAAATTCGTCTGATTAGACTGAGGTCTGAGCTGACGGACTGGATCTGAGGTCGGCTTCAAACGTGTTAAACTCTCCACAGGTGACCCGATCTGACTAAAGGTGGTCTCTGAAAGAAGATTAAGGGACTCATTACTTTTGGACAAATTGTTTCTGAAAGTTTCTGAGTTGTTGTTGGAAGATTTTTCTAAGAGGTGTTCAGGGTTCGGGTTCAGTGATCCATGACCGGCTGGCATCCGAGCATCAGAAAACAGAAGGACAGAGGAAAGCTCTGCATCAGCAGCCTCATGTTGGCTCTGAAGGTCAGAGGATGGAGACAGAGAGAACAGCGTGGGCAGCTGAAAGCTTCCTGAAAGCCGTCGCTCTGCCTGTGAGGAAGAGGAGGAGGGTGGGAAATCTGAGGCCTGCTGAGGAGCAGAGAGGGGAGGAGTGGGGTCGCCTGAGAAGAGAGAAAGTAGAGAAGATGGAGTGATGCTACCAGAGGTGAAGAAAGACGAGGTGGAGAGAGAAGTAAGAGAAGGTGAGGAATGACGAATGTTGACAATGTTAGAAGATGAAGTTTTGGAAAAAGCGGGAGGAAGGATGGAGCCAGATGAATGGATATGAGCATGGATGTCTGTACTGGTGTCTAAATGATTAATCGGCCCGGTTCTGAGACGGTTCAGAGGAGGTGAGGAAACGGACATCTCAGTCTCGTCTTTCTGCAGCAGCACTAAAGAAGAAAAGATTTGTTTTGGGAAGGTTGGTTGTTGCTTGGATACAGATGCTGTTGGCTGTGAGAGCATCAGGGTTTCTATCCGTTGGGCTTGTGTGGAGGAACTTTCCTCCAGCCTGCGTCTACTCAGACTGTCGCCCTGATTGGTCAGATCGGCTGCTGAAGTCTGAGAGATGCTGGTTTCGGGAATGCGGGATAGTTCTTCCAGGGAGTCTGTTGCATTCACTTTATACAGGCTGTAGACTCCGCCCTCTTCAGCGAGCTTGGTGGAATCGTGGAGGAACGTCTCGGAACCTGAGGAGAACCCGGGAGGATTGGTCCAGTTTCCGCCGCCACTCACACTCAACAGCGAC
This sequence comes from Rhadinocentrus ornatus, assembly GCA_037177495.1. Taxonomy (NCBI): domain Eukaryota; kingdom Metazoa; phylum Chordata; class Actinopteri; order Atheriniformes; family Melanotaeniidae; genus Rhadinocentrus; species Rhadinocentrus ornatus. The sequence goes on from JBAMHW010000025.1 coordinate 24,819,107, forward strand.
GCAGCAGGTTTGTTCTTTCTGTTGCTCAGCGCTGACCAAGATGACCACAGGGAAGACTCCTTTGTATCAATAACCTCACCTCTATGTTGCCATGGAGACGACCCCTGAGGAGAGACTGAAGCAGCCGTGGTCTTCGTGGCGATGGCGATTGGTTGGTGAGAAGCGGCTGGTCGAGTCACACTTCCCAGCATGTGAGTGGTGTTTTTCAGCCAAGGTCTGGAAGTGGACTTCGGTTGGGTTGGGGGAACAGCAGGTTTTGTGACGTAGACCTCGACCCTGCTGGGTGTTGCTCTGGTGGTAGCGGGGCGCCGTCCTGCATTAGGCCTCTTCCTCAGAGGGGTGGAGATGAACCCACCTAAACCCAGGGAGGGTTTGGAGCTTCGATAGATTGAGACCCTCCGGACGGAGGCTGGAGGTCTAGGGTGAGAGGGTTTAAATGGAGACAGTGGACCAGGGACTGGAGCTAAGGGTCTGGGCTTTGGGGGGCTGGAGGCTCCAGCTGGAGAGCTAAAACGAGTTGGTGTGATGGACCCACGAAGAGAGGCTCCTAAAGGTGGACTTAAAGCACGTCTGCTTCGAGGATGAACTTCAGCTCCAGCAGCTTCAGATCCAGAATGTCTGGCAGCAGTTAATCCGACAACTGGACAGAAACTCTGAGCATGACCACCAGTCGGATGCTTGGACCACGAAGCCCGACGTTCAGGCTGTGGAGCAGCTCGAGCATCAGCAGCCTCCTCCACTGTCACACCAAGCAGATGGCATCAAGTTACAGAAAAATAATGAAAAGCATAAAACACAAGTTCATCACATATTCACATCAAGTGAGCCTCACAGCAGATGGTCAGTGGAAGAAAAGTGATTCCTGCATCTTTCCCTGACAAAGAAAAGAAAACTGAGTGGATGAGGTGTGCTTTACTAGACATGCGAGTCTGTGCGTTACCCAGAGAGGAGACGGTAGTTTCAGCTATGTTAGTCGCTGGCTGGGTGGTAGTTAAGAACAGCAGCAGAGGACTCGATCCTGGAAATGTTTGAAGAGTGAGAGAAGATGATGATTAAAAGATGAGGAGGAGAAAGAAGAAATGATTTTACTCTTTCAGCGTGCTCAATCTGATGCTATTTGATCTACAGATGCTACAAAAAAAAACATCCAGTCTTCCTTTATCATAAACAATTGATTCAGTAGTCCGATGCACTGATTTGTCATTGTTCAGACAGAAAAAAGGGCCTGTCTTTTACTTAAGAATGTTAATAAATTCTGAAAGAAATGATCATATCGAAGTAGTGAGTGATAGATGGAGGAAAAACTGCATGCATGTTTTTTATGACACCAAACTATCTTGTTTAAATGTTGACAAGAAAAACCTGAAGCAGCTGGCACTACTTCCAAGTATTTACCATCTCTCTTCAGACAGAAGGAAGCTCACACACCCACCTCCACTCATTGCCTACACTTACTGATAAAAAGTCTGATATGAATTTGTGTAATATGACATCCACTGAAAGCATTAACATTTGGTTTGTTTATTTCAAACATTTTGTAAGTAATATGGAGAAATATGAAAAATTGCAACCATCTGCCGCTACGACACATCTCTACAGTTTATTTACCAATAGTAACTATTATTAGCACATCTCTAACTAGACTTTTTATGACAAACTCTAGTAAAAAGAAAAAAACTGCATGCTAAATTCAATGAAAACTTTATCAGCTCAGTGTTTCTGCAAATCGTCTGTCACTCAGCTACAGGATTAAATCCTCATCTGCTTCGTAAATGGTGAACAGGTTTTATAGCGCTTACCATGCTTTGTTAGGTTAGTAGCTGGGTGGTTAGTGGGAGCAGATGGAACGGTTGCTGCGATGCTGGTTGTCTGTTCGGCTATGAGGGAGGTAAACAATCAAATCACAGCATGTTAGTCAGCTGAACAGTTGTGTGCAAGCGCAGGTAGGCGACTTAGAAAAAGGGACATTTGCTCATGTTGAATCAGATTTTCTGGGCTGTATGTGGGACTGAAGTGTTGGGGACAGTCGGCTCTACAAGTCAAAGAGTTAACCTTTATAACTAGTGTTTTTTTTGTATGTATGTCTGTTTTTTTTTTTTTGTTTGGTTGATTTTTGGGCCAGCAACAAATTTAAAAAAGGTTGGACAGGAGTAGCAAAAACACGCACCTTGGTCAAAATGTTCCATTCATATGAAAATCAGAATCTTCTTTTGTATTCTGACCTTTGACAACATGAAGCAGCCGTTTTTCAGCCAAAACTAACAGTACGATGTTCAATTCAAACATCCATCTCGAATCACTGGTCAGGGCATAATAACTCTTGTAAAAGCCACATGTATAAACAGTATATGAGATAGGCAATGAAGCATCTGGAAATTTACAGGATGGTAAAAACACCCAGATGTCATCACTTATTCGGAAACCTCGCAGGCTACTATTAAGTTTTTAATTTAAGTTCCTCAAAGAAAGATTTCCATATTTCTCCTTCGACTGTCAGAAAATCATTAAACATTCAATCAATCTGGAGGAATTTCAGTGTAAAGGACAAGAAAGCAAGTCTATCTGGACACGGTGATCTCTAATCCCGCAGACAGATCTGAATCCAGAACCATCATCCTCCCCAGCTGATAAAACCCACATGAACAAGGATTATTGTGGAAACCTTCATCAGCTCTACAATACAGAGCTACATGTACAGATGCTACTTCAGACTTTACCGAGCAGTTGAAAGAAGCTGCATGTTAACCTGGTTCAGAGTTCCCAAGGCGACATCGACTTTTTTGGGATCAGAGGCATCATCATCAAACACAGGAGAAAACCGGGACTGTGGTCAGACCAACCAGCATCCCAGATCGTTGTTAGAAGAAATTGAGCAAAAAGAGCATTCAGAATGTTGTCAAGTGGGGTCGGATCGGGGTTCTGTGATGGTACGGGGTCGGATCAGGGTTCTGTGATGGTACGGGGTCGGATCGGGGTTCTGTGATGGTACGGGGTCGGATCAGGGTTCTGTGATGGTACGGGGTCGGATCAGGGTTCTGTGATGGTACGGGGTCGGATCAGGGTTCAGTGATGGTACGGGTCGGATCAGGGTTCAGTGATGGTACGGGTCGGATCAGGGTTCAGTGATGGTACGGGTCGGATCAGGGTTCTGTGATGTACGGAGTTGGATCAGGGTTCTGCCACATTAAAGCAGAAAAGTTTGCTGAGATTTTACAGCAACATCTGCTGCCTCCATCTTTTCCAGGGACATCCATGGAGTTTTCTACATGACAATGAAGATCCACATTCTGCTACATGACAGCAGCATGGCTGAAGAAGAGGAGGGAATAGGTACTGGACTGGCCTGAAGTCCTGACCTGAAACAACCAGGACCCAGTACTGTTGGAAATACTTCTGATGAAAAAATGGGACAAAATAACAGCTAAAACTCTTCATCACTGGGTTTCCTCAGTGTTAGAAGACCTCACAATTGTTGGGAGGATGACTGGAAACATTACAGAACAGGGAAATGTTCACTGTCTCAACCTTTTTTGATGTGTTTAAGGCCTAAAAGGCCAAATTATGTGTATGTGATCAAAGAAATATAAGACAAAACAGTAAATATCTTGTATTAATATTGTTTGAAACAATTAAAGTAAACATAAGAATTATTTTAAGAGGGGCTTTTCATTTGACATTGTATTAGCATTATGGATTGGTAGTGAATTAGTCTTCCTCCTAAAATGGCCAGCCTGGAGGCCAGATCTGTAACCTACCACTTACATATGAACTGTAATTAAACAGGGGCTCAAATCTTAAACTGGGTCTATATTACATGATAATACAGCAGCAACAAACAGTGAATGTACATGTTGTTAGCTACCTTACCATGATCTGTGCTGCTGGCTGAAGCAACATTAGCGACAGTGGATGCAGGCATAGCAGAGCTGGCGGTGGTGCTGGCGGTAGCTGATTAGCACAACAAGGTGGCGTGAGTACAACAGACCATACGACCACAGTGTGTTAAGGCAACAAGCAAAAACAAACAAAAAAAAGAGCTAACAGAACACAAAACTTGTTCAATAAAGCCCCGCTAAGACCCACTTTTTTCAAATGTTTTATTCCTTCCTATTCACCTCCTTCGTTTCTGAGGCTACTGCTTCATTAATAAGATTACATTTAAGGTTAAAAAAATCCAACAATTAGTTTCTGTTTGTATGGAAAATGCCGTGATGTACGTGCGGAGCAAAGCAGCAAAGCAGATGAAGGCTTACCAGAGGAAGAGGAGGAGCTGGATGTGCTGCTGATGGTACTGTTGTTGGTTGGGGTTAGGGGCATGCTAGTAGAGGGAGATGCAGCTGAATGCATGGAAGGGGGGACTGGAGATGAGAAATGATGCTTGTGTTAAAGCAATGATGGCTTTATACGAGCCACGGGAGGTGAGCTGGATATTTATAGTTCAACTTAGGGCTCAGTCACTCAGGTTTTTTTATAAGCTGAAAGACATTTTTAGTAGAAATAAGAGGGTATGAAATCCTTTTTTTATTTCTCAAACATCTGCATCAGTTCAGGAGAACAGAATTAACATTGCCATCTCTTATATAGCTGGCAGTTAATGACTTCTAGAACCTTCAGTTTGACTTTCAGAGGTTCAGTAATTATATTTAAAAAAAAAAAACAAAGAAAGATTTTAAACATTCCTTAAAAAGGTCAAACATGAGGGAAGCCTCTTCATAGAAGCATTTAGGATTATTGTTTTACAATGATGATCCAGCTTGGATCAGCATCCAAATATTTATACTAATTTTTTGGAAATAACTAGGTGCAAGAAAATAATACAGATGATGATCACAGGATAAACTGATAATAAATCACCTATTAAAAAGGCAGAAACAACATAGAAAGAGGGTAGAAAATAATGCAGGTGATATAAAGAACTAGAAAAGACATTTGAATGTCTCATTTTGAATATATACAGAGTGATTTATTACAGAAGAGGGAGTAAGGAAGGATACCTTACCGTAGGTGGTGATGGCATGAAAAGTATGAATGGTGTTAGTGGTTTCAGTGAAGGAGGTGGTAGGAGAGAAAGCGTCTGGTAGAAAAAAGGTGTTAGGATGAAACAGAGAAAGATAAAAAGAACGTTGAGTGGTTGTGATGTTGCAGGAAAAGAACAATGTCACAGTGTGAGGCATTCATGCATTAATATTTGTCCCAGTGCAGACCAACAGACATTCAACATTTATACTGATGTCCAGCTATTACTACCAGTACCATTAGACCTATTATAACTAGACTAGCTCCCACATGCCCCCAGGTAAATGGTGCCCCGTGTAAGGCATTCGAACAGCAGCTTTATGTACACGTTTCCAGAAAAAAAGGTTTTTCTACATTCTTTTGTCATGATTTTTATTGGATACAACTCTTGTCCATTATTTGCATTTGTACTTTATTAATTCCTTCCATTTTCACATTTTTAGCTGAAATGAAAAAAGGTCTTTAATTATACCTTTTATACTAGTCTGACTCAAGTAATCTTTATAAAGAAGTTCATAATTGTGTAATTCTTCTTCTATTGAAGTTAAACCTCAATTTTTTCCCATCGGCTCAAAACATTTTTCTGTTTCTGACGCTGCAAAAGCTGCAAGAACTTCAAGTGAGCAATTCAACACCACATATTTATATTTTTAGTCACATTGCCATTTTATTAATTCACAGCAACATCTGTGAAAAGAAGCTTTAATCTGGCCATGACTGTAAAGTATGTTAACTTGCAAACAACAAAGCCAAGCTGCAAAAAGACATCTTAGATGAGCTTAAATTTACAGAAGATGAAGGGAGGACGAAGTAAAAAAAAAAAGACCTAAAGGTGCCCAAACTTAAAATGAAGAAGTAAATAAAAAGTTATAAACACAAAAAATTAGAAAGGAAATTAAAATAACGAACCTCTGAAACAATAAAGAGGGATGGGAGAGGAGGGTGGAAGGAGGAAAGAGGTAGAAGCTATTGATGAAGAGGGAGGAGGGCGAGGGTTGCTTACCGCGGGTGATGAGATTAGTAGCATGGATGGTGTTAGTGGAGACAGTGGATGAGGTGGTGGGGGAGGAAGCTGCTGGTGGAAGTGAACGTGATGGGAGGAAACAAAGAAATTAAGAACGTCACAGTATGCTGCAGAGATGTCTTGACGAAGGTAACTACAGTTTTCCAAGAGCTAAAATACGCAGCATTCATAGTAATTCATAGCATTCATACCTCATATTAAATAAATGAATAACATCAGAGCAATAAGTTGTGTAAACGTAATCCGATGTGGGTGCAACCAAGAACACAGGTGAAATTAGAAAGTGAACGTGGGACAGTTAACACCGTAAAACCTAACGGCCCACGAACAACATAAAGAGCCGGGAGATTAAGTTGCCTCATGTTTTCTACACAAACTTGACAGATGGACAGTTTTTGTTGCTCATTTTATTTACAGTAGTAGTCAGGAAGCCCCTAGCGCCACACACATCAACTTTACTCAATAACAAAAAGGTAAACAGTAGCTCATGCCTATGATGTGTGGAAGTGAGGTCAGAATGAGCAAAAAGTTTTAAAGATTGAAGAAATTATAAGAGAGTCATAAAAACTTCTTTTTTTTTTTTTGCATTCACAGTCTATTGCTAATTGAGAAATGAAATTTCAACAACCTTAGAACAAACTCAGCCAGGAAACTGGCCCCAGATCAGCAAAAACCTTCGCTGCTCTGTATATAGAAACCACTTCCACCAAGCAATGGGTGTGGGATTTTGGAGACCAGCTAGACGTTGTCACTGCCATGTTTAAGAACCAGAACTAGTTGTTCTCAGCTGAAGACTGAGAGTCAATATGGAGATGAACTTAACCCTTTAGGCACACAAGTTTTTAAGGTATACTGTAAATGAGAACGAGTGTAGAATATGAATCAGGGTTTACGTTGGCAGTAAAATTACTCATCTAAGTCCACATTGAGGCATCGCAGGTTGGCAGCCATATCAGGCTGGCTGGGGCAGATTGCCGATGGCGGAGGCGGGTGATTGTTGATGGCAGATTCACGTCTGCCTTCTAGCAGTGGAAAGGGGGTAAAAGGTTTAAGCGCTCTTTCTGGAGACATGGTCTGGTGCTTGCCGCAGTTTTGCGCTTTTGATGCTTAGAGAGTCCAAGCAGCAGAGGAAGATCATGAGTTTCGCTCAATTTCCTCATGTTCCTCGTTTAGAGACCAATAGCTGGAGTTTTGCCATCACAGTGTTCACAAAATGATGTTTGCGACAGTTTCCGAACTAAAAGAGGTGATGTTAGGCCACGGAGCTGACAAATACTATTTCTACAGAAATGCAGAATCCACTAGAGTAGTGGTTCCCAACCCGTTTTCCTTTAGGACCCCCTTCATGCAAGCCGTGGACCGCTTGCCCCGCCCCATGCTGAAAACATAAGCTAGCAGCGTGCCACAAACAATGCATTCCGACCGAGTCCTGTCCCGTCCTTCGGCAAAACCACAGTCAAGGTTAACTGTCACGTTTCTCTGATGTGTCATTAATGAAGTAGTGCAGGTAAACTCAAGGTTACCAAGATAGACATGAACTAATAATAATTGATTAGTTATGTAAAGCTTCTCAAGGTACCCACAGTGCTTTACAGCCTCATTCATAACTGGTGATGCTACATGTGTAGCCGCAGCTGTTCTGGGGCAGACAGATGGAAATATGGCGGGCTCTTTGACCACCACTGACCAATTTATACGCATTCATACACCACTTTCATGAAGGCAAGGAGCGTAAAGTGTCTTGCTCAAGGATACAACGGTTACTGGAAGACCTGCTCTACTACAGTAGCTCCACCAGCTCACTGACCTCACTAAACCACAGACGTAAATAGACTAGATGCTCATGGGGGGCCTGATAAGTAGCTTTTGCAAATTTCTGACCAAAAGTTTTGAAATATTATTGTTTGGAATTATTTGAAAAGCCTCATTAATTCCCTTTGGGACCTGATTAACAAAAAAAAATAAAAATCCCAAAATGCATGTTCCTTGTGAACAAAATGTCCAAAACTAAAGTTAAGCGGATGCACCTGAACTCATCTCTGTGTGGACCTGAATCTACCAAGCATGTAGGCTCTGTACAGTAAAAGCCTTGTGGACCCCCTGTGGTCTTTGGGGGGATCAGGGGCCCCAGGTTGGGAACCACTGCACTAGAGGAAGGTTCAAATGACAGAACCATGCAGTTGAAGAAGACGTTTGCAGTGGTGTAAAGACGTGGTTGTAAACAAACCAGATCTGGAAGATTCCATAGTTAATAAGATTTGCTCTGATACTGACAGGGTTGCCATGGCTACACGATGGGACTGTGTGCCAGATCGACATGCCCACAGGCCTGACTAGCAGGCTGCTCTGTCTATGCAGCCTTTAATGGAAAATGATCCAACAGATGAAAACTATGATCGCAATGAGCATGTCTCCACAGGGGATCGTTAACCCTGATTACCAACCAGCTCCAAGGTTCTGCTCTTTAGTTGAACCAGCACTGACCAGTTCAGCTCAGAATTGACACGTAGTTACCTTCGTGCTCTCTCATGGTCTGCTGACCTTCCTGTAATAAAACTAACATTTATATTCTGCAACACAGGCCTGATCAGCTCGACAACACTCATCTCATGAGCCTAATTCTACCAAAACTGACCTTTAGACAAATGTTCCTCTGAGCTTTCTGTAGCTGGGAGAACTGACATTTCAGCAGTGGGACTGGGCCACGTTATCTGCTGGCCCTCAGCTACCGTCCCCGCAGTAGCTGAGTTCCAGATCACGTGACCTTCCAGAGCAGAGACGTTTGCTTGTAGTCAGGCCACAACGGATAGCATCCCAGCTTTAATAGTTTTTGCTGCAGCTGGTGGTTCAGACAGTCTGTTTCCCCCTCAGGACATACTTCACGGAAAATAACAGGCTTTACCTGAGTGATGCTTGTCCGTGCCACTGGGTGACCGTGTGAGCTACCATGTGAATGCTAATGCTCTAACTCCTCGAAGCTCCTTCTCAGATACTTAGATTTGCAATGAAAGGTCAGCAAAGAGCAAACGTAGAGCAAGCAGTTTTTTCAGATTGCCTCACTTTGACTGAGATTCTTGCCCTCACATGATTTCTTCTCTTCCCTTCTTCCAGCTGAGTGCAGGTCATTTCACGGCCCAACATCATAAATCAAAGGGCTTTTAAGCCGGTGCAACATGTGGCGAGCTAACGGCTCTAAAACTGTCTTCAGTCTTAAAGTCTTCAGAGGGACTGCTGGAAATTCCACCGTTTCTTCCTCGTCATTTACATAAAAGAATCTATTGCTGGTGGTTTGAACCAGTTCTTCCTTTTTCTATTTTATCTTTTCTTCAGGTCTCTGATCTTTTTTTTTCTCCCTCATGTTCTCCAACAACCCCCCCGTTCATGGCCGTGCAGCAGGACGTGAGGATCTCGGAGTCTGAATGTTTTCCTGGTTTAGGGAAAACATGGAAGATCTGTGTGAAACTCCAGCCTGTCTGAGGTTAGAGAATTTCTCTAAACAAGATGTCCATGTTTCAGTTAAGGGAATCAGTGGCTTGGGAAAAGCTCTGGGGTGATATAACGTCCCCTTTGGAGGATATTCCCACAAATCACATGCAGAAAAATGTCCCTCCAAGGCTTCTGTCCAGCAGCTCCAGGGCAGTGGAACTAGGAAAAGTTTTTAATAAGACATGAAGAGCAGAGACTGACAGCAGAAGGCAGCATCCTGTGAAGCTGAGTGGATCTGATGCTGCCGAGGTTGAAGGTTTGATTCCCACTGGGTTCACCAGTATTAAATATGTATGTGCTCATGGAGAAGAACCTTAGTTAGAGATAATGTTCTTGGCAGAAGGTCAGGAGTTTCACTTGCTGTGTACTTTTATGAAGAATGAAGTGAAGTGTTTTCATCAGTTTCTCAAAAACAAGTTCAATAAGCATCTTTTTTATTTGTCTCCTTTTAATCGTTCAATCTTTTTTAATCCTTAATGACAGATGAGGTCTGACTGCAGTCAGAACGAGGAGTGTTATTAGGTTTGAATGTGCCCAGAAACTGTTTCAGCATCTTTTCAATCAATAAATAAACAAACAAAGATTTCAGGAATGTTTCAATCAGGTTTTTTTGCATAAGCACAAGTACAAAACACACACACCTTTCCTTCAGAAGCCGCACAACCAACAGTGGTAAGAGGTAAAAAAGGCAGAAGAAGAAAAAACGAAAGTGTTCAGATTTTAGGTGTTTGTTTCTCCTACCTGGGCAGCCCAGTTCAGGCGAGTCACAGCTGGTTGTGAGAGCTATGTTGGCACCTTCGGAGACAGAAGATCAAAAACGGGAAGGTTAAAGTTATTCTGCGCACATAAAATTTGATTCATTTATGCATATTTTTGATCACCCAGATCTTCTGTTACGGCCACCTAAATGTCTCCAGGCTCACCATCAGAACACACACTAAAGTCCAGCTGGACTACGGGGGTGCATCTCTTTTTAATAAAAAAAAAAGAATTACTTATCCACTCATCGCCATCAGATTTCTTATCTTTTTTATGTGTTTACTTATTTAATAAGGGGCATATTGCAAGATGATAAACATTAATAAAAAACACAAACTTCAACACTTGTATAAAAGCAAAGGAACAGACATGAAAAGTAAAAAGAGTAGTTTATAAGAATACAAGATAAAATATAAACATTATAGTAATTATCGTACCGCTTATTCCATGACGGGGCGCGGGGTGAGCTGGAGCCCATCCCAGCATTGTTTCAGGTGAGAGGCAGGTACACCTGGACAGGTCACCAGTCCATCGCAGGGACAACACAGATAGAGACAAACAACCATTCACACACACACACTCATTCCTAGGGAGAATTTAGAGTCACCAATTAACTTAACATGCATGTCTTTGGACGGTGGGAGGAAGCCGGAGAACCCAGAGAGAACCCACGCACACACGGGGAGAACATGCAAACTCCACACAGAAAGGCCATCAGCCCCCACATTCGAACCTCCCCCAGCCGAGGCTCGAACCAGCGACCTTCTTGTCGCTAAACATTATAATTCAAATAAAAGTCATCATTCAATCATGCAGAGTAAGTGTTCAAAAATACATGTAAACATATGTAAACATTTCCTGCACGTCAGAAATTAAGAGAATAAAACCCTGAGAAAGAGAAGCAAGGCAGATGCATCCAGCTGTTCATGTGTCTGCGCTGCAGAGCATCTATCCAGCTGTGGGAACTGGTTTGGTTGGTTTAAAGCCAGCTAACGAGACGGGATGTAAGAGTGGTGTATGTGTCTCATGTTCCAGACGTTTCTACCCCTCTGATTGCTCAGAGGCGGTGAGTCTGTGGGGGACTTCAGGTGGTTCTAATGATCCACTCAGATTTTAGTTTTCTCCTTCGTAGGTGGTGGTGCAGATAAAAACCTATATTTGTGTGCATATTACAGCATCGACATGAAGAACTTTTCCTCTCAAAGATTCTGAGTGATTTCACGGGTTTGAGTGCAGTTACACTCATTACCATGTCAGTAAAGTGAGAGAAAATCACAGCCTGCAGGACCGGTCTGGCTGCACCGACAGTCAGCGAGGGTCTGACCTGGGGAAGACTGCTGGTTGAATTTGCGTTTTTAAGGGAAGAGTATTTAAACAAGGTATTTAAACGCAGTTCCTGCCTCTGCTATGAATCCACTCACAAATGTCTCTGTTAGAGCCCTTCTTCTTACTCTGACTACACCCACAAAACCAGCCAACACAATCCCTGTGATGTGAACTGGTTAACCGGCTTCAGCAGATCACACACGTTCCCAGTTCTGCATACACACACCAGCTCACTTTACAGAAACACTTCAAGCCCAGTTGTAAGCACACTAACCAGGCATCATCCAGTTAAATGGAAATTTTTGCTCATTTCACAATTTTCCAACAAAAATGACATCTAGTGGTAAAGATGAACATGGCACAGCTGTGAATGTACGGTGGCCCTCAGTAGCCAAAATTCTTCCAGAATTAAAAGATTTTTTTTTAACTTTGAGTGGGTCCAGTGGCCTCAGGTGCAGCGATGACTGCATTACAGGTAACTGCTGTCTTCTTCTATGGTCCTTTTAAGGTGCTACTTGTCTCAAAAGGTGCTCTAGCACCTTTCACACAAAGTGTTAAGCTGGTGTTCTAACATTTCATCCTACACTGGGACGTCCTACGTCTGCCTTCTACGCTGCATTTACACGTCATTTTCCGGAGTCGTCATTGGAGAAAAGTGTGAAAACTGTGATAAGCTGCATAGTCCAGCAGACTGAGACCCAACGCATGGCTCACAAAACACACAAAAGAAAGAAAAAGGAGTAAAGTGGAATTTTGGAGTTCCTGAAGCAGTTTAAGTGTACACCAAAGACCTGTGAAGGTCCAACAAAGCAGGGAACATCTGTCCAGCCTCTGTTTTTAGAACACAAACGGGTCAACATCCGTCAGTCCAAATGCTGTATAAAGCTTAACGTGCTGAGGTGAATTCCATCCCAGCATGCAGCAGACGGGAGGTGGCTCCACCAGGAAGAGACTCTGAAAGAGCTGGCAGATTCCTGCTCATGTCCAGACTCTGGGTCTGTGGCGACTGAAACTCTTTGTGTTTAGAAAGCGGCTGCTGGCTCGGCCTCTAAAGTACTTTGGCTATTTGACATGTTTTCTGGCTGCAGCCCACTCGTGCTGAATATTTAGGCCTGTCAGTGGGAGGACGGGAGATTTGCTAGAGAGGAATGTGTTGGAGAGGGTTGCCATCAACCGTTGTTGAGATCAGCTGGGTGAGAACTGGAGGGAGGAAGGTTGATTTTTGTCTCCTCTTCGTCTTCTTCTCTGTCTTCCTGACTCCACGCCAGTTTTTCAAAAATCCCTTTTTTATTCTCCTCGTCAGCCTTTCTCTGCTCCTCTTCCTCCCATCATCTTCCCTTAAATTATCCTAACACCTGTCATGAGAAAGTGGACGGGTGGCTTTGTGTACCTAAGTGTGCCAAACGAGGGGGAAGTGAAGACAGTGATGTGTCATTGAAAGAAGTGGAAAATCATCACCCCTGCACATGTGTCTGCAGAGGGGGTTGTCAGTGGTGATGTTAGGTTGATTGTTCACTCTAAATCCTCCCCAGGTGTGAGTGTGAGTGGTTGTTTAGTCCTGTGATGGACTGGTGACCGGTCCAGGTAAACTTGCCTCTGAATAAATGAATAAATGTAAAATTTTATTCAAAAGAAGCTTCTCTCGCCGAGATAATGTAAAACCCAGCTTTTTTAAATGGCATAAATAAAATAAATGCCATATTACTGTTGATAAACGTGTGTGTAAATAAATGAATCAAATACTGGTTAATTCCACAGATGAACGTCTGTGCATTGGGACCGCCTTAATGAAAACTTAGAGCCTCATCGACTGATTTTACACATTAATAGAAAATAAACGTATAATTATGGTGAATTTAGGGACATTTTTCTTATTCCTATAACAACCAAAATAATGATTCTGTTTTGTTTGTAGATATTATTATTATTACTTTAAATTTATTAATATGCCAGCTTTTTTTCTGCTCTCCTATATTTCTCATTATTTATTGGCATTATTATTATTCTGATGATTCTTATTCTGTAAGATTCTGATTTTATTTGGTTCGTTTTTATTCTAGTATTTCGGTATATTTACATTCAACTTGTAACGTAAACAAACGCACATTATTCTGTCCATGTACAAATTCTTTTCGCCTTTTGGCTAAATCTGGTATATTTAGAAGCATTCTTTTGTTTTAATGCTTTATCCCTGGCAAATAAACAAGTACATAAAAAACATGAAAAAGGGTGATGACTACATGTCATCACCCTTTCCCTCATGTTCCCATCTCTCTGAGTGATGATCACCAGAGCCTGAGAAATGAGTCCTGCTCTGCCAACACCTTCCTTTTGCCTCCAAATGAATCAACATCACTGGAAACGTGTCTCTGTTCCACCTCTCTGCTCCCTGCAGCTCAATATCAGCGGCTAACCTGTCACATGAAACCACATTAAACCTTTTGATTAAATACTCACCTCAAATTTAACACAAACATATGAGCTACGAAGCAGAAAGCTTCGTAAATCTGGTCCCAGCCTGGAATTATGTTTAGCTGATGATGCACATGTTGCCTTGAAAAAGATGCTCATCATTCTTCAATCATGCGTCACAGCTCTGTTAGCACAAGCAAATGGATACATAGAGTATGCAAACATTAGCACAGTGTTAGCAGCACTCACCACTAGCTGGTGCAGCAGTAGTTAAGCGGATGCAGAGAGGGTAGCAGACTGTGGAGAGATGGACAGGTTAGTGGACATCACTCATACACATGGTACAAAAGCGTCCTTACAGATGCTGACAGGGTGTCAGTTAGTCATCAGAGAGGGAAGTTAATTACTCAGGGACAGAAAAACAGCAGAGGTCTGACAATAATTATAACATGAGCGAGTCAAACAGACTGTTTATGTGCATCAGGCAGGGCTTCAGTAATCAGTCACCGAAGGGAACATGACAGAGTGGGCTGAACGTGAAGGCAGGCATTCAGAAATGCTCAAGGTGTCGGTCATTTGGAGGTTCCAGGAATTAAACAGCCCCATCAGGAAGCACGTGGGAGTAAAGTGTAAGAAGATTAAACAGCATCCTCATTTCCTTCGTTTTGTGTGTGAGCTGTCAATCATTTCAGCTTTGTTACAGACTTCACACACCCAGTGATCATTAAGCGTCCCCCCCTCCCCATGCATGTCTTAAAAACCACTGCAAGTCTCTATAAAAGCATACACACAGACACATGTTCTTTCTGTGATGCATTAACAGGGATTCCACCAAAACCACTGTGGCTAAACTCCTGTGGCTACACACTCAGTTACAGCTCTCCCTCTAACACAGACTCTGTAAATACACACATCTGTGTGTGCACCTAACATGAGCAAAAACACTTAAAGTGAGAAGATTCAGACTAATATAGTAAAAGAATCTGTCCTTGCAGTAAGATGATTACACCATCTAAGATTTCCTGAAATAAGGAGAACCAGAGTTCTCTCTGGACTTCAGACATTGTGGGAAGCATTGAAACAAGTTTCAAGTTGTTTATTAAGTGGAAAATTCTGCTTCTTTTCAGCTCTGTGTCTCTTACTTTGGGAATTGGAGAATTTCTGGTACCAGGCTTTTTTTTTCAAAGCTCCACTTCATGTTTAGTTTATCTTGTTTTACAATCTCCATCCATCCATCCATTATCTGCCGCTTATCCGGAGTCGGGTCGCGGGGGCAGCTGCCTAAGCAGGGAAACCC
>JBAMHW010000025.1:24865031-24879438 GCA_037177495.1 Rhadinocentrus ornatus
CGCGGGGTGAGCTGGAGCCTATCCCAGCAGTGTTTCAGGTGAAGGCAGGGTACACCCTGGACAGGTCACCAGTCCATATTTTGGTCGGTTCCAGCATGCACAATGAGCTTCCCAATCATACAGTGTGTAAGAATTACTGACATCTGGTGGTAACGCTGGGTATAGCAACGACCTCAAATACCAGGCACAGTTCTCTATCCATCCATCACCACTAGCACACCGACATACCAGGTTATTATGCTGGAATGATTAGCAGTCTCTGAGCCTGAGGGTTCTGGTGGACTGTAGAAGCAGCGGCTGGTTTGTCGAAGAAACTGATCAAAAACATGTTGGCCTTCAATTTTAACAAGTAATGGAAAAAAGAGATTTTTCCTAAAATAAAAAAAAACATAACTGACAAGAGCTGAAAAGGAGTGTGGAAAGAATGGTTTGCCTGTCGCTCGGGGCAACAATGGTCTCCGTTGATCTCCAGCTTGGCCTTCGCCACAGCCAAACCACAGCCAACGCATGGAAACGTCAGAAACACCACCCCTGTGTGGAGTGTTTCTTTCTCTGAATGTCTCAAGCCATAAAACCTGACTGAGTTACTTTTCTCAGAGAGATTCAGGCTGTACAGCTTTCCTGCAGCCACTTCAAGGCTGAAGATACCAAGGTCTTACACACAAAAATCAGTCTGAATACTTCTGATAGCAGGAAGTGACTGTTATTATCAGGCCTGGTCTGAGGCGTACCTGATCATCTCAGGAGTCTAGCTGGATCACATGACAAGATGTACGATGTGAATATTGTCTGCAGGTTTTGGGCCTTATTCAGGGATGAAGCAGAGTGAGCTCTAAGAACATTATGTCCAATGTCTTCACGTGTTTTTTTTTTTTCTTTTTAAATCAACTTTATACCCACAAAAATGAGCCTATTAAATCTTTTCCCAGTTGTGGCATGTTTACCCTTGAATCGCTGAAGGCCACAATGTATCCAGACCAGCCCAGTTACTACCACTGCCTTCCAGCACATGTGCCTGTATCTATTCTAACAAAAAGGACTAGTCTCCTATAATCGAAGACTTTCTTTGCTATGTTTGAGGCATACAACTATGTCACCCCTATATCTGCCCAGATATCTGCAGATTCTGTTGGTTGCAAAGAATCTGCTTGATTTCATCCGTTTTTCTTTTGGTGTTAAGGTGTTCATGATCATCAGAACGTGTGGTCCAACTCAACCTCCTGGGTACAACCTGTAGGATACTATCCCGTCTAGCTGCCATAGAAGGGATGTGGCACACGGAGATTCTAAAGTATTTATATCACGAGCTGCAACACAAACACTTTATTCCCAGATGTTTTCAAGCGTCCCCAAATGCAGCACTGCTGTTGCCTCCTCCTTAAACCAATGTTAAAGCGGCGTTACATGTGATTCAGTGGAGGAAGCCCGCCTGCAGTCCACTGTTTGGAAAGAGTGAGCGGGAGCTAAAGTGGAGGAAAGTCTGCGGTTTAAATGCATAGCGACGAAAACCCAAGCGGTAGTGGCGAGAGTCCCCGCCTCACCCAAACCGAACTCGTTCGCATTCGACAGCGGTGAGGAAGTATTTTGGATTCAAACCAAATGATAAACAGTGTGGGTTGCATAGTCAAGTGTGTTTTGTCCTGGTTGCAGCACCACAAGACAACACCACAAAGCTCTACAATTACATCAAACGTCACCACAAAGTACAAATCTCTACAATTACATCAAACGTCACCACAAAGTACAGCAGGATGAAGCCGATGAAGCAAGAAACAAAGACAGATGTCAATAACCAGGCTGAACCATACAATGCATGCCCAGTTATGTATATGGTAAAATGGTAAATGGTCCGTATTTTATATAGTACATCTTTTACTGTACCTGGAATGATACCCAAAGCGCTTTACAGTATACATCACATTCACCATTCACGCACTGATGGCGGGAGCTGCCATGCAAGGCTCTCAACCACAACCCATCAGGAGCAATTAGGGGTTTGGTGTCTTGCCCAAGGACACCTTGACATGAACTTGACTTGGCCAAGGATCAAACCGGCAACCCTCAGGTTACAAGACGACCGCTCTACCCTGCTGAGCCACGCCATACCCACACATACTGCATGCATATGCTCTGCTTTCTACCAATACATCATCGACTTTGTCACAAAGAAAGTGATCCCAGAACCTGCACAGAGATTAAATAATATGCACTATTGGCTGAAATCAAAGAATACGGTCAAAGCGGTAATAAAACTGAAGGTAGTAATCCTGAATCATGAGTCTTGTTGGGATTATGGGGGCTTTCACCACCTCTGCAGTCTTTAGTCAGCAAACCAAACATCCTAGAAGTGGATCTCATTGCAAACATCTCCCGCTGTGAAGGAAGCACTGCCGCTCCCAACACGCTGCAAAGCATTGTAGACCCATAAAACCACCGTCTGTCCAACTGATCCTTCATCTGTCCTCCATTAGCCACTGATTCAGTCATATTAATACTGTAAAAGCAGGGCAGAGCTTTTCAATCCAGTGAGATCTGACAGATTATAGATGAAGCACAAACTGTAGCAGACAAAGGAGAGACAGACGCTTCTGCAAACATCACTTTGAAAAACAACAACTAATCCTTCTTAAAAGATAACTTTAGATAATGACAAAATTCTTATTTGGAAAACTAACTTCAAAGTCACAATAACTACCATTATAAGAAAAAAAATGGATTGAAACACCAGGATTTTTAATAAGACAAACAAAGGAATTTCTGCAGAGGAATTCTTCCCTTAAAAGACGTGAAAATTATTCAGTGTTCAGGTGAGAAAGCCTCTAATAAAACCAAAGACTGAGGTTTACATCCAGCTCAGGACACGTCAGAGATGATTTTATACCACGCTCTGGTGGTGAATGATGCAAGACAGCTGTCATCAAATGTTTTGGAAGCATTATGTGCCCACATGTTCCAGGTAAACTGGTTTAACCAGCCGGAATGGCGGCAATGTGGTGCAACAGGAAACTATTTAAGAGGGGTACCATTTTCACCGCTGCACCACTAAACCTGCAGCAGAGTGGCTAGGTTATTGGAGATGCTGAGTGGTAAAAATGGATGTAGAAAGTTCAGAAAGCGAGGCTGAGGCAGGCGTTGAAGTTGAACATGAGGACGTGTTACTTGTGTTTTAAAAGGTTGGACGTGGAATAAAAAGCTGGTTACTGAAGACGATGCCTGCTGGAGAACCAAGAATGAAACCAAGATCAGCACCCTCCACATCCGTTCGTAAAACCGGTTGGTAATGTGGGGCGCTGGGGCACCACCCCATCGAGAAGGCAACCTCTTTTAAACATAAATGAATCAAATAATGTAAAATTATGGAGAACATTAGAATCAATAGTCTGCAGCATTTATTTAGAATCGGTTGCATTTGGTTAATAACTTCCCGTATAAACCTCATTTTATGGGTGAGGGGCAGACAAGCCATGAGCTCTGTTCCTTCATTTCGTCTTCTGTAGACATCCAGCTGTCTTTTAACACTGCCAAGGGCCCACGGACCTTGTGTCCAAACACCAACTTGTACTTTCATTAACAGCTTCTCTTGCAGCCGTAATAAGCCAGGGAAGGACACGAGGCTCCCTGCTCCAAAACAGGTTGGATGCCAACCAGCCAATCAGAGCAGTCAGTTCCTGCAGCAGCTAAAAAAAAAAGAAAAAGACACCATTACCACAACGCGTGCACAACGCCATCACACCCTCTCCCAAATGGGAATGGACACTTACAAGCAGTTTATTAAAGCAAAACTAAACTAGTCCTCTTAAAGCATCATGTATTAGCTCCTTGCTGACAAGCAATGTTTTTTTATGCTGTTCTTTAGGATTTTGCTGTATTTGGACAGAAAAAAAGAAAAAAAGGTGATGTTGTGTAAACATCTCCAGAATCAGATGGTGTGTAAAATGTTTCCATGGCTGAGATCTCCAAATCTAAACTCTTCCTCTTTCTCCTAATCTACATTTCTAACGGTGATGACATTTGTTTGATGAAACGGCTGATAAGAGCGTCTCACAAACACACACAAACACACACCCGACGCCTCAGGTGTCCATCCAGGCAAATATAAAGGCTGATAAGCAAATGTGGGAAATGAGGAAAGAATTGTTTCCCAATAATCTGCTCAGCCGTGAGATTAGTTGTGGATGACTTCATGGAGGGGTGGAGATCTCAATCAGTTGACACAGATTTCAGCCTTTCCTTCTCGTATTTTCCCTTTTTGTTTTCTCAGTTTCCCTCTTTCCTTCCCTTTCCTTGTTATCCACCCACCCTCCATCCTAAGCTCTGTTTGCTTCCTTGTCCTCTTTGTTTTATCATTTTCTACCCGACCTTCACCTCCTCTCCTCTTCTTGTGTAACAAAACAAACGCACCTCACATGTTTTAGCTGGTTTTTATTCCGCCGTCCCCTCACTGCAGCTAACCAGAGCAGATATAAAACTTTACGGCTTCCTCCTCTCTGGCTGCTGACAGGATGCTCCACAGCTGGACGGTTAACTAACGAAGACACTCGTACAGAAGCTAACGGAGCAGCCATTAACCACGAGTGTGTGTAATGACTGCAGGATTAGTGCGTCCACATTAACACCCAGACGGGTGCTTGCTTCTGGCTCAGCTCATCACACATTCAGAGGAAGATGTTAATTTAAATTGTTAAAATTTCATGGTCCTGACAGCTTTGTGCACAGCGTTGCTCTCAGTGGAAGTCTTTAAATCACAGCCTGGGGGAGGTAATTGGATAAAAATAATAATAAAATGAAAAATCAGGCTGAGATGACGTTAACAAAAATAAATGTATTTACAGGAAATGTGACGAAGCCTCAAATTACCTGCAGAATTAATAAAAATCAGAGCGGAATAATTCCTTATTAAGTGTTATTTATACACACTGCGTCACGTGTTGAGTCATCAAAGGGAAAGAAATGAAAAATAAACAGATATAATAATAATAATAAAAATAATAATAATATTAATAATAATTTATTTGTATACCACCTGTCAGACATGGAATCACAAATAAAACTTTAAAGAAAAAATTATATTATATATTATATTAATTATATAAAATTATTCAAATTACATAAAAGAAAAAGAAAAATTAAGAATAAAAAGCCTGTTTAAAAAGTTACATCTTTAAGTGCTTTTTAAATACATCAACAGTGTCTGACACTGAAAGGGAACAAATTTCCTTTCGAGGTAGTCACTTCCACCAACCTTACGATAAGCCCCCTGCTTTCCCCCTGAATCTGCCTCTCTTCCGGCCAGACCTGCAAGGAGATAACAGCTCTCTTGTTTGATCCTGTAGGATCAAAGTCTCCTCCCCAGGCTTCCAGGAACAGCGGTTCTGCTTCCCTCCAGGTCTTACCAGAAGACCAAGCCTTGTAACATCATTACTGCTCTCATCTCCAGATCAGCTGATCTCTCTGTATCCAGAATCTGGAATCTCCTTGGAACAAGGAAAGTTTCCCTCCAAAAGATACGCTTGGTTAGCCTTCCAGCCATAAGACTCAACCAGTTTCCTCCCTCTAAGGAACACCCAATTCAACTTAACTGAGACCCAACTGGAT
Source organism: Rhadinocentrus ornatus (assembly GCA_037177495.1). Classification (NCBI taxonomy): domain Eukaryota; kingdom Metazoa; phylum Chordata; class Actinopteri; order Atheriniformes; family Melanotaeniidae; genus Rhadinocentrus; species Rhadinocentrus ornatus. The sequence continues at coordinate 24,870,627 of JBAMHW010000025.1, forward strand.
ATAGCTGCACTGTGGATCCCCGTCCAGCTTCCCCCTTTTCCTCAATGACCAACCGTTTCCAAATACTGTGGTAACATCCTGGGCTTTAGCAGCTAGCATAAGCATTAGCTTAGCATGATCGGATTTACTGTAAATGATTTGCAGCTTACTGACATTTCCTTGGACTTTGTGTTATCTATTAATAAGTTTATTTTAGACAAGTAATGTTATGTTTGAGAACTGCTCTCACATGGAAAACTAACATCTCCTTCGTCTAACCTGGCATCTTTTTGAATTTCAGCACTCAAACTCAAAAGGTTTGGATTAAATTCCTGCATAATGTGAACATGTTCACATTATCTCAGAAGGCTGTTGGAGAGTTAAAAGTTAGTTGGACCACTGTGAGGGTGATGGTTCTCTGGTTTAATAAAGACCAGTATGTGTGTGTCACACTTTCACTTGCTACTTCACACTGCAACACCTACAAATCCTGCGACACACCAGTTCCACACAAACAAGTCAGTGTACGGCTCAGCATTCATTCAATGTGTGAAAGATGTCATCAGGCTTCGAGGCCGCCGCTAAAGTGTGCGAGCGAGCTGCGAGTTACTGCCTCTGCTCTGAGCTACACGCTCAAAACAAGACGGGAAAAGTTACACAAACATGCAGTACAGGTGTGTGTACAGTATATTTGACTTAAACAAACGAAAGAAAGTGAGAAAAAAGGGAGGATAAACACACACACTGCCTGTCCAAAGAAAAAAAGACTACCTGGATTTAAATAAGCAAATAAGTAGGAGCTTCCTACTGGATAATTCCTGCATGGGTGATTCTCTTTCAGCCCGAAACAAGTTACTGTATTCAACCCCAAATGATACAATGAGTAGTTTCCTCTTTTCTAAACCATGGTGAAAGTTAATCCTGCGGTCGTGGAAAAGATGTTAGGATGTTTAAGGAGGGTCAGATCTTATTATATTAAAGCTGGGAGGATAGTGGGAACCGTCGTCTTCCAGGAGGAAATGTGGCTGGAACAAACCCTGAATGATGGGAACCGATGGTCGGTTAAACATTTGGTGGAATCAGATGGAAGAAAAACAGCAGTAGAACTCAGTACCCACCCTGTTTTGTTGTGAAAGTAAGAACACTTCCACATGAACATGTGAAGGAACTCAGGGGACTGGGACTGAACAGCTGTGTCGACATTTATCTGATTTATCAGCTTTCTGACAGAACGCTGCCTTTTCCATCTCTTCCACTTCTCACCACAATGAGAGAAAATCTTCTAGTATCGATTGTGTCTTCAAATTTATATTTTAATAAACATGTTTGTTTATCTCCAGCTAATGTGTCAATGTGAGGAAGATGAAAAGGTTCTGCAACGCCTGATGAAGACAGAACAGCTTTCTTTGATTGACAGGATGGTTTGTTCTTAGAAAAACATGATCCAAGTTCTCTGGAGGAGAATTTCCATTAGAAAGCAGGATTTAATGAGAAAGCCAGATGTTATTCGACTGTCCAAAGAAGGCAGATCCATTAAGTTAAATACACATGAACAGGAGTGTTTTTAGAGGAATGGAGTGCAGCAGCTCTGCATGACGAGGACTTGCTAATGAAGTGGAATGCAAATGCAACTTCTATATACACTAATACAGCTTACAAATATGTTAAATACACTCAAACACACTGGCCGCATCATCAAATTGTAAACCGCAATCAAGAGAAGAAAAATGCGAAAAAGGAAAAGGGATGACGGTCACACCGGTGTTACGTCGAAATCAGCTACCTTGTTGAAACATCCCAGCACAGGTTGCATTTACAGGTGTTACAGCCGCAGGCCTCGGCATTTGTGCATCTAATGAGATTTTTGTGTTTGGTTGCAACCAGGTGATTGGCCAGCTGTTCAAGTTGCTTGCTGTGCCATCACGCACCTGCGATTGGCTTTACGTACCGCATCACACAGTAGCAAGCAGATATAAACACAGCGGCCATTTTAAATGCACACTGTGGCTGATACTGCAAAGAAATTCAAGAAGACATTGCAGGAGGCAGAGAGGAAAAAAATGAGAGAAAGAGATGGCGCAAGAGATAAGAAAAGAGTCAGAACTTTACTGAAAGGGAGGACGCAAGATAGATGCCAAATTAGCCGTTGATAGGAGGCGTATCACAGAAAATCTGCAGCAGTTCTGAAGCGCATCTTTAAGAAATAAAGTCACGACTGTTCAGAAATCAAACTGGAATAAATTTATGCAGGTGGGAGGCTTCAACGGTAGTATGCTACCTTATACGAAAGGATTTATATTTATGCAGATAAATGTTTGGCAATTCTTTAAAAAACAAACATTTGCCTGAATTCACGCAACTATGAGGTGAAGTTTTCATTTGTTTTTGACTTGAATGCACAATTAGACATTATTTTTAATGACTGAGGACACTTTACCCTTAAACACTACAATGTTTTGGAGATGTGAGCAACGAACAACAACGTACAGGCGCTACGATGACGCCGAACATGTGCAGACTGAGCCGGTAATATACCGCTGCTTCATCCAAACTTCATCGTAGCTGAGATCAGAATGATGTAACATGTTTGGAAATCGATGTGTCTCCTTCCCTGAACCTCTTGATTTTCTCTGAAAACCATCTTGGTCTGCTCCGTCAGCCACTTTGTAAAACCCTATTGAAGAGGACGGCTAGTAGAATGAGAGGAGAGAGTGATGACATGTCGCAGCGAGCCAAAAGCTGCCACTTCAGCTGAAAACATTGATGACATGCAGAAGATGTTGTTTCCTGCAGCCGTTCCCAGCCAGAGGACCAAAACCAGCCCGAACATGTGGGTTCGCTGTCAGAGGCAGCGTCCAACTACAACCCAAACCACTGTTCCTGGCCGAGATGGAAAACAAAAGGCCTCTGTTCTCTGCTGATGTGGGAGATGGGAGGTTGGCTGCCCTACACTTCTGCCAATGCGGCTTTTTTCCCTGTTTTTTAAAGAATCAATGATCTCTGAAAAATGAGAAGAGGAGGGAGGGATAAAGAGTGATTTGCATTTAATTCCCTCATGGCAGATTTGCAGAGATAAAAGTGGAAAATTAAATAAGCTGCGTGTCACAAACACCCATGTTGGTTGCTTTTAAACTCAAAGCAGCTCAGTCTACAGTGGACTGAAACAGATACACCTCAGCATCCACCCAGCAAAATATAAACGCCCCGTGTGACACTTTAAAACCTTTAGTTGCATTACAGTTGCAGTTTTTATTATAAAAAGAATCATTTTAATGTTCAATAAGCTCCAGATGCTCCAGATTTCCGTCCGTTTTCATGCAGAAATGCAACCAAACTTTATTTTGCCATCAGAAATTGTATCGTTCTATTTAACTTTATGTTCATGTTTAGTTTTATTACACAGTGGCACTGTATACACACACTGTATACACACACTGAATACACACTGTATACAAACACAGTAAATACACACTGTATACACACACTGAATACACACTGTATACACACACTGAATACACACTGTATACGCACACTGAATACACACTGTATACACAAGTGACTTAAATGTATATATATGTACATTTCCACATGTGTGTGGTAATCCTGACCACCGACACTGACTCACCTCATCATACAAGCTGAAGTCACATCTATTAGGAAAGAAAGATGGAAAGGTTTTCATCCTGCCCTAGAAATGTTTTACATTTAGACATAAAAATTTAACATCACATGGAAAAATTTAGAATTAGTTACTTTTATTAGAAAAATTGCAGATTTCATCCCTCGGGACAGATTTGACCCTCTGGTGGGCCGATTTTGGCCCCTGGGCCTTATGTTTGACACTCCTGTCTTCAAGCCTTTAGATGCGATATGGAGGCTCCCACGGGCTGTCATCAATGCCTCCAGTCTGGATTTGTAAGAGAGATTATGTAATGTAAACCCCTATGATGACGACAAACCATGGACCCAGGTTTCACGTGCCCGGACGTGGGTCACCAGGGCCCCCCTCTGGAGCCAGGCCTGGTGGTGGGGGACGGAGGTGAGCGCTTGGTAGCCGGGCCTTTGCCCATGGAGCTCAGTCAGGCTCAGCCCGAAAGGTGACATTGCCCCCCCTCCTCCCATGTAATCACCACCTGCAGGAGTGCATAGGAGGCCATAGGGGTTGGGTGCAGTGTGAGCTGGGTGGCTGCCAGAGGCGGGGACACTGGCGGTCTGATCCTTTGCTGTAGAAGCTTTACCCCGGTGGACGAAAGGGTAGCCTCCCTCTGCCTTCAGGTGTGGGGGACGGGTCCTGATTGTTGTTTGAGCTTATGCACCAAACACCAGTTCAGAGTACACACCCTTTTTATAGTCCTTGGAGGGGGTGTTGGGGAGCACTCCATCCGGGGACTCCCTCGTTCTGCTGGGGGACTTCAATGCTCATGTGGGCAATGACAGCTGACCTGGAGGGGCGTGATTGGGTGGAATGGCCCCCAATCTAAAACCAAGTGGTGTTTTGTTGTTGGACTTCTGTGCTCGTCATGGATTGTCCATAAAAAACACCTTGTTCAGGCATAAGAGTGCCCACATTTGCACTTGGCACCAGGAAACACTAGGCTGCAGTTCGATGATCGACTTTGTAGTCGTATCGTCGGACCTGCGGCCGTATGTCCTGGACACTCGTTGAAGAGAGGGGCGGACTGTCAACTGATCACCACATGGTGGTGAGTGGTGGGGGAGGATGCCGGTCAGGCCTGGCAGGCCCAAGCGTGTTGTGAGGGTCTGCTGGGAACGTCTGGTAGAGTCCCCTGTCAGTAAGAGTTTCAACTCCCATCTCTAGCAGAGCTTCAACCATGTGCCAGGTGGGGGGGGGGGACATTAAGTCTGAGCTTCGAGGAGATTCTGGTCCACCATCCGGCGGCTCAGAAAGGGAAAACAGTGCTCCATCAACACTGTGTACAGTGGGGATGGGGGGCTGCTGACCTCGAATACTTCTTTGAAGACCTTTTCAATCCCACCAATGAGGAAGTAGAATCTGGGGACCCTGATGTTGGCTCTCCCATCTCTGGAGCTGAGGTGGTTAAATGCTCCTCAGTGGCAGCCCCGGGGGTGGATGAAGTCGGCCCAAAGTTCCTTAAGGCTTTTGATGCTGTAGGGCTGTCTTGGCTGACATGCATCTGCAGCATTGCGTGGACAGTTCCCCTTGACTGGCAGACTGGGGTGGTGGTCCGCCTCTTCAAAAAGGGGGACCGGAGGGTGTGCTCCAACTACAGGGGGATCACACTCCTCAGCCTCCCTGGGAAGGTCTATTCAGGGGTGCTGGAGAAGAGGGTCTGTCGGATAGTTGAAGCTCAGGTTGAGGAGGAGTTTGTTTTCCCGGTCGTGAAACAGTGGAACAGCTCTATACCCTCTTCAGGGTCTTGAAGGAGCATGGGAGTTTGCTCAACCAGTCTACATGTGATTTTTGGACTTAGTTTTGGACTTAGAGAAGGCGTTCGGCCATGTCCCCCGGAAATTCCTGTGGGGGGTACTCCAGGAGTATGGAGTGCCGGACCCTCTTGTTCGAGCTGTCCGATCTCTGTACAACGGTGTCAGAGCTTGGTCCGCATTGCCGGCCAGAAATCCAAATGATTTCCGGTAAGGGTTACACCCCGCCAAGACTGCCCTTTGTCCTGTTGTTTGGTCCTCAGCCGGAAAAGGGTGGAGTGCCTTCTCCGGGTTGGTAAAGGGATCCTGCTCCAAGTGGAGGAGTTTAGTATCTCCGGGTCTTGTCACGAGTGAGGGAAGGATGGAGCGGGAAATCAACAGGCGGATCGGTGTGGCGTCTGCAGTGATGCGGAGCTGAGCCAAAAGGCAAAGCTCTGGATTTCCTGGTCAATCTACGGTCCTAACCTCACCTATGGTCACGAGCTGTGGGTAGTGACCCAAAGAACAAGATCGCGAATACAAGCGGCCAAAATAGATTTTCTCCGCAGGGTGGCCGGGCTCTCCCTTAGGGATAAGGTGAGAAGCTCGGTGATCCGGGAGGGGCTCAGAGGAGCCAGATGAGGTGGTTCGAGCATCTGGTCAGGATGCCTCCTGGACGCCTCCCTGGTGAGGTGTTCCTGGCACATCCCACCGGAAAGAGACCTCGGGGAGGAATTACATCTCACCGGCTGGCCTGGGAACGCCTCGGGATCCCCCAGATGAGCTGGTGAATGTGGCCAGGGAGAGGGAAGTCTGGGTTTCCCTGCTTAGGTGGCTGCCCCCGTGAGCCGACTCAGGATAAGCGGCAGAAAATGGATGGATACTGATGGATGGATTAGCAGCAGTTTCTTTTTAAAGAAATAAGAAAACCTAATTTTTTATCATTTCCAGACATTATTGATGATAATAAAGCCTGCTATGACCTAGATATTCAAACAAAGCCGACTCAGAGCAAAGGTGACAGAAGATGGGAAACTTTATTTAAAAAGAAGCTGTGATGGAGACAGAAGCTTTAATGATGCTTTAACCAATAACATTCGTCCTCCAGGAGGGCAGATAAACTAAAAACTGGCCTCTGCTTCTTCAGACATTAATCCTGCAGATTAGACGGCTTCCATCAGTCTGCCCTTCTCTCTTTCACTTCTCTGTCCTTTCTCTCACATACTTTTCCTCAGCAGCATTCCTCTCTCCTCCCTCTTTCATTCCCTCTTTCTCCCTCCACTCTTTGTTATCGCATCACTGCCTTCTCTCCATATCCCTTCAGGAATGTCTTTCTGGTCAACCTGTCTGCTGTACGCAGTGATCAGGTCCAGTTGGAGGTTTTCCAAGTAAAGAAGAAACCACGGTTGTGGTTTACAAGTGTTGTAGGACGACGTTCCTGCAGCAGAGAAAACATGAGGAGGAAACTGGTAGATGCGACTTCGACCTTTTGTCCCGAATTCTTTAGCCTACAGCTACTAACAAGCTCTCTGACGAAGTGAAGCCAACATTTGCTCCAGGTGTGTGAATTTTGTCATCCGGAGACAGAAAACTGCAGCACTGAACTGCAAATGTGATGTTCATGAACGAATCGATTCTTTTGAACGGCTCTTTTAAGGGAACGATGAGAACCGAGTCGCAGCTGTGAATCACTCTTTTAGAAATGATCCAAGATGTCCTCATGTCACATGTGAAATTCATGTGGTGTTTCTGTGAGGGTCGACACACGGTCTGATGTCCAAGACGCTCCATTCATGTTAATCCTTCTATGGGCTGAAAGTGATGTACGGAAAAAAATACTCTGAGCTCTAAACAAAATGTACTACAATCTGTGCTGATGTTACTCAGGTTTATTCTATTTTTATTTCTATTTTTCCTATATTTAGTTTGTTTTTCTGTACTTTTTTAAATCTTGTATAGTAAATTATATATAGGTATTTATTTTTTATTATAGATATTGAGTTTATTGCATCACTAAACAGTTTTTTGTGTGGAAAATGTTGGAGTAAAATTGTTTTGCATGGAAGTTAATTGTAATCTGTTTTTGTTGTGTCACAAAGTTTTTTAGTGAGAGGAAAATCTAAAATTGTCATCACCTGGTCAAAGCATGGTGAAGTGGAGCCATGGTTCCCACCAACAGAATGGGTTTGTACGATGAAACTATTGAAATTTTATCTTATAATTGATACCAGTGATTATTTCTTTGATAAAAACAAGTTATCCCAGATTGAATTCTACAGAAAACATTTATTAAAAAAGTGCAAATGAGCCAGTCCTCTGGATGGCTATTTGAAAGGCTCCAGGTGCTTCGTCTCCTCCCTCTCCTCATTCTCATCTTTCACTAGAAGATAAATGAAAGTGGCATCTGAGGGGATGAAGGTGAAGAGAGGGAGGTGAGGAAGAAGAGGAGGGGACATACTTTAGTTGGCGTGCGATGAAAGGTTACCTGGAAGCGGAGCAGTTCTGTGGTGCTGACGTACCAACTGGGTTCGCAGCAGAATCTCTTCCACATGTGAATCGGAGGAAATTATTTACACCCAGTCCTAAACCCTGCCAGTGTTTTTCTGTTTGTGTCCTCTGTGACGTCTGGTCTGGACACCAGCGCGTCTCAGATGGACAAAGTTTTAGTTGAGGTTTGCAGGGAATCCCGATCCCAAATCCAATAAACTAGATTTAGTGGGAGTTTATGATTTACAGCCAATGATGGATGATCTTTTTATTGTAACAGTGCCAGGCCTGGAGCTGGAAAACAAACCAGATTCCAGCTGGTTGGTGAGGTCACACCAATCTGGCTGGAAATGGCCTGAAATGACTCCAGGAAGCGGAAACTCTACGAAGCAAACTACACATGAAACACAAAGATAAACAGATGTCACCAGTAGGTTTTAGGACCTCAGAAAAGTCCTGAACATGTGATATGTTAATGTGCTGGTTTAATTATTTCCATCCATACACCCACCCACCCATCCACACAGTCACGGGGGCAGCTCCCTAAGCAGGGAAACCCAGAATTCCCTCTCCACGGCCACATTCACAAGCTCGTCCGAGGGGATTCCGAGTCATTCCCAGGCCCACCGAGAGATGCAGACCCTCCAGCGTGTCCTGGGTCTTCACCTGTCATACCTCACCAGGGAGCCGTCCAGGGGGCATCCTGACCAGATGCCCGAGCCACCTCACTTGGCTTCTCTTGATGACCGAGCTTCTCACCCTATCTCTAAGGGAAAACTGTGCTTCGTTGCGGAGAAAACTCATTTTGGCCGCTTGTATTCGCGATCTTGTTCTTTCGGTCACTACTCGTGACCATATTTTTGCAATGTGTTAATATTTTTTTTTCTGGTGTCTTTCAGCTTCTTCTTCACAATACCCCACATATTCTCTATGGGGTTCAGGTCAGGGGAATTGGCAGGCC
>JBAMHW010000025.1:24892938-24903996 GCA_037177495.1 Rhadinocentrus ornatus
ATCTTTGGCTGCTCCTGATTGGACGTTACCGTCAATCTAAGCTCTCTGATTGGTGGAAAGTCTGACAGGAAGTGGTTCATCATCATATCCAGGTCTAATCATGATGAAATGTGATAAATAATGCTGTTATCATGGATCGTGGTGGATTTACCAGATAGTCTCTGAATAAAACTACATTTAGTGGCTGGATTGTAAACCTCCTGGATACCTAAAGGGCAAACTATCCACACAATTTATCCCACAGAGTTACACACTATCGTTCCTGAGACACTGATGATGGTAGAAGTGATAGACCTCAGGAGGTCTAGTGGAGGTTTATGGGTTAAAACTTTAATTTCTGAACATATTCTATTATTTCCAAAGAAGAAAACCTGAAGAACAACAAAACCAACCAAGACAAACTGGATGAGTTGAAAACAGAGGCAAGCTATCTGTCTCACTGTTGCTTCTGGATCAGGAGCTCCGTTCCTGCACTACCTGCTCCAAGTTCATCTCAGAGCTGAAACCATCAACACATCAGTCCAGAACCTGCAGCTCAGAGTTTCTTTGTGTGAGCGTCTTTCAACGTCTCTGCTTGAGTCTGTTTCTGTTCGTTTAACTCATTAGAGATTCCATGTGAAACGCTGACAGGGCAGAAAAAGATGGATAATTTACTTCAGCTTATCCACAAATGAATAAACAATAAGGCTTGAAGTTTCTGGAGACGATGGAGGTTTTCACCATTTTCTGCCTCTTTGTGACAGTAAGTGGGTCCAGAAAATCAGAAACTGTTGGATTATAATTCATCCAAAGTTACTCAGAAATTTAGAGCCCACGTTCCACAAGAGCTCAGGACTTCCATGTCTTAAACTACAATGTATGTAGTCCTGGTTCAGAGTCCTGAACGTTGGAGAACTGTTGATAAAGACTACTTTAAAGGATGGCAACAAAGTCAGAGATAAAGACACGAGGACTGGACCAGTCTTGTTCAAAGACCTGAACCAGGTCCTGAGAGGTTCATCTGGACCTTCAGTTGATCCATCTACTGTTGGCCGAATTCACATCAGAAATGGTCTCCATGGAAACTTGGCTGTCAGGAGGCCAGAAAAGGCTGAGGTATGTCACATGACACAAGAACTGGACTGAAGATCAGTGGCAACAGGTTTGATGGAGGGACGGATCCTCCCCAGAACCAGGACCCAGACGGGTGTGACGGAGGGACGGATCGTCCCCAAAACCCGGACCCTAACGGGTCTGACGGAGGCACGGATCGTCCCCAGAACCCGGACCTCAACGGGTCTGACGGAGGCACGGATCGTCCCCAGAACCCGGACCTCAATGGGTCTGACGGAGGGACGGATCCTCCCCAGAACCCAGACGGGTCTGACGGAGGCACGGATCGTCCCCAGAATCTGTACCTTAACGGGTCTGACGGAGGGACGGATCCTCCCCAGAACCCGGACCCAGACTGGTCTGACAGAGGGACGGATCCTCCCCAGAACCCGGACCCAGACGGGTTTGATGGGGGAACGGATTCTCCCCAGAACCTGGACCTCGATGGGTCTGACGGAGGGACGGATCCTCCCCAGAACTCGGACCTCATCATTACTGATGCCGTGTGGGATCATCAGCTTCATAAACTTTATTAAAATAAATCTTTAACAGCACAGAAGAACTTTGTCTTGTCCGGCAGCTTTTCTAAGATCTCTAGAGGCCAGAAGGTTCCAGGACACGGAGTCCTGATCCAGCAGCATCTCCTCGGAGTGACTCAACTCCGTTCGGCCCCTGCAGATTGTAAACATATGCAGCTATACGCAGCCAGCAGCATCATGGAAAACATCTTTTCTTCCCTTTTTTTCCTACAGCTCAGACACAGAAAAGAAAAGAGTCGCGTCTTTGTGCTCGGATCCCCAATAACAACTCAAACTTCAGCCCAGGCTCCAAAGTCTCATCATATCTGATTAAAGAACGAGCTGTGCGCGCGCGAGGGCAGGTGCGCGCGGCTGTTTAAAGGTGGAGTTTAATCACAATCTTCAAATCAGTTTAAATAATAATTAAAAAACAAACTAGAACAGCAGCAGATGTGAAGCCCAACATGAAGCTTCACAAAGAAAAGTCCAACAGAGAGATGAGTTAGAGAACTGAGAGAAAATCATCATCACCATGAAGCAGAATTTTCTGGGTCCATGGGAAGCTTTGAGGTTTGGGGGACTCACATGTTCTCACTGGAGCGGCAGCTGGTCCCCCCGCAGGATCATTCTGCCTCCAAACTCGGTCTCTGGGAGCTTCTCTGTCTTTTCCTCGCGCTGGAACTTTGCAAACACTCCAAATCCGCTAAATCCAAAACGCGTCTTGTTCACGCGCAAAAACTCTCCAAAGTTTGAAGAGAGAGGGCGCGAGAGGCGGAGAGACCAGAGAGGAGGAGGAGGATGAAGAGGCTGTTCACTTCACTGACCCGGACTCACCAGCGGCGGAGGCGGTGTCACAGATTAAGATTTCAAATTTTAAACCAAACTATGGAAACATAAAGACTTGAAGACAGGAGTCTTTCTTTTCACTAAGCTCATAAATAATAAAAACAAACACGCAGTGTGTTCACGCAGCTGACCCTCCAGAGACCTGAACCAGGTGTGCCTGAGCAGGTAAACCTGCAGAGGGGGAGGGGGAGGGCACCCTGCATGCCTCAGGTTTACATTAATAATCAGGTCCTGCTAATGTGAACTTTAATAGCTACTTTTAACTTTAAAAAAGTCATTTTGTGGTTAATGTGTCGTCACGCGGAGTAAAAAATAAAATTGTGTAGAAATCCACCTGCAGTTTTTATGATTTATACTTTAAAAAATAAATATTAACCAAAAGAAAAGCATGAATCCACATCTAGTAAGAGTTTTATTCACTAGGAGCTGCTGAGTTTTTTTTAGTTGGTAATAAAATAACTTTAGCTGAAACCAGAAAACAGGAAGCTGCTGCCTCCGTTTGACCAGGTGTTGCTGCTAGAGGCCCATTTCAGTCTTTAGGCCACCAGACAGTTAAAAATCTGGCACATGGAACACAAATCCGACTTTTGGAGATAAATATTGGAGTTTCTATTTTGTTTTCTTTATTTCCATTTCTTTGTGTGTCACCAACAATCCAAGCAGTTCTGAAGGAAAAATGGCGTCTTACCCGGAACCGGAAGGAGGACCGATCTTCAGATCTTCCACCAGCTTCTCTTGCTTAAAATGTGGCTTTAATGTCCATAAATTAGCTTTATTTGCCATCAGAAATCTGCAGTGTTTGGGTGCATGGATGAATAGAAACGTTCATTTTAGTCCATATTTCTGATCTAGCTGAAAAGTTCAAGGTCAAGTCTTAATGAAAACTATTTTGGGGGAATAAAATAACGCCCAGAAAAACTTCTAGAAGACTCCATTCTGCCTGTGACTGATATGTTGATCTTCTCTATCTGGTCCCTGCCTTTTTAATACATGTTTAATTACAAATTCAACATTTCTCACTCATCACTTTCATCATTTCGCTGGGATTTTCCCACAACTGAAGACCTTTTTTTTAAAGATGACATTTCCATGAACCTGCCTGAGATCTGTTCCTCCAAACTGACCCCTTTCCAGTGATGAAGAGTATGATATGAGGACAATGAGCAGGAACTGCTACGTCTCATTTGCCTTTAAATGTCACACAGGTGGATCTTCCTGCCTGATTACAGCTTCAGAATGATCAGATTTGCATCATTGAGACTGAGGGAGGACTCCTCTGATGTCACCGAGCAGGAGTCCGCTGTCGCAGATCAACAACTATGTGGACATAACTGAGTTTTTATTCAGGTTAATGGTGGTTTAGATTTATTTTAATGGAAGCTGTTGATAAGCAAAGCCGGTAACCGATGTGGGGGATGTGGTCATGTGACACATGGACGAAAGAAAGGGGCTGAAAATGTTATATTAAAACATAATAAAAATACAAAGAAAGCCAATTAAAACAAACAAAATCAAAATAAAATATAATATAATAAAATATATTCCTGGAAATCACATTTATCCCCCCATTAAACATGGTGATGATGGTACGTATCATGGTTTAGGTCGACGTTAATGTAAAACCCCAAAGAAAGGGTTTAAAAAGATGATCTTAGAAGTCTCAGTGGAGTCAGTAGATATATGTACTGTATGCACACACACACACACACACACATATATATATATATATAACTGTTTGTGTATATACGCATATATATACACATATATATATATATATGTGTATATATATATGTATATATATACACGTATATATATATATATGTGTGTATATATATATATATGTATATATATGTGTATATACACACACACATATATATATATATATACATACATACATATATGTATATATATACATTAGGTTAATTGGTGGGTCTAAATTCTCCCTAGGAATGAGTGTGTGTGAATGGTTGTTTGTCACTATCCATGTTGTCCCTGCGATGGACTGGTGACCTGTCCAGGTGTACCTGCCTCTCACCTGATACAATGCTGGGATAGGCTCCAGCTCACCCGCGACCCGTAATGGAATAAGCGGTACAGAGAATGAATGAACATGATAAACTTGGATTGGCTAACAGAATATGCCACTGGAACACAGGAGTGATGGTTGCTGAAAATTTGTCTCTGTACACCTGTGTAGATATTCCAATAAAAAAAGAAGCTGTGCAGCAATAACAGTCGTTTACCACATTAACAATGTCTAGATTGTATTTCTGGTTAATTTCACATCATATTAATTGAAGAAAATGTTACTTTTTATTAAAAAATCACAACATTTCTAAGTGACTCCAAACTTTTGAGCAGTAGTGTGTATATATATATATACATATATACATATATATATATATATATATATGTGGAGCTTTCCAACTATGTGGGCCAGTTTAACATCCTTCACAACTTCTTCTAGTTCAGTTCTGATTTGTTTTTTATTTATCAGCATTCCTTCTGGTGGTAACTTCAAGGTTTTATCTTAAAACCCGGCGTCTTACTGACGTGAGGGAGATGTAATAAACACACTTCCTGTTAAGCCAAGAGCAAGATACCTGCCCTCTCTCTCGTCTCCCTTCGAAGTGTCTTGGTTCGGTAAACCCTGATGTCTGTTTCACAGTTTTTCTTCTTCTTCCTTGTTTGTTGGCGGTTGTATCGATTTTAAATAGCTTTTATTTGTTTTGTACATCTGCGAGCTCCTTTGTCCCCATACACCTTCTCGGCTGCCAGATCAGCTGACCGGCTCCTACTGAGTGTCCCAGGATTAGCCGGAAGCTCCGGGGGGGCCGAGCCTTTGTGGTGGCAGCACCTCAACTGTGGAACAAGCTGCCTTTATAGATGTGACAGGCCTCCTCTAGATCTGTTTTTGAGTCATTTCTTTAATCTACCCACCTTGGCTTGTAACACCAAATGGCATGTTATTTTAGTTATTTTGATTATTTTATTTAATTCTATTTCAAATTCTTAACGTTTGTATGTATTTATTTTAAATGTTATGTGCACGTTGCGGCACTATGTTTTATGTTATAAATAAAGCTGCATTTGCATCACTGCCACCAGGTCTGGCGTGTGGACCAAAATGTTCCCAAGAGCTCGAGTTGTCACATTAGTTTGTCTGCTGCCCCAATCACATGCGCCCCCCTATCATGTTGCCACGCCCCCCAGGTTGAGAACCACTGGTTTAGTGTGTGTGTGTGTGTGTGTGAGTATTTAGTATGTGTGCTTTGATTTGCTTTTTGATAAACTTTGGTGGGGTTCTTTGTGCTTTAAGTTCAAAATCTTGAATCAATCATCAATTTCTTTTCTGTTGGATCTCAAAGCTTCAAAGCTGTCAAACCTTTTACTGAATCTTTTCAGGTTGTTCTTTAGATTTGATGCTAAGAACTCGGAAGCAAACAGAACATCATTTTAAACATTTTATTCAAACTGCAGGAACTCACTGATTCTAAAGCTTCATGCAAACATCTGAAGTCACTAAATCAACTTCGGGGACAGAAATTATGTTAATCAAGCAGAAAAGAACAAAAGCTGGAAGCAGGACCGCCAGCCGACCTCCATCTGAACTCATACACAGTGATGAGGGTTAAATCTGACGGAAAACACGCAGAAAGTCTCCCAAACTCCCATGTTCTCTGCATCAGCATCCGAGCTTGACAGCAGAAACTGTCTGCATGAGCCGGACGTGGGACGTGGGACAGGAACGCCACTGCTCACGTTGAGATGTTGGAGGCGAGGTGGGACAGAAAACAGCTGGTCTCGTCGTCACGCCAACGTGAATCAATGTGATGGTTCAGCTGGTTAAACTGGGACATCTTGGGCTGCTGCTGAGGTACAAACACTCCAGAGTCTCTGCTTGTGTTTGCAGATGCGGGAGGCTGATGATGGTGGATCATTTTTAATAATTAATCCCGTCACAGCCGTCATTTTTTTCCTGTTTAGTAACGGATCATGTCTGCCAAGGCTTCCATTACTGGGAATAACTGGACGACGTGGAGGCTGTTCATCCTGATAATGGTCACCCTGTCAGGCGTGACACCACGTTTGGCTGCCAAAGTAAGAAATTAACACCCCAAAATTACATTTTCTACGTTTACCAATCAATAAAGTTCCTGATGAGGCAGAAGAATGTGATGTGTGGCGTTCAGGTGCTGTAGGATCACTTGTAGTGTTAGAAACTAGATTTATTTGTGATGTATGGAAGTCTGCAGCCTGACGAGCAGAACACACACACAAACACACACAAGGAGGCTGGATGTCAAGTCTATGCTGCATTTAATGGCAAAGGGATTTTTCTGATCTCAGACGAGAAACATCAGGAAGTCGGACTTTCTTTTTTTAGGTTGAAAATTACTTTTCCTATTTCTGGGGTTCCCTGAATGCAGCACTCTGCAGTGAAGTGGATTACGTGTTTCAGGAACAAACTTAGGCAGAACAGTCATGTTCCTGGGCTCAACCAATCAGAAGGGAGTATTTAACCAAGTGTTGTGATTGAGGGACAGAAGATGGACTATTAGTATAAAACTGAACTTATGTGACTTTTTTTTTGGGTGGGAATTTATCATAAAGATTAAATAATTTTGCACAAAATCCCCCAAGTCTGACTTTAGTTACCAAACAAAGAAAATCAGCAACTTTTTAAGACAATTTTAAAGAAAATGATGAGAACTGTCAGAGTGGTTCACGGAGCTCAGACAGTCAGTAAATCAGTGCGTCACATACAGGTGGCCATTGTTACCACTGATCTCCATCATGTCCTCGTCTGACGTGGACGGCCTCAGTGTGTGTGTGTGTGTGTGAGGGGCGTCCTCGGCTCGCTGTGGACCAGAAAAAGGGGGGATGGAACAAAAAGGAGGGGGTAGGACAAAGGCCTCATTCTTTCCCAGTGGTGAGGAGTCTCAGAGCTTTCTGGAGGTTCTGGACAGCCGTGCCGACGTCCTCGTACTGCAGCGCGCTGCCCGCGTACTTACAGTACTTCTGGGCCTTGGTGAAGTCTTCCGCGGTGAGCTGGACGCCACCTGGAGGGAGGGAGGAAGGAGGGAGGGAGGACAAATGGGGGAAGAAGAAGAGAGTGACATCAGTTAATGTGCAGCAAGTGAGAAGCCATCAGTCCTGATTACTGAGTCAATGAGGCTGCAGACAGCAACACAAAGAGGAGGACAGATGCTGACTACACACACACACAGCTGCAACAAGGACTGTCCAACGGGAAAAACTTTGTTGTAACTGGATGAAGAGCTGATCCATAAATCTTTAATTACCCGAATTAACTTTTTCTGCTTTACTGCAGCTTTTCTCTGACTTCCTTCAGCCAAGTTTCTCCAAACCAAAAACAAGCTTTTATGAATCCTGTGTGGCGCGAAGACACCACAGAAGAAGCCTCGGGGGTCATGTGGTCAACTCTATTCGCTTTCTTAAAGATTTTAAAAATGTCTGTTAAACATAAAACCTTTTCTACTCGGATTTGAAGTTTTTGTGTGATTATTACAGGAGGTCAAAATGGAAAATAGCTGTAATATTACACATGTGATGGGAATTCTGGGACACTGCAGTAAGGAGGCAGCTGCCAAGTATGCGAACCTACAGCATGTAAATGCTTCGTTCTCAGAGAGTTATTTTACTATTATACTATGATACAAACAGAATGATTTGATTTAGTTACACACTACTACTTTAATACGGTACTTGAGATTAAATTCAACTTCATGTCATATTATTTACTTTTATTTAGGAAGCTGCAGAGCTTCTGGTCATGAGATCTAGATCTCAGATCTGAGATAGAGATCTACTGGTCATGTTTTAACAAAAATCTAATCATCTGATGCACAAACTTCCAACTTTAACTGATGAAACAACTTTAATTTGGATTAAAATTGCTGAAATTTTTCACATTTTTGTTGTTAAAGCTGTTTGAGCGTGTAAAAAGGTGCGAAGACAAACTTCCCATCGAAGCACTGGAAGCTCTATCACCTGCCACGTCACCATGGCCTGTCAGCCAGACGGGATTGTGGGTAATTTCTGATGTGAAGGAACCTGCAGGGATCTCTGATCTGAGAGCGTCGCTTTGATCCGCCATCATTACAGCAGTATTTAATGAAGAGATTTTATCCTGTAAGACTTCTGGATCCCTCGGAGACCAACTCCTCCCTGTGAGCTCACCGTCTCGCTCTTCCTCCCTCTCTGGAATCCTGCAGTCCATGAACTTCCTCAGATTTAATTCTTCTTATAAAACTCTTCTTCGGAGCAGAATATGTTGTAATCACACCTCACAGAGAAGTCTTGCCTCCCTGTCAAGTTCGACAAAAAGGTGTCTCCGTATCATCTGAAAGACCAGCCTGGACTCGTCCTGAACCTCAACCTCCTGAAGACGTTTCCTTCCCCTGCATTACAACCAGGACTCTACAGCCACTGCATGAGTATCTCACCCCACGTCCTCGGGGCCAATATCTACAAAAATAAATATCTATCCAGATCTTACACTAGCTTTTAAAAATCCTATGAATAAGATGTGAATTTTAATGTCCCATCTTAATTACTGCATTGCATGCTGGTCACAGGCGAACTCGACTGTCCTGAAGCCCGTGGGATCACAAACCTTTTCACCACCGAAGCATACTTAGCAGACCCAGCCTGCTTAAATCTGATCATTTAACATTGTTTTTATATAAATGACTAGTAAATAAGATCATACATGGTGTGGCTCCTCCACCTCTGAGAACATTTATCGCCTGGTTCTGGTCCAGATCTGTTATAAGGGGGGACTGGGGCCTAATCGCTACATCTTCATCTTTATACATGCCGTGTTGTTGTGGGAGAGGTTGTTTGGGGAGTTTTTGAGTAGCTATTAGCATCTTCTTATTTAATGTGATTAAAGTATTAGGCAGGGGGTCCTTGTAAGAACCAAACTAAAACTAAACTTAACTAGAGCTTCGGTGCAGGACGCTGGAGGGCAGGAGACCTGGTTTTGGGAGGAGCTTTTAGAAGTCATAGCTGGCTTAAACAACATGCCTCGTTTCTATTATTTATTGTGACTGATAGTCCCAGTAGATCCACCGAGTCCCAGCAGATCCACCGAGTCTCAGCAGATCCACCGCAAGAAATAAGTCTTTCCAGTGGAAGGATTCTGAGTATATCTCCAAACCACTTCTACAGTCTCGGTAAATTCTTAGATATCCAGTGTTTCAGGACTAATTTCAACATTGTATTTATTTTTGGCTTCAGTAACATCAGCTGCTAATAGTTAGCTAATAGAGTTTTAGCCAACAACATTAATTGTTTTCCTGATCATATCATCCCAAAAGCTCTTGTCGCGTTCTGTGCACTATTTTCTACTTTGGTGATGTGGATGTGGATCCATGGCTTTGGTTTGGTTTGTGTCCCCTCCCCAGGGACAAAATAAAAAGTCTAAAGTCTAAAACTTTGTGACGAACAGAATAAGTTTCCTATAAATTTTCCTATAAGAAGAAAAAACAAACAAACTTGTAAGTGCAGCTTGGTGCGCTCCACCCTCGGAGTCTCTTGAGGTTTATAGTTAAATCTGCAGAAGAAACTGTATCCTCCAGTGGGTGTAACATGATAGAAAACCTACTCCCTCCTTCACATGCAGGACTCCAGTGTCATGCATCATAAAGACTAACAGATTGTTTTAATTTAGTCTCAGGACACTTTTTTTTTTTTTCCATAACTGCATGAACTCTCACAGGTTGTTCATATCATCACATTTCTCTTCATGGAAGAGTGAAAAATGCAGAAAAGTAATCCAGGAAGGACGGACGAGGGGCAGACCTGCAGGTCTGAAACATCCTGAGAGAAATTTACACCCATAGGTTTACAAAAAACAAAACAGGGGTGCAGCGACACCACATTTATTCATTGGTAAGGAGCAGAATGACTGGTTAACTGTGTTATTTATCAGACGGGATGTGTGTGTGTGTGTGTGTTCTCTGAATATAAGGCTGGAAAACTGTTAGAAACTTCGTTGACGAGGAGGATTTGGTTCACAGCTGTGACAAGACCCAAAATCACATTTTAAATGTTGCATGAGTAATAAGTTTGAACGATTACCTTCGAAGAATAATCTCTGTAATTAACACGTAATTCTACAGTAGCAGACGTACCCGATACTGGAATCTGTATCCGTGCAATTCTATGAAAAACGAGCCTCGTGACTCTGTCCCGGAATCCAAAGATCACATCTTTGTTTTCATCCTTTGACCAGAAACAAAGTCCTCCTCCAGACCTTTGCATTGTTTTCCATTTATAACAGCAGTTATTACCGTTCTTAACAAACATGAACCTCCAGTGCTGGTGGGACAAGTAAAAGACCTCTACCTTCGTTTAAACACATTTTGTGTCCGTCCCTCTGGGCTTTGTGACTTGACAATCACATTTCTTTTGTTTTTGTAATTTTGTTGCACTTGTTACAATGACAATAAAGTTCCATATATATCTATCCTAGATCTGAATGAATGAACTATTCCTATTAAACACTTTGTTCTTTACGTAGTTGAATGTGCTGACAACAAAATCACACAAAAATTATCAATGGAAATCAAAT
>JBAMHW010000025.1:25017316-25034685 GCA_037177495.1 Rhadinocentrus ornatus
ACCGGTCGATCTACGTTCCTACCCTCACCTATGGTCACGAGCTGTGGGTAGTGACCGAAAGAACGAGATCGCGAGTAGAAGCGGCCGAAATGAGTTTTCTCTGCAGGGTGGCCGGGCTCTCCCTTAGAGATAGGGTGAGGAGCTCGGTGATCCGGGAGGGGATCAGAGGAGAGTCGCTGCTGTAATACATATTCATCACATCATTTCCATGATGGCTCGGGAGGAAAAAAGTGGTTTTTTTTCGGGGTGTGAGAGAGATCCTGACGACCACGTTGAGAAACAAAAATGTTTAACTGGCGGGCACGGCGTGGGCATTACTGGTGCCAGAAAGGCAGAATGGTAGCAGCAGGTGGAGATGCTGTCATCACAGTGTCAGAAGGGAAGACATGCCAGAGGCATTGGAACGTGCAGCTGGATATCTCAGTCGGTAGAACATCCGTCTGCCATGCAGGAGACTGAAGTACGGATCCTACAGGGGAAAATCATTTTGGAGAAAAGCGTCTACTAAATGACTGATGCCGTTACTTTGTTTTAATTTATAAAATAAATATTTACGGATACATCTGAGATTGGTAGCAATTTATTTAATGTTAAATATTTCTTTCTAGTTGCTGGGTGTTCCAGCTGGGAGGGCGGTGCTTCAGCTGAGTGGGCGGTGCTCCAGCTGGTTGGGTGGTGCTCCAGCTAGGTGGGACACAATCACCACTATTAACCAGGTGGACAAGCAGTTGCGAGAAATAAAGACGGTCTGGAAAGAATTTCGGACAATTAAAAAACATTGTGTAAGAATAAATAAATAAAAGGAAATCCTCCTCTTGTGTTTCATCAGCGTTGCATCACTTCTAGACCTCCAGCCTCCAGTCTGCGTCCCCTCTGCTGGAACGAAGGAGCAAAGCTACTTTTCTACTGATGCTACATGCTGGCAGCAGACTTATTTAGCTGGATGGATTTCAAAACATGGAAGTTTTGTTTCACGATGACAGAACATATTTTAGTGGTTGAGGTTTTTATTAATATCAACTCCCTTTTTCCTGAAAATCCTGTTTTTTCCCCGAGCGTGGCTCTTAGGGGAATTAATATGGAATGTGCATCTTTATTTATTTCTGCAAACAGCTTTAATGTCTAACACATGGCGTGAAAGGTAAAAGTGGCACAAATGTCCCACATTTCACAACATTTGCTGGTTTTATTCTGGACTGGTGGCGTTGCAGTTTCCTATTTCTCTAGAATATGTGCATGAAGGTATAAACACTCCCTTCAAGTTTGGTTTTCATAAATCCCAAAAGTTTACTACATCTGGCGTACGTAGGTTTTTATTTCTACGCCAGCTTGATGAATGAGGCCCCTGGTCTGTGGAAGAGATGGAGCAAAGAGGATTCAGGCCTAAAATCTAAAACCAACTGCATATCAAGACATAAAAACAAATATCTTGAGTTCTTGCTGCCTGCAGCTTAGTAAAAGTCTTTAATGTGTAAATTTCTTCTTGTTTCAACCTTCTCTGCTTTGGGATTGTAAATCAAAAGTAAAAGGTGAGATTCCTAAATGACAGACGATGCAGCAGAATGATGTGAACGACAGTACGAGGAAAATAAATCACGCACACACTCGTTTTTTAATGTGATTTATTTTTCATTCTCTTGAAACGTAGCAGTAAATGTGAGTTATGAGTCGACGCTAGCCGTGAAACCTGAGCCCCGGCTATAAGAGAAGATTGTATCTATGAAGCGTACCAGACTCATTTGTTCATATTACAGCGAAAAATCGAAAGATAAACCGGCGTGATTGAATTCTTCATCATCTGAGCGCCTGATCAGACATCTTCATCCCCAGCGTGTCCTTACGGAGACGGTTTACAATCACTCTAAATCCTGCCGACATGTCAGCTGTGAACCATCATCACCCTACTGATGGTGTCTCAGCTCAACAGCAGCACAGCTGTCTTGTTTAAAACGACACTTGTGTGTTTGTTACAGCAGATTTTCACTTTCTTTGCTTTTTATCAGAAGCTTTGTGAAAATGAATGTGAATTTTGCGTCATGTTTTTGTAAGTTTTGGTAGTTACAGACAAGAGATCATCAACTTCGGACCTCCTGAGCCGGTATCCTGCAGGTTTTAGATGTTTCCCTGACCAGTAGCACCAATGTCACAAAAATCCCACCATGGAACTGTAATTTGAGAAGATAAAATCTTAATAAATCAGCAAAGCTGCTTTGCATTGACAATGCCACCAAACATTAAATACATAAATAAAATTAACATAAAATGACCACAACCAGAACAATGAAAAACAATAATGAACAATCAATACATTAGTTTTGTATTGTTTATATGGGTCAACATTGTTTATATTGTAACAAAGTGAAACATTTTACATGTAACTGTCAGGTTAAGATTGTTACCATGGTTACAGAATCATTTCAGCTGAGATAAAAATACCCTGATACTGTGGAAGTTGTCATGTTTCACGGGCTTATTTCTAGTTTTTTGTGGTGTTAACTTTCTCATTAGATCATGGTTTGGGTTTTTGGTTTTGTCATGCTTAGTTTAGTTTCCCTCATGTGCTGTGGTTTCTGTCCCTGGCTCATTAGCTCACCTGGTCTGATTTTGATTCACTTCACCGGTTCTTAATTTGTTCCCCTGTGTATAGACATACCCCATGGGTTCAGTTCTTCCCTGTCAGATCCTGTGTATGGTTTTCCCTGTCGTGTGTGGTCCCCTGTCCTGAGTTTTGTTAAAATAAACCTTGCCACCTGCCAGATTTTGCCTCCGGTTCTCGACTGCCTGCGTTTGGGTCCTCACCACCACCACCCATTACTAGTAGTGACATTTACAGAGAGTCATTGAACACGTCAGAAGCTCAATTTATGGGCTCATTCGACTATTCGGCTATATGCAACGCAGCCCGTCTGGAAGCAAGGGATTGTGGTCCTGGAATATTGTATGCCAGTTAGAATTTCTGTCCGACTTCAGACTGCGCTGCAAAATGTGAAAATTTCTTCTGAATTCCTAAACCCGGCTTGTTGTTGGCAGGCTGCGGACAAGGTAAAACATTAAAGTTTTGCGTA
Organism: Rhadinocentrus ornatus; assembly: GCA_037177495.1. Lineage (NCBI taxonomy): Eukaryota > Metazoa > Chordata > Actinopteri > Atheriniformes > Melanotaeniidae > Rhadinocentrus > Rhadinocentrus ornatus. The sequence goes on from JBAMHW010000025.1 coordinate 25,020,382, forward strand.
TCTGAGGTTGAACATTTACCAGATTGCTGACCTTAACAGGTAAATAACATTCTGTCTGCAAGACGCTTCTAATGGTCTAGCATAAGTTCATGTAATTAGCAGCAGCAACAATGCTGTCCCAGGACTCTGAACAATCCGTTATTAGATGCACCCGGAGCAACAAAGCCAAGGAAAACCTCCTTGTTACACTAGGAACTGGATCAGATCTGCACAACTTTCTGCCCATTTCTCCAGACAGAACTGCTTTATCTCGGATTCCCTGGATGTGTTTAGTGTATGCATGTTTCAGGTCTTAGCATCTCTATGGGGTTAGGGTCTGGGCCACAATCAGAGATTTAGACTAGTCTATCATTTATTATCTTCCATCCTCGCTGTGTGAATGAGAGATACTGCAGGTCTTTCGTCCTGCTGCACACACATGGAAACTGTCTTTACATCTTTATCTACATATTTATTTACTGTACATATTCACCCTGTCAGGACCAGATACTGGACATATTATTACTTATTTCTTTTGTGTGTGTGTGTTTGACATCACCTGTGTGCTTCTGCTTACTGCACCTGTACTGCTACAACAAAGTAATTTCCCCACTGAGAGATTAATAAAGGTTTCTTATTCTTCTTAATCGCCCACGCTGGTCAGTAACTACGAGGCTACTTAAACACGCAGTTAGGCAGTGACATTGAACCAATACTGAAAGAATTACAGCCTTGCTGCACGATTACATCGTCTTGAAGAAAACTGGGCATCTCTTCGGCATCGATCGTATCCACAAATACGAAGGCAAATATGGAGGCCTTCCATCCTTGCAGTCGTCACGCCGAAGAACTTGTCTGACGTGGCTACGCTGCTTTTATAGTCCGACTCACGAAGTTCCCGTCCGAGCATGTTGTCCGACGGTAGATTAACAGTCTATCCGAACGGGCCTATTAAACTGAACGATGACGTGTCTCATTTAAAGTCTCTGATTGGCTGGAAGGGGAGCGGTTCCCTGTGTGTGGAAAGAGTTTACAGTGATGGCGTGTTCCAGTTCTCCTCGGACCTTGGAATTCTAAGGAATTTTGCCGGAAATGATTAAGTAATTTTGTTTTTCTGCGAGGCGAACTCGTAAGTTTCAGAGGACTCAGAGATTCCAGATTTAAAGATGGCTTCTCCCAGTACTACTTGTAGTCTGTTGTTATATTTTATTTCTGTTAAGTTTCTAGTGTTTACAGCAACGAGTTGTTCACAATAATTACGTTGTTACGGCGGGTTCGTTTGCAGAAAATCACCTCAATATGTTGGTTTATTAATCATTGGCATCTGTTCTCACGGTCACATTTTTACAATTGGTTTGTACTTTTCAAGTTTTCAAACGGCTTTGTAGATGCTCACAAATGGAGGCGTCCATTTTTTCCAAGTTGGTGCAACTGGAATGGCAACTACCTGGTAATGACGTCACATTATATTGCCGGCTTGGAATTCCGAGACAACTGGAACGTGCCATGAGTCGGTCCGGCTGATGTTACGGCTGTTAGCAGCTAACAGAGGGGCTTGTTTGTTTGTGGAGTTGTTGCGGCCCACGGCATTCTGTGTCTTCCTGTTAATGAATTATCAGCAACACTGGATCACACTTCACTGTTCAGAAGGCTGGAAGACTTTAGATATGCCGCGATTATTATATTGATTATTCACAAACCCGGTGTTTTGGTGCCCCCTGCTGGAACTTGCTGGAACTCGGTGCCCTTTGCGCAGTGCGTGATGCAGGCGGCTCTCCAGCTCTTCATTCTTGTGTGATCCAACGAAGACACACAAAAACAAAGAAGAAACAAAGCAACAACCAGACAACACAACACCCAGCATGGCAGAGGACATACATGATGGTGGTCTTGGGACAATTGTTAACAGAAAAATCCAGAACTGAGAAGAAAACAACAGACTGGAGACAGCGTGAACACGGACTTTAAATCCTTCCTTGTTCCCCAGTCAGCTCGCTCTTTGATTGGCTACTTTCCATTCTACGTCACCATCTATAGACTCAGTTTTCTGGTCGTAAATATCGAACGTGTTAAGTACTTCCGATTGTCGCCCACGACCCGTTTCAGAGCCGACTGTTGAGACGAATTGGCTCTTAACACACCTCAAGACCACAGGAAGATTTTATATGAAAATCTTATAAAACTTCAGGCGTTTGCCATCCTTGGTCAGGACGGGGCAAAATCGAGATAAAAAACAGCAGAAGTACAATCTTTACGTGGACCTAGCTTTAGCACCAGCCATAATATTTCATACTGAGGTCTTTACCTGGCATTTATGTAAAAAGTGGGTCCATTACATATTTAATATTTCCTGTAACATCACCACCTTTATGCAACTGCAAAGCCAAAATAACCACACACTGTTTTTTTAAAAGTATTACAAATATACAGACGATGATGAACCAGATGTTCAAATCACAGCAAAAAACCCAAACATTTCTTACCATAATTTTGTGTTTAGCAGGGAAAAACCCTCAACGCAGAACGTTTTGGATTATAACATTTTAACTTGTTTAGATTTTCTGTCCTAAATGACATGATATTGCAAAAAACATCTGTTATAAGTAAAAAATTCATATTCCAGGAGCCTCTGTGGGCTCTTTGATGTCCTAAGCAACATAAAAACAACCTGCACTCCTAAACTAAACCATGCTTCCTCTCTGTGCTCAGGAGCGATGCAGGGAAAATATGGGTGGTAAAAGTTATAGTGCATCCCTTAAAGCAGCGTTTACCAACCTTTTTTGACTTGTGTACCCCCTAAGTCATTTTGTCATACCACAAGTACCCCTTTAGTCAAATGTGTTGACGATACTCTAAAAAAGATTTGGCCTCTTTTTTTTGTTTGTTTGTTTTGTCTTCTCTCTCTCGCCCTCTCTCGGTAGCGAAGCCTCATGCAGGTGCACAGCCCTGCTCTAGTCTTTCCCACATGTTGTTGTTTATGCTTTTTTACTCTTGATTGATAAAAGCTTAATTCATTATTCATTTTGGGTCCCAACCCTACTCAAATATTTGTAAATTTTTTTACCAGGGCACAGCTAATGTTGGGGAGTGACTGATGATATGTGCCCATCATCTGGTAAATAAAATATCAAACGTTTGATACCCCTGTAATGTGCTCATGTACCACTAGGGGTACGAGTAACCCCGGTTGGGAATCACTGCCTTAAAGCAAAACAATATAAATCCAATAAAAAAGAAACCACAAAGTGCTGCAGAAGGTTTGGGTGCAGCAGATGTTGCATGACTTCTTCCAACAGAAATTCAACATCATCATCAGGTTGGTAGTCACTCTGATGACTGAGCATCACGCCTGGTAATGACATCACATTACCCCCCCCCCGCAAATTGACACGAGCAACCCCTGTAGGAGGGAAGGGAAACCCATCTCAAAGCAAAGACACCACTGGAAAGATCACTGAGTCCCAACCTTTTAGCTCAGCTCACCAGTCTGCAGCCTGGGTCTGTGCCAGCTGCAAAATCATAGTAAAAGTGGGCTTTAACGATTGAAACGAATGATATAATGATGCATTTGTCAGCTGTAGCCAAGTTCTACTCTAGCTGCCGACAGCTCCCACAACCCTAACAGCGGCCAACCCACGAGCCAAATGGAGCCAATTACAGGTGATACAAAGAGATAAATGAGCAGTTTATAAGTAGGTTCATTGTTTCTGTCACCGTCTCAGATTGCTTAGTCGCTTGGTAAATGAATGTCAGGGTAAACAAAGCCTCCAGCTGCTTCTCTAACTGCTCCTGTGTATCATGAGCTCATTTGACACGTTTGCTGAGACTTTGAAGAGCCTGAACAGTGATTTACATCTGCTGTTTGGATGTGGCTCCCCACCACTTCCCAAACAAACTTTCTCTCTGCAGAGAGATGGGTACAGCCCACTTCCTTTCAACAGAACATAAAGGAATCACTTTATAACGCTGGCTGCATGTAGATGCAGGACAATGTTTGAACTTGGCTTCTTCAAACACGCGTGACGGGAGGCTTCGCCACCTGCTGCACAGAAGCCATATTTTCTCGGCAAACCCATCAGGTTAACAAGCGCACAAATGAGGAAATGCTTTCTGTGGATTTCAGCATTTGGCAAATTATGGAGAGATGGCAACTTCACGGCTCGCTGCACCGCCGTTGCCTCAAGTGTCGATCTGTCTCTAATGGGATCTGGCTGCCTGCATCTCCCAGACAGCTCTGCAGACTCCTCGCTCACCCACAAGCTCATCTAGTCGGAGTGCTCCTGCCAGTGACTTTCTTTCTGCTATTTTTCCTGCATTTGAATCCATCCACTGTAACTGTGATGAAGACGCACAAGTACAAACAAATTTAGGTGAGGAAACACAGACTCTGAACTTCCTTTGAAAATGTATGCAGACACAGGAAAGCTTGTTAAAAAGATCTGAGGAAAAATGTCAAACTGCAGCAGTGCTGGCAGCAAACACGAGCACGCTGATGCTGCTGGTGGGCTGAACAGACACTATCATCTTATCTTCTGATTTACTGCTTCATGTCTTTAAGAGTTGTGTCAGAACAGGTGAGAAAAACTGCACAAGCACATCTGTTCTTCCCTCAGCTGGAAGAAGCTGTGAAAAAAAGTCCTGCTTCATCTAATCCTATTTAGTTGTTTCTTTTTCCTATAATCCTCTCGTGTGCAAACGGCTTTTAGGTGGAGTTTCATCGTGTTAGGGTTTCGGAGAAACGGAAGATGAGGCAGATTTCTGCAGATGCTGCTCAACATCCACTAGCCTGTCTCTGAGCTCCGAGTGGGTGTTGCAGGTCAGCTCCGAATTTCACAGGCAGGAGGTGTCATTGAATGCATCACAGTTCAGATTTGGATCTTCAGGTTGACGTGGACTTCATGGAACATCAGCTTGCATGAACAGAAACAGTTTAACCCATTTTTACTGTGAAAAAGAGAGATGATAAGAGATGAAAAGCAAACATTCAGGCAGCAGGTGGACATTTGCAGGAAAGTTAGAGCCGTGGACAAAATAGAAATCAGTAGATTCCTGTTGGGATGGACGGGAACTGTGCATTTACATCCCAGCTGGAATTTTCTTTCAAGTCTGCAGGACTTCTTTTTCTTGCTTGTGCAGCTCAACCAAACATTCCTATTTCTGAAGTGGACTTTTATCTGGTTAAATCTGGTAATAACTTCGGAAGACCAGACATCTTTTAACTGGACATTTCCACTTTTTGAGCTGAAAAACGCAGCCGGCTGTAATTTATAAAATATCCAGGACTTAGGAGGCTCTCCCAGATCATGTTGGAAGTTATATCTCTGGTACTGGGATACCCTGAACCCTCACCACCCCTCTCATGGTCCTCCCTCCCGTGATCGGGCAGGAGGTACAGGAGCACCACCAGACCAAGCTGCGGGACTGATTATGGGACTGCACCCCTCCTCGTGCATCCATACACCCACTTACTCCCCCCCACCTGTGTGAGACTGCCACTACTCCTTCTCCACCCCTACACACACAAAACTGAAAATATATCACTTTAATCGCTTTAAGTTACTTGATATAAGCAAATCAGAGATTTTAGTTTTTTATTAAATTATTTTATTTGTACTGATAGAAACTGGTGAGATAAAGCATTTTCTTTCAGCCTGTGCATTTAAATACCATGAAAGATGATAATAATCTTGCATATTGAGATAAACGATAAATAAATCAGATGAAATTTTCTAAAAATATATACAAAACTGAATAAGAAGCCAGTAAAAACACAGAATGACCAGAGAGACTAGAACTTTAACACAGCAGAATAATAAAACTGCTTTGATTCGCTCTGCTCTGATAAAATCTTAATTTAATATTAACCAGACTAAAGAAAAAGTCACCACCTGGATTTCACTAAGCAAACAGGTAAGAGCCTGTTGGATCGTTCCTGCATCGATAATTAGGTTTCAGATGCAACAAGTTATTTAACCCCGACGGAAGCAATGAGCAGCTTCTCATTTCTGAAAAAACCATGTGGAAAGACACATCCGTGGTCATGGAAAAGATGTTAGCCTGTTTAGGAAGGGTCAGATCATGGACATCAATCAAAGAAAACTTCTAAAAAGAAGCAGAAACTACTGAACTGGATTAAGAACTGTCCAACGCAATATTAAAACCTGGAAGAATAGTGGGGAACTATGGTCCTCCAGGAAGAAATGTGGTCAGAAAAACATCGTAAATGATGGCGATCGGTGTTCAATCAAACGTTTGGTGGAATCAGATGGAAGAAAAACAGCAGTAGAACTTGGGACCATGTTTCATAGTGACAGAATGAACAAGGTGAAGGAATTCTAGGGATTAAACAGCTGTGTAGCCATAAGATAACCACAAATAAGTGAGGCTAACCGGAGAAAAAGGCTTCAATTTGCTACGGAGCATAAAGATTGGACTCTGGAGCAATGGAAGAAGGTCATGTGGTCTGATGAGTCCAGATTTGCCCTGTTCCAGAGTGACAGGAGGATCAGAGTAAGAAGAGAAGCAGATAAAGTGATGCAGCGATCATGCCTAGGGGCAACAGTGGGGGGAGTCTATGATCTGGGGTTGCTGCATTTGTTCAGGTCTAGGTTCAGGTCTAGGTTCAGCAACATTATGTGTCCAGGAATGAGGTCAGCTGATACCCTAATATACTAAATGAGCAGGTTATTCAATCTTCCCTGATGGTACAGTGCCAGGATTCATGGGGCTCAGATTGTGAAAGAATGGTTCAGGGAACAGGAGACATCATGGATCGGCCACCACAGAGTCCAAACCTGAACCCCATGGAGATTTTTTGGGATCTGCTGGAGGAGGATCTGTGTAGTGGTCGGACTTTCCATCATCATTATAAGATCTTGGAGAAAAATGGATGCTAGACTGGACGGAAATAAAAGTTGCGACATTGCAGAAGCTCAATGAGACGATGGCTCAGAAAATGTGAAGCGTAATCAAAGGTAAAGGTGGTCTAATGAAAACAATGTGGCATTTTTAAGTGGTGAGCTTGCTTCGGTTGATAACTCCCCTCTCATGCATGTATACTGATCGAAATGAGATGGCCAGTTAAATGGCCGGCTTGAACTGAACTGTCTGTTCAATACAAAGTTTTTACGAACTTTAAGTTGTTCACTTACAATAATACCAAGATCATACAAAGACTGAACAATGATGGTAGAAGACAAAATCCAGCAGAAACAGATAAATTTGCCATCCATCTTTGGCCCAATTAACCTCCCCTGCTCTTACACTGATTGTGGGCTCTGTTGGTCTTTTAATGGATTTTAGCCTTTCAATTTCTTTTACTGTACGTCAGTTCTTTAGTCAGTCAGTCATTATCTGCACCGCTTGTTCCTATTAGGGGTCGCGGGGTGAGCTGGAGCCTATTCCGGCAGTGTTTCAGGTGAAAGGCAGGGTACACCCTGGACAGGTCACCAGTCCATCGCAGGGCCTAGTTCTTAAGTATATTTCATAATTATTATTGTATTTTTTTCCAAGTCTTATTTTTTTTGGGAGTGCAGATGAAATGTCTCTCTGTGTTTTAACAATTATATTTTACATGTGCAGCACATTGGCAACCATGTGTTTTAATAATGTGCCATATCAGGGCTCTAGTCCTGGAGAGCTACTATCCTGCAACTTTTAGATGCAACGCACCTGAATCACACTAATGCCTCGTTACCGGTCTCTGCAGAGCTGAATGAAATGTGGATGAGGGAATTCAGCCATTTGATTCGGGTTTGTGAGAAGAGACGCATCTAAAGGTTGCAGGATAGCAGCTCTTCAGGACCGGACTTGGGCACCCCTGTCAGTGTCTTAGTGAAACATCAAACCATTGCAGGCAGAAGAGAGATTAAACCATCAGCACCTAAGGGCAGCGCTTATCCTCCACATCCTCTTCCACGTCTGCATCATGAAGCTTCAATGCTGATTTTCTTCCTCTGTAGTTTGAACTGAGATGCCTGGATTAATGCCGGGCTTAGCTGGAGCACATCTACTGAAGCAGTGATGGATTTTAGACGTAAAAGAGGGAAGATGTCTTCAGTCTGCTGCCCTTCTAAGATCTGAAAGCATCAGGAGAATGTTCATCAAAAAGCCAGAAGGTCTGAAGTGGAGCTCAACACAGAGAAGCACTTTCCAGAAACACAGCTGACCTTTTTGTGCACTTGTTGGTGTGTAGATGTGTGGTGTGTTTACAGCGTGTCTGATACAGCTTTACACACACATTTTTCACATGTCTGGCAAGCTGCAAGCGTAGCGGACAAGGTCCAAGTCCTCTGAGGCATCTGCTGCTTGAACATTACCCCGAATCCACTTTTCTTCTGTCCATTTCTGCTTCCATCAGGAAGACGTGGAGGAAGCTTTTAGCTTGCAGGTCCTGGTGGGAGTCAACGCAGCAGTCATTTCCAGCTCCGTTACACCTTTCTGTCTGGAGACGTGATTGTGGCGGTGTTAAAACTACTCAAAGAGTTCTCCATCATGCATGTTGGATCAGAAGTATTTGTATCTGCATCCTAATCAGTTTTTTTTTCATCTGATACCCAGAAGCATAAAAATCTAATTATTGCCTGAATGTGACATTTAATCAGCTTGTGTTTGTCGTCTTTCACCAGCCATGATCACCACTGGTTTTTATTCATTTCTTCCTTCTGTCGCTTCTCATTTTATCTGTATTCCTGTTCATAAACGGTCTTTACTGCAATATACAGTTTTTCTTGCTATTTGTCACAACAAAGATTTTTACTTTATTAATCCTGATTGGGAAATTCAGCTCTGCATTTGACCCATCTCTAGTTATATTAGAACTGGGGAACAGTTGGAAGGGTTTAAAGGCCTTGCTCAAAGGCCCACAGTGGTTAACCTCTGTTGACTTAAAATCACATTTTTCAGACCCAAGACCACCTCTATGTGGTCCTTTTATTAGAAAAACTACACAGTCTGCTGAATGGAGGAAAAGATACTACCTGAAAAGGAAAAGAAGTTTTTTTTTTTTTTTTTAACCAAAGCCTGTCAATAAAGATCACAAACAGGACTACAGAAGAAGTGCAACCTTGGTAAAGAACAGTGAGCAGGTCTGACATTAAGCTGAGTGCATGAACCCTGTACTCAGTCTGGTACAGGGATCTAATGGATCTAAGGAGAGTTGCCAGCATCCCATAATCCCAAAGCAGAAACCCTCGGGGAAACCAGACAGAACTTATCCAAGTAAAAAAAAAAAGCATCCATTCAAAAGCTGCCTCGGTCCTCACGCTGCATCAGTCCCAGCTCCAGATGTTCAGCGCTGCTCCAGGACCAGACCGGAAGCTGCTGCTGGCTGATCCCGTCCTGGTTACCGTCAGATGCCTATTAATGAAGAACGTGGAGTTAAAACTACTGTGACATGTTTAGACTCAATCAGTGAGCAGCTGGCGCTGCGAGTTAAAGTCCTTAAAATGACACTTTAACAAGTTCTGTTCAACTGTGGCCACGAATATTTTCTAATTGTTTCTTTTTTTACTGTTTTAAAATGAAATGCAATTAAATGCATTTTTCCAGACATCACTAGAGACTAAGTTTACAATATTAATGTCTGTGTCTATTATTTGATCCAGGCTTTCACTAAAATTCAATTAAATGAAAAGATTTTGCTTTCTTTGGGCAACTATTGTTATGGGATTAAAATGTGATTAATCAAGATTAATTAATTACAAAGCTTCTAATTAATTAGACAGTTTAAATTAATTGAGTGTCTTATACTTTTTATTGATATATTCCAGCAAAGCAACGTATAGTGGTCTCATACGGTGGGAAAAAAGACATGCACAACGGTATGTCAACAAATCCCTGGGGTAGAGGGGTTGGTTAAGAGATTCTGAAATTAAAGGGACATGAGCTTTTAGTCCTCCTCCACATCTAAAGATTGGTCAGCGGAGTCACCAAATTCTAAGAAGGGTTTCCAGGCTATGAAGAACCTCTTTAGCCCAGTGATTATATGATGGAGGACGGGTGAGTTAGCACGGAAACAGCTTTCAGTCCACAGTCATCCATGGAGTTTACATGCTGGGAGTTTAACCTGCAGCAAACTGATGCAGAAACAACTCATGGCAGCGTTTCTGCATCCAGCTACACGCGTCTTCTCTGATCTCCATCTGTAAGCTCAACAACTGAAGCAGAAAAACTTCTTGCTGTAGGTTGTGCAAAGTTCATGTCGAGGGTAAAAAAAAAACCCCACTGACTGCTGTTAGGAAACAAGATGAAACAGGATGTCAAAGCAATTGCCCGTGAAAAATGTTCATGCTTTGTTGACCCTTCTATCCACGTCCACATCATCCCAAAGGGTTTTTCAGGTTTGCTTTTCAGACGTTGCGTCTGAATCTTTAAATGCATCTCCGTCTCCTGAAGGAACATCATTTATGTTGAAAGAAAACCAAACCTGCTCACAGATGTTCCTAAACTCACCTGTATAATATTAAACACATTTTGTGGCCTGATCTTTACTCTGTGGCTCCCCAGTTATTTACATTTCCTGCAGTTTTCTACCCGCAGCATTTACTCATCTCGTTGTTTCATATCTACTCTTTCAGATGGAGACTAGGAAGCGTCTGGCCAAGATCGTGCTGGTTTTCGTGGGCTTGTTTGCTCTGTGCTGGTTCCCGAACCACGTCCTCTACATGTACCGCTCCTTCCACTACCACCAGATGGATCTGTCGCTGGCCCACCTGGTCATCACCCTGCTGGCCAGAGTTCTCAGCTTTTCCTCCTCCTGTGTCAACCCTTTTGCTCTCTACCTGCTCAGTGAGAGCTTCCGCCGGCACTTCAACAGGTCAGACTCATCCAGCGACTTCTACAGACAACAGTCTGGGAGAGGAATTTTCTTTAAAAAAATCACAATCAAAGCCAATGTAGCATTACTAGCTACAGGCTACAGCTCTGTGATGGATCTCTCTATGCAATCTTTGCATGTTTGTGCATCTCAGATTTGGGCTGGACGGAAAAACTAAAAGTAGCTTCTTCGGTTCTTGTATCCAGATGGTGCATCATCAGTGTTTGGGCTTTTAGGAGGACTAAGAAGTCTGTTATTGGTCTTCAACCCAGTTGTGAACTTCAAACATTGCTGCCTTAAAACGTCTACTAAAGTTGAAAGATTTTCCATTTTGGCTGCACTGGCAGGTCCTCTGGTCTGGCTGATATCTGAAAGAACTGTTGATAAGGAAAAAGAAAAAAACGAGTGAACAAAAACAACATTAAACCTCCACTTAAACTAGTTTTCAGTGGATTTGGTTTACCACTGTGACAAGGCAACTACATGCCCCAAACCAGCTTCTTTTGCCAAGATAATGCCAAATTCAGATTTTTAAAAATTTAACATGAATAATAACATTGTTGTTTAAGTGTTAACTCCACAGATTAATTTCTTCACATGCCTAAATTTGTGGGTTTAAAACAACACTGTTATAATTGAACCCACTGGACACCCATGGTCCATCTCTTTATTTGGTCCTACTGGAAACTTCAGTGACACTGTTTAGGGGAAATTATTTTAAATCGTGAATGCTTCCAGTTCTGCCCTCCACAGCGGGGCACAGGGGTGTTTCAAGTCTGCTGTCAGGGTGGCATGGGCCCACCCTGGACCCTCCCTATAGCGGCAGCCGCTAAATGTGGTAAATGTCACTGTTTATGTTGATTTTTTTTAGGGGGGGTGTTTGTAACATGGTAAATGGCATCGGCATACCGAGCCCATCTGGAGACATCAATGGTATCCCCTGGCCATGCATCTTAAAGCCGTGGCCACAGATAACCAACATTAGGGGACAAGATAATTAACTTTGGGACACATGTTAGTTTAGTGCATATTAATGGAAAATTTTATATAATTCGATTCTATTGTAAAGTAGGGCTGGACAATAATTCAATATCAATATATATTGCAATATACTTTAATTCAATAACAGTAATAAGAGTTTTGAACAAATTTCTTATATTTCGATATACATGCAGTATAAGATTACAGCGTTTCACTGACCGGCGTTCAAGCCGAACAGAAAGAGCTGCAACACTTTGGCTACGTAAGTGATGACGTACACCACAGCCTGGCCAATCAGCCCCGACCAAGCCCAGCAGCAGTAAACAAAAAAAAAAGAAAAAAGCCCAGCAGCAGTTGGCTGTGCTCAGCGCGAGGTAGAAGGCTAGGCTAAGCTAAGCTAAGCTAGGCTAAGCTCCAACGGACAAAAGTATTTAAAAAGTTTTAAGTGTTGACATGTTCCGGACTCCTAATTAAAAAACATAGTGGATTTACAACAGCAAAAATGTTGGAAACCTAATAAAATTAAACTAAAAACATTGAACATTAAAAACCTGCAGGACAGTGGTCCTTCCTTGTAGGCCCTAGCCTGTGGTAGCCCTGAAGCCCTGCATTACTGAATGTACTACTCAAAAAAATAAATCAATAACTATAGAGATGGTCTGAAACATTGATGATGCAATCTGTTGTGATAAATTACTAAACAATGTAACACTTTGAAGGCAACTATGTAGAGAACTCATAATAGCAAAATCAGTGGCTCTAACGGGTACAACTGTGTCATCAGCATAAAAAGTGGGTCAAACACAACGTTTCTGAAAAATGTGACCAAGAGAAAGCATATAAAAAATAATTAAAAGTGGTCCTAAAACTGACCCCTGTGGGACACCATATTTCACTGGAGATCTATAAAAAAATAATGACAAAACTGTAAAGCTGTAGCAGATATCCCAACCCAGTTTGTTTTTTTACCTGTTAAAACCATTTGAGTAGAGACAAGCTTGGAGATTGGTCTAAAATTATGAAGAACAAAAAGGTCCAGCCCACTTGCAACTTGAGCCAACTTGACTTGGCATAGTGGATTTACAAAAATGCATGAAACTGCAAGGGTTGGGGTGGGAGGTGTAGAGTGATCAGCGGGCAGAGAGTGGGCAGGTCGGGACGCACAGGCAGAAACAGACAGACAGCAGCTCAGCAAGATGTAAAGCGAGATTCAGAAAGCAGCTACGCCACAGAGCGATCTTTGAAGTGGAAGACTTTTCCCCTCCTGAATCTCCTCAGCTACACGTAAGCAAGGTGGTCCTGAACCGTATCAGTCTGAGCCGTTAGCGCTGTTAGCTGGCCTGTCCAGGTCCAGCAGCTCTGGAAAGATGTGGAGACTCGCAGCAGGTTGCGGCAGCTGCTGGAAGGTGCTGCTCCTACGATTTTAGCCACTGTCTGTCACCAGATGAGGATCAGCAGGTAAAGAATAAAGTTCTGTGGAACTTTTACACACCTCAAAAGCACAAATTCATCCCGTTACAGGAATATTTAATCAGAGACTCTGTGAAAGAATAGAAGTCTGAAACTAGCAGATCTACACCTTTAAGTTCACATCCCTTCATATCTGTTGGTGGGCGTGGTTTTCTATGCCTGCAAAGTGAGGACCCGTCTGATTGCATCTAAAGGCAGATGCTGTGTTTTTTATTAATTGTCTCGTGAAAGATAACCTCTCCATGTCATGAAAAATATAACCCAGTTTTACCCTGTAGAGGGCGTTATGAGCCATTTTTAAAATACCCACCCCCCCCAAAAAAAAAAAAAAAAACACAACTTTTTTATTATCAGTATATGTGATTTTCATCACAATTAAGTTATACTGTGTTGTTTACAGCTCAAAAAACACTTTTGGGTGCACTACCCCTTTAATGCAGGTGGTTGGCAATCACCAAGTGAAACTAAAAAAGTGCTCACAAATAAAATTGCTATAAATTTTATGTATATTTAAATATGCAACATTAATTACACCACAAATACACATATATTGTCTAGAATTTAATTTTCCTGAGAAAAAAAAAATAAGTTAATGGATCAGGTTAGCAAGTTGCTGCTCGTGGCGCCGCTAAATGTTAAAATTAAACCTGTGGACTTATCTAAACTTTACAGAAGACTAAACCTCTGTCCAACTCTGAGGACTCAGGGGCAGATTGAGGACACGACCAGAGGCCGAGTGCTTCGTTTTCCTGCATAAAGATTCCATCGCTTTGGAAATGAAGTAATCAGCGTTTCTGAAAGCTTCAATCAACTGTTCCTGCTCACAATAAATAGAACCTTTATTACTGTGCCTCAGTAGGATGAAAAAGAAAACCTGTTCAAAGCTCTTGTCCTCAACACAGCCGCCCCAAAAAAAACCTGGAACTGTGGCAGAAATACACACTGACCTGAAGATGGGCTTTGTGCTTTCATCCATCCATCTATCCATCCATTATCTGCCGCTTATCCGGAGTCGGGTCGCGGGGGCAGCTGCCTAAGCAGGGAAACCCAGACTTCCC
>JBAMHW010000025.1:25054928-25067029 GCA_037177495.1 Rhadinocentrus ornatus
GTAGTGTAAAGCGCTTTGAGCGGTCAAGCTGACTGGAAAAGCGCTATATAAGTACAAGTCCATTTCCATTTCCATCAATTCTTTGAGCTCCCTTTTAGTGCTCTCTGGCCAGCTGAGAGAAGTAGTCCGGTGAACCCGGTAAAGCTAAGCTACAGGTTTTATGTCGTGGCAGTGCAAACTAACGAGTGTCCGGCTATCCCCAGCGCATCTGGAAGTGGTCGGGTTTTGACCGAAGCTTTACTTCAAACACAAAGGGACACCATCAGCACCATTAACGTCATCGTTGATGAACTTGAAGAAATCAGAGATATGATGATAGTTATGTGTGACACATCTAATACATTAAAAGATCTTTATAAATTACCTTTGCAATGTTCTCATCTCAAAACGCTGCATTACATCCTCACAGATCCTTGCTCCCATGTAAAGCCTTCCTGTCAGGGAGGGGGCCGAGGGGGGAAGGAGAACTGTTTGCTTCCCTAAACCCCTGAATGACACCATCAGTCTACAACCATGATGATAATTTTACCTGTCAGGTGCCACACAGACTGGCCGTTTCCCTGCTACAGGGTTTGAGAGGCGTTTCATACATTTTCACATTGACAGATGTTTCTGGAACATTTACGGCTCAGTACGAGCCGCAGTACAGATAACACTGCTGGTTTCAACGTGGATCTAGAACTAATGTTGCAAAGTGAAATTAAATGTGTGAGGATGAGGATGCAGTTCACCTGCATCGACAACATTTTTGTTTGGAGTTTACGTGCAGGTGCGCACATTTTCGCCACGTTTGGTTTTATAAATCACAACCTTTGCGTGAGGAGTGGCGTACGCCACTTTCAGGCCTGTTACGCCATGTTTCTAAATTAGGGGTGATAATACCTAATTATTGTTGCTGTTCCCTTCATCAGAGCCTTTTAAAATTATAATAATTGAGAATTTTATTAACTTTCATATTGTTGTCTTAAGCTATTTTACTTCTTTTATTATCTGCTGACGTTTAACAGATTACATTTAGAAAAGTCTTATATAAATAAAGTTATTATTTATCAATGTTATTCGGCCGTCTTCCTCCTGTAAATGAAGACAAGACGATGAGCTGCGAGAGATGGAAAAGATTTCTAACCACCGTCTGTTGCATCATACAGTATCAAGTCAAATAAACATCATTACGCTCACTGTGCAGCCCTGAGGGGAGGAAAGAGGAGGAAATCCCTGCCAGCAGAAATATCTGCTTTTACTCAATCTAGAGTAGAGAAATTATGATTCGCCTCCAGGTCAACATCATAAAAGAAGAAGTGCTTCACACACACCAACAGAAAATATTCTTTACAAAAACCCTTTTTTGGTGTTAGAACCAGCAGATGTGGATCCGGTGCTGCCTTTCCTTGCTCCGTGATCCAGTCGTGTGGTTTTATAATTATGAATAAATCCCTTTGGGCTTTTTCATCTCAACTTCTAATGTGCACATAGTTGAATTAAAATGTTGCAGCTTTCTAATCAAATTAACCTGAGCAGCTGTTTACCTTCAGTAACACGTGCAGGTAAAGTTAACGAACGATTCGTCCACCTGATGGAAGCTGGCTGGCCTCTGCTCCTGCAGGACAGCCTCCTCAACAAAGGGCTCCAACATGGTGGATCAATCATCCTCAGTGCGTGTCAGCAGTCACGAAGGTCATCATTCCCCCAGTAATGAACTCCTTCGCCTGCTCGCCATCCACATCAGCTGTGGGCCTCCAGCCCCCACTGACTCACCTGATTTTTATTTTTACGTCTGTCCTCAGCTGCTGTCTGTGTCCCTGCTGACCTTCCATGCTGTCACCAGTGTTTCTGTTGCCTTATCAAGCTGATGTTTTCAAGAGAGCAAAAGATCAGAAAGAGAAAAACAAAGAACCTGGAGGAAAACTTTTCTGATGATCTTTGTACTCCAAAAGAAAAAAGGCTCCATGTACTGACTTGATTAGCGACTGGATACGGTGTTCTGCTGGGATAAAATTAGTAAAATTTAATTTCAGCTCGTCAACCCAGATCAGCTCCAGCAGCAGTAGGAAAGCCTGTCTGCTAATTTAAAACCTTATTTTAAATAACCTAATAAATAACTTCTGTTTCCTACAGCATTCCCTGACATCCCTAACCTGCACGTCAGCGCGCTCTGCAGCATTTTAGCACCAAACAACCTCTGACTTTCCCAACAGGGAAGAAAAACATGTAATAAAACAGCAGAAGTGACTCAGAAGAAACCAGATTAATTCAATTTAATTAAATAACTTTATTTAAAAACTAGTGACAAGGCATATTAGTGTACTTTTTCATGTAAATATGCAAGATTACAGCGAGTAACTAATGTCCATCTTTAGTCTTCAGGCAGATTGATGGACTTACAACAGTAAAATACATAGATAAATATATTTATATAATATAGGAACATCACATAAGACATGAACAACAGCTCATATCAAAATGTTGCAGATGCTGGTTGCTTTTAAATGAGATGCTGTTGAATTAGTGCACCTAGACCAGAAAAAGTCAACTCTGAATGAAAGCTCCTGCTCCTCTTTACAGGTGGTGCAGTTTGAGCTTCTGGACTTTCATGATCGAGCTCCAACTCAAACGGTTAAACTTGGACTGATAAAGATTGATGCCCATCCTTAGTGTTGATGAAGAACCAGGGAAGATCTGGGTCACCAGTCACAAGCCTGCTGACCACTCAGTTCAAAGGAGATGTTTAGGGTGTATTCACACCAGGATAGCCTAAAGGACTTCAGTTGGACGGGGAATGTTGTGAAAGCCCCCCATTCCTTGGTTTACTTTGACACTGCAATTTACCCAAGCAGACCAAACTGTCTGGACATCATTGAGCAGTTACAACAGCTGTTCGCTAGGGGGCGATATTCCCTGAAACGACCACTTGCCAAGAAGACGACAAACTGGAAGAAGAAAAATAATATTTGAGAGACGAAAAGGCAGCCAGATATCCGCCATGTTGATCTACACCACTTCCTCTCTTTGCTTCACTGGATGGTGAAAATAAAGAACAAACTTTGAAAGTAACTTAAACGGGTGTGTGAGCAAGAGGAATATTAGTTTATACTTTTCCTTCTTTGCATTAAAATAAAATGTATAAACTTCATGTTGGTCCAATTTTAAATAACATCTGCAAAAAAACCCACAAAAATTAAGCATTTTCATTTAGTCCTTATTAGAAACATGATCTGAATGTGTGCAGCATTAATGGCGCTGATGTCTTCAGACTCTGCTTAAGTAATGAATGATGATGATGATGATGATGATGATGATCTCAATTGTCTTGCTTTGGACCACCAAGCTTCTGGTTTCCACTGCCTGAGCCGTGGCTGCTCAGGGCTGTTGCAAAGAGGCTCATTATTGTTCATGCTTCGCGGCGCCTGATCCAGTTTTCACACCTGCAGCTCTCACTATTCTACAAATCCAGTCCTTCAGTCCTAATTCCAGTTTATCCTGCGACAGCTGGGAAGCCACGTCGCATCTGGACTAATTTTCCGTAAATGCACAGAGGACAGGAAACAGTCCAACTTGTGAAATGTCCCGATGACGTGAATAAAGACGGCTTGTTTGGTTCCCAGTTTCTCTCATTAATAGACTGAGCTCCTCACTCACTGCAAAGCTGTCAAAACAGGTAAAACCGGGGTCCGGTCTGTTTTAACTATCTTATTTAGATCCAGCAGCCTCTTCTCACACAGTGTAGATCGGGGCAGTCCTGCAGGTTTTCAGTGTCTTCTTGCTCCACCTGACTTAAATAAATGGATCCAACAGCTTATCAAGATCTGCACGATGACTCATTAAGTTAAGTCAGGTGTGTTGGGGCAGAGAGACATGGAAAACCTGCAGGACTGTGCCCTCAGGATCGAGTTAAGTAGCCCTGGTTTATATGTTTTGCAGCATCTGGTGAAAATCCTGGATTATAAAAAGCAACAAGTGTATAAATGAGCAGCTGGCCCTCATCTGCTGAAGTAATTGACTCTGTGCAGAGCAGCAAGAGGAACACTAAAAAGCTAACAGATCTGTTCTCTGGAATCCCTCAAGCCATCAGCACAAATCCTTTACTTTGTCCCTTCAGAATGACGTCTGTGAAGGATGCATGCTTCACTTCTAATTCAGGATTTTAACCTTTAGCCTCGTGATCTGGTGCCACATTTCGAGCGCCTCTTTTTTCCCCTTCAAATATAATCAGCTTATAGGGAAGCCTTCTGGGTTAATATTCGCAGACAGCACCTCCTTTGCAGAGACCAGCATCCTCAAGATGGAGGGAAAGAAATAAACAGGCCAGAATTATGGAAACTCATTTCCAGCATTAATGACTTTATCATCATTTTGATTTATTAACTTCTAAAAGAACAACTCTGGTTTCTGCAGAGAAACATTCTCCTGGATCAAACATACAGAGACATTCATTCTATGCTTCCTTTTCTCTCCAGGTGAAATATTTGACTATCGTTTGTCTCTTTCAGCCCCCCCTGTAACATTTTCCTTCAGATACGACAAAAACTAAAGATCCACACCAAGCAGACAGGAAAGGAGGGCTGCCAAGATCAAACATTCCCCCCATTTATTAAGCCGTCTGGTCTGGATGAGCAACACATGACCAGAGTTGGAAATAAAAAAAGGTTCAAGCTTCACTAACTTGAAGGTGTCGGCATCCATTAAGAGCAGAGACGCTGAAGAGCCATCCACCATGACATGCAAAGCAGCTTCATTCATGCTAAAATATCACCATAAAACCTGCAGGTCAACAATTAGCAGGGACTCGGGATGAAAAGTTCACATTACAATCCTGATTCAAAGATTCGCCTGCTCCCTGTAATCAGCAGCGTCAGGCTCTTCACACCCAGAGAGGAGGAGAAAACATGAGCTTTGTTCGCTGGAAACAGTCACGAACAGAGAGGTGGAGACTTACAAGTCTTCAGAGTTTACAAGAGACTTCTAGTTTTGTTTATAACCAGCTTTTCCCAGAAGCAGGACTGCGACAGGTTAAAGCCAAAATAAAAGTTTCCTACCTGAGGATGTGGACCAATCAGAGGGAGCTGCAATCGGGAGCATCAATGCTAGAAAGACCAAAAGCTGGAGTCCAAAGCAAAACCTGAGAAGAAGACAAAGGAAGAGAGAAGGTTAATGAACTTACTGCACACAGGTGTGTTGCTGCACACCTGAAGCCAAACCAGCTCAGTCGCACATGAGATTCAGCTTCTTTTCAACCAAAACGTCATCACATCAGCCAAGAAAAAGAACTACATTCAAACTTTTACAAAAAAATATATAAATATTTCTGCTAATTGCCA
Organism: Rhadinocentrus ornatus; assembly: GCA_037177495.1. Lineage (NCBI taxonomy): Eukaryota > Metazoa > Chordata > Actinopteri > Atheriniformes > Melanotaeniidae > Rhadinocentrus > Rhadinocentrus ornatus. Next base: position 25,060,244 of record JBAMHW010000025.1, read on the forward strand.
ACAAGAAGCTAAAATGATGTCATGATAACAGTTTTAAACATTAATTAAAATTTCCCGATTCTTTAAACAAAACCACACCACCCCGAGGTCTGGAAAATAAGAAAATAACATGAATTTCCTTGTTTCTGTTAGAAGTGAGTGTATAAATGTGAGATTTCTGCAGATGGAAAAACACAGGAAAGATCTTACAAAGCTAAAATTGCTTCCCAGACAGGTGGATGCTGGGCGGTGCAAAGCAGATCAGGGATCTGGAGGAATGACTGGCTCATGTGTGACAAACAGAAACCAGAACTAGAACAGGAAGAGAAAGATTTTATGAAATTCCGATTAGCACATCAACAAAATCCCAACACAAAGTCGGGACAAAAATCATGGAACACGACTCAAAGGCCACAAAGCTTTTTAATCCCCTTCTTTTCCTCGGCCGTGATGCCACTTCCTGCTAAATCTCATACTGCGCAGACGTGAGGAAAGGTCAGTTCAAACGGCTGAAAGGACTCGCGCTCTGGTAAACACAACCTTTTCACACAGTTCACATCCAGCGTCTCCAGCATCAGGAGGTGTGATGATGACAGCAGCTGTAAACATGCATCTTCCTTTCTTTTCTGTCCACCTGAAGAAGGTGATGCAAAATAATGATGAGATGTTCAGTTCTTCTCAAAGATTCGACTCCCTTAAAAGAGTCGACTCTTGGCTCCCAAATGTTTTTTTTATTTATTATCACTCAGAGCTTCTATTTGAGTCTAATTTATCAATTATGAGTGGTTTGTCTGTTGCTAGGCAATTTCTTTCAGCATAAGAGCCTTGTGTTTGTGCATTTTTCCTTTAGAAATTATGGGATAATCTTTCTATTACAGCTTCTAACTAAAAAAATGGCCACAGCCATTCGCAAAAGATAAAAATAAATCAAATATCTTGGTGGAGGTCTGCGCTTTCAGTGCTTCTAGATTACAATCTGTTCTTCAGAGGCTCAAGAAAAAGGACAAAAACATTTTTCAAAGCGCTCAGTGACAAGGCTTTATTCTAAAGGAATCATCTATGCCTTAAAACTTTTCTCTCCTAAGCTTCATTTGATTAGTGTCCCACAAAAATAGTAGAACAGCGTTTGATGAAAGAGATTTTGCATCTGTGTGGTACCTGAGTAACAGATAAGGATGAAGGATGGATCGAAACGCCTGGCAGTCGAGTAGCAGGGCGAACAGTCCGGTCCGGACCACCAATGACTTCTAGTGGCTTTATATTCACCCGGAAAAGTCTGACAAACCAAAAGGAGATTAAATTATTTATCATGCTCTTTGTACTTTTCCTGGAACCTTTTTTATTTTTTCATTTATTTCTTTTTAATGGTTTGATGCAGTTTAGTTTGGTAAACTGCTCTCACACTATTATTCAACAGTCCTTCTTCTTCTTTGTATTTTTTGGTGGTTGGTAAAAAATAATTGTTGTGTTACTGCCACCAAGTGGTCTGGAGTGTGGACCAGAATGTTTCCAAGACCCTGAGTTGTTAAAACATTAGTTTGTTTGCTACAATTTCGCATTTAGTCATTATTAGACACATGATTAAGCTCTGAATGTTTAATCCACTGGATTAAATACAGGATTTTCAACAACTTACAAATCACATTTTTCTTTAATTTAAATTATCCATTATTTTGTCATCAGGTCTGAAGTCAGTCAAATTAGCTTTAGCATTAGCTCAGCTTCTAATAACCTGTGTCTTTACCTTCTATTTCTTCCCATAACAATTTATTCTCAGAGGAAATTCAAAGAAACTAGATGCTTATATACTAACTTCCTTTTGCCTGTAATTTTTATTCCCTAAAGGGACAGAATTCTAAATAAACAACATTTATTAGGGACCTGCAGCTCCTGACTCACCTGGACCACATTAATCCTGAGTGTGGGTGAGACTTGGAGGCGGTGGGTTGTGTGCAGCATCTAACAGGAAAAATGAAAACCACACGTCTTCCTCGCATCCTTTTCCTCGTACACAGGATTTAAAGCTGTTACATCACATTAGCTCTGATGCACATAGAGTGATTTCCTAGGTGGGGAGCAGCTGTGTGCATCAGATTGCTCAATAAAGAGGGCAGAAATATCAGTTTACTGAATTTAAACAGGTTAATACCTGAAAATGTGAGTTCTGTGTCACATTTGATCATCTAACGTGGGGTGTTCAGGCTGTCTGAACGCACAAGTGACATTTAAAGACTCTTTTCTAAAACACTTTATGTTGAGCATGAGTTTTCTGAGACTTCGGCTTTGTAGACTTGCGCATTCCCAGCTTCTTCTTTTATGTTGATGGACAGTTTTGGCCTCTGGTCACCAAAAAACTGTAGATTGTGGACTTTTCAGATATATTTGAAATGTTTTTTATCAAAAAAACATCGGAAAACATTTAAAACTGACATTTCATGCATTGCTTCATGTATTGCACCACACTACCGATTAGCACTGCAGCCTCACAGCCAGGCCCTGCGATGGACTGGGGACCTGTCCAGGGTGTACCCTGCCTTTCACCTGAAACACTGCTGGGATAGGCTCCAGCTCACCCCGCGACCCCTGATGGGAACAAGCGGTACAGATAATGACTGACTGGCCTCACAGCCAAAGGGTCGCTGGTTCGAGCCTCAGCTAGGAGCAGTTTGCATGTTTTCCCCGTGTATGCATGGATTCTCTCTGGGTACTCCGACTTCCTCCCAACGTCCAAAGACATGCATGGTCACTAAATTCTCCCTGGCTGTGAGTGGCTGTTAGTTTCTCTGTGACCGGTGGTCCATCCAGGCTGAACCTGCCTCTCGCCTGTTAAGTCATGGGATAGACTCCAGCTTCCTGTGACCCTAAATTGGAATAACTGGTACAGATATTGGATGGATGGATAGAAAAGACATTAACACTGGAAAAAAATGCCGAATTTCAAAACTCTATTACCTTGTGCAAAGATAGTCTTCTCAGACTTCTTGCTCACTGTAGTGCAAAAAAACTAGAAACACTTTAACCACCAGTTTGTGTACTTAAGCCTTTTTTTCACATACAGGTGCCGGTCGAGACGGTTATGGTACGGATATGGTTTGTAAACTGTAACCTCGTTACATCAGCCGGATAGTGATAGATGCCTCAGCTACGTAATAGCATCACGCCATCGCCGCCGTCCATGTGAAGAACAACAGGTAGAAGAGACGGTTTGCATGCCTTAACTAGTTGCAAGTGGAACCACCAGGACCATGCAACACAATACTTGCATGTATTGTCCTGCGTAACATTGCGACCAGGCAGAAAGTCCCTGTCTGTGACAATGTTGATGACGCACCTGAGCCACGTGTTGAGGTAGCGGCTCAACCTCTGTCATCCTGTCAGAATGAGGGACGGACGGGACGCGTAGTGTGGGATGCAATCGTTAGAAATTTCTTTTTTTTAACAAGTTCTTTTCTGATTATGTAGTGATGAATAACAGAAAAATTGAATATTTGTGTTTGTTAGTAGATTTTTGGGGGCTAATTTTGTGGGGACATGATAATATAACTTTTTTTTTGCTTTACTAAGGTGCAAGTGTGAATAGGTAGTCTATTCCGCCATTAACAACCTTATCCCTGTAGCAGTTAAACAAGTCAGGTGCAAAATTCAAATATAAGCATGTGCACAGAATAAAAAGTTCTATTATTTGATTAACTAATAGTTTGACCGCAGTTTCCTCCTGAAATCCGCCTTGTAATCCTGCCCTCTGTTGGGATCAGAATAATCCTGTATTTTTAATTCAAATTGATCCGGATTCTCCTCAAACGTTTTAATCAACCCAGACTGAGGGTTTTATCCAGATAACAACCAGGATTGGATTACTTGATCCAAGCCGATTTTGGAATCCAGATTTCCCTTGAACAGCCCATTTTCAAGATTTGATTCTATCCGATAACTAAAATCTGATCGGATTACGTTTGAACAACCGGCCCAATAAGATATTTTTGATCAAACAGACTTCAGAGAGAATTTCTTTTAAAGCATGCACAGCTGGTGTTGACCTTGGACTTGTTTTTAATCATGACCAGTCGGACTCTTAACTTCTTTTTCAGTTCAGGATATTTGCAAACTGCCGTCATTAGCAATGTGAGTCAGGGGTGAGTTTTCCAGTTCTTTTAATGTTTGAATGCCTGGTTGCATAAACCTCTCAGTAATTTGTCTATCTACTCTACTGTGTCTAGGACACCATATTAGGCATGCAATGGCTGCAACCGGCACAGGCGCAGAAGAACTCTCTTTAGGACCCAGGGGAATGAGAGTTTGCCTTGTGGTGTGTTCAATAGACCCTTTCGTGACCTACGTAATCAGTGATGTCACTACTGTATCCGGAGGCAAAAAAAGAGGAAAGCACGTAAAAAACACTGTAGAAACGAGCTATCTCAAGTGTTATTACGACTTAAAAATGTCGTCTTGTCGTGTGTTTGGGTGCCAGAAAGAGGAGAAACTTTCCTGGCAGTAAATGAAAGGTTTTTAGGAAACCACTTCAGAAAAAAACGAAGACAATTATAGCTGAATGCAATAAGACGAAAGGACAGGACAGAGACGATAATCAACAATTCTCGTGTTTGCAGCGCATACTTTATATCAGGTAAGATAAATGGAATGTTAAGTGATTGGTATCGAGTTCAAATGAACAAAATTGTACATTATAAAGGAAAACGTTGGATATAAAACGTTGTCTTTATCAGCACATTAGCAAGGGCATAAATGCTAAACTTCAGACCGCAGCACACAAAGATCTGGACGTAAATGGATGTATTTTATTATTTAAACGTGGCTATTTATGACGTAGTTGTAAGCATCCAGCGATTTATATGCTTTGAGTTTCCCCACTGTTGTACACACATGGTGTCTCGATTAGGTACATGTAGACGTCTGGCCACTTCACCGTCGCCAGTCCCAAAAGATCTTCGTGCCGCTCTCTTAAGGTGTCTGGATCAGCCAGCCTGCTTCCATCTAATTTTCTAAAATAGCTGTCATGGTCCCGTAGAGTGAGTGTCTCTACATATTCCGACAGTTCCGAGACTGAACCACTTACTTAAAAATCCTCCATTTACTAAAACTTTACCGAAAATTGTTAGCTGCTGCTCGATAACATAGCTTCTAGCCTCCGCTTTTGCCTCCAGGCTAAGCTCCGCCCACCAAGTATGTCACAATGTTTGCAAACTTTGAATCGGTCTATTGGACATGGTGTGTCGGAAATGGGAGCTCAGGTCAACATAATCCCAAGGTTCAGTGTTCCCAGCGCTTCCCAGCCTTACAGACGTACAACAAGGCATGGAAATACTGTTTATGTAAGCAGCAGATAGCATGAATTCTATGTTGGGTTAGTGAGATTAATTTGACTTTCTGATCTGGCGATGTGACTTCACGGGGTGTTCAGATTAAATTTTTGACTTGGAGCTTGGAAATTCTCACATTTCTGTACAACTGAAATGCACCATTAGCGAAGCACACAAACGCCGGGCTCTCAATGCATGCTGCAAATGTTTGCCGCCTTACGCTGGGAAAGCGGGGGGTGGATCAGTGTCACTCGGAATCTTGGGGGACATATCCCCCCCTGTCCCTAGTGCCTTTTTTGTTAGCTAGCTGTTGTCAGAGCCAGAGGCTTGATGTGTTCCTGTCAATACTGATCAGAGCTGAAGCTGATAAATACGTCAGCATCGATGCAGGTGTCAACACTGATGAAGCATCTCATTTAAAGCCAGATGTTGGCAGGTGATTTGACCAGTAGAAAAAGTAACTAATTAAACCAATATCTTGATTTTAGTTGTCCTGTGACTGTATGCTGTACAACTGATAAAGTAAATAAGCTTTGACTAAGGTGTAGAAAATCTTTCCTTAAAAAACGAATAAATTCAGTTTGGTGTTTAAACCATTTCAGTATAACTGTTTATTTTCCATCTCAGCACAAAATGAAATCAGCATGGCCACCGATGAGGTTTACGATAACACTTCAAAGTGTCTCCCGTATGAAGGGGATCTTAAAAGCTCTTCACCATCTGTGTTCTGTGATTGAATTATGTGATAAACACTCAGACTTCTTCATGTTGAACACAAATCTGAATCCTGAGCATCCCGGAGGAGCCTTCTGTGCCCATTTGGACTCCTTACACAGCTGATGAAACGAGGGTTTTATTTCCTTGAAGGAGTTTCAGGCTCCATTATAACACACAGACATGTATAAACTCTGAAAGCTGATGTCTGATTGCGATGAAGGAGCCGAGTATAGGGTTTAATAATATCATTCTTTTGATTTATGTCATTGGTTTAAAAGCAAGGGATATGTTTGCATTAACTAACACGAAACACAACATAATGAAATTAATCATAACTATTATATCTGTAAATTATAAACATTTATAAAGCTAATGATGTGAGACAGACACTTAATAATAACTAAGACAAGCCGCATCTGGGTGGGGTGGAGGGGTGGCTGGAGGGGTTAGGGTGTGCCGGGCTTAGGGCTCGCTGTCCTCTGGTCCACCTGGGGCGTCCCCCATGGGGCATGGTGGGAGGTCGTGAGTGGAATGGCTGTGTGATGGTGAGTGCTTGTGGGTGCAGCGCAGGAAAGGGTGTGAGTGGGGGGTTGTGTGGGGTGGAGGTTGAAGTGGGTGGAGGGTGTCGCTCTGGGGCTTGGTTCAGGGGTTGCTGCCGATGGCCCGGGTCTCTGGGCTGCCCTGGACTGCCTCTAGCCTCCGTAGAGGCGGGGTCACATTTGCATGATCTCACTCATCACTCTTCATCTCTGATAACTCCTTGTTCCTCTTC
>JBAMHW010000025.1:25129608-25145768 GCA_037177495.1 Rhadinocentrus ornatus
CCCAGCCGAGGCTCGAACCAGCGACCTTCTTGCTGTGAGGCTGCGGTGCTAACCACCACACCACCGTGCAGCCCTTATGATAAACATTCATAGTAAAATGGTCCCATGTGAGTTCCCATGGCAACGTGACGCCATTCCAGGTGTGTTGTAACTGCACAGCTTCATTGGTTGAGCTCCACGGTGAGAAACTGCATCACCGTCAGGTTTCAGCATCCACGACTTTGGCTTGTCTTTCATGTTGAATCCAGATTCCCCATGAACAAGGATCTGCATCGTATTCCCATCTGAACTGGAACGTTTCATCAACTTTATCGGGACTAAGTCCAGTTCCAGTCATCAGCATGAGTTCAACACCTCCTCCAGACCACCTTCACATGTCGGTTCTCAGGATTTCATGTAAACTCTGAGCCGTTACAGCAGATAAATTAATATATAAATAACGGCACTGTGTGTTTGTGTGTGTTTCCAGGTTGTGGGACTCTCCTGGTCCTGGATGAGACGGAGACCGGGATGTCTTTAGTCAGGAGGTAAAGTTTGTTATTATAATTATTATTATCAATAATCAGTTTGACTTCATTGTTTCTCTTATAATTCCCAAACAACATAAAATGAGTTTGATTCCAGTTTTAGTTTTTGGAGAGTGAGCTTGGAGGGTGAAGCGTAACTTTACAGGTGTGTGTGTGTTAGCTGGGAGTGGGGTGACGGCCTGTTCGACGTGGCGTGGAGTGAAGCCAACGAGCACGTGTTGGTGGGTGCTGGAGGAGATGGCAGCCTGCAGCTGTGGGACACCACCAATCAGCACGCTCCGCTGAGAGTGGCCAAAGAACACACACAAGAGGTTACACACACACACACACACACGTACACATTATATATGATGTCACTCTGTTTTTGTTCCAGATGTAAACGTGTGTGTGCGTGTGTGTTAAGGTGTACACTGTGGACTGGAGTCAGACCAGAGAAGAGAACCTGGTGGTCTCGGGGTCGTGGGATCAGACAATTAAAGTGGTTAGGCTCCTCCCTTTCCTCCTCTCCTCCCTCTCTTCCTCCCTTCCTCTTCTCCTCCTTTCTCTTCTTCTACTCTTCTCCTCCTTTCTCTCCTCCCCTCCTCCTCTCCTTTTTCTCCTCATCTTCTCCTCCTCTCGTCCCTCAATTCCTCTCCTTTCTCTTCTCCTCTCCTCCTTCTCCTCTTCTCTCCTCCTTTCTCTCCCTCCTCCTCCTCTTCTCCTTTCTCTTCTCCTCTCCTCCCTCTCTTCCTCTCCTTCTCCTCTTCTCCTCCTTTCTCTCCTCTCCTCCTCCTCTTCTCTTCTCTTTTCTCCTCTCCTCTCCTCCCTCTCTTCCTCTCCTTCTCCTCCTCTCCTCCTTTTTCTCCTCCTCTTCTCCTCCTCTCGTCCCTCAGTTCCTCTCCTCCTTCTCCTCTTCTCGCCTCCTCTCCTCCTTTCTCTCCTCTGCTCCTCTTCCCCTCCTCTCATCCCTCTCTTCCTCTCCTTCTCCACTTCTCCTCCTTTCTCTCCTCACCTCCTCCTCTCCTCCTTTTTCTCCTCCTCTTCTCCTCCTCTCGTCCCTCAATTCCTCTCCTCCTTCTCCTCTTCTCGCCCCTCTCTGCTCCTTTCTCTCCTCTTCTCCTTTCTCTTCTCCTCCTCTTCCTCTTCTCTCTTCCTGTCCTCCTCTCCTCCCTCTCTTTCTCTCCTCCTCTTCTATTCTTCTCCTCCTCTGACAGGTTTTGTGTTATTTTTCCTGCAGTGGGATCCGACTCTCCGCGGATCGTTGACCACGCTCCGAGGTCACGAAGGAGTCGTCTACAGCACGGTTTGGTCTCCTCACATCCCAGCATGCTTTGCTTCCACCTCAGGTGAGCTGCTGCACTCCAGAAACCCAGAAACCTGAAATGATTTGGGTCGTCTTTTAGACTGAAAAGGCGTTTTATTGGTGGAACTCCAGGGTCTGAGCTGCAGCTGGAGGCTCTCCTGTGGAAACAAATATCCGGCGTTGTTGACTAAACAAAAGATCCCAAAACTCTGGATGTTTACAGCTGTTAAGCAGCCGGCCACAGCTCCTCCATTCTACGCCCAGGTCAAAATCATCCATCACTCTCTATCATCTATGGCCTCTAGAGCCAAAAATAAAAATAAAATCTTAAAATAAAAAGCATATTTAGGATACTTTCTGATGGAACTGTTAACATTTTAAACACATGGTTAGAGAAAGTGAGATCATCTAATAAAACACAGAATTCAGGTTAAAAAAGGAAACCGTGAATGATACTCAGGTTCTGGGGGATTTGATAAGGTGTGAGGAGCTGTCGCCACAAGGTGGCGCTGTTGCAGAGGCCATGCGGTTCCTGTGGAGCTGCAGGAGCTGCTCTGTTCTGATTCAACATGTGGATTTCCTTCAACAACACGTTTCTAAAAACAAGAAGCAGGAGTCCTTCTGAGCTTTGGATTAATTTCTTTTCATTTTATTTCTTCATTTATTTATATTAGAAAACCAGTGTCTGTTTCCATCTCTGCAGAGGCAGGTGGATGGCCTTTAAAACAGTGAAATACAACAACATGATACATAGATAACATATAATAACATCATATAGAGACAGAAGCATAAGACATAGAACATAGACGGCATCATAATATTTCCATCTAGTGGCTGTAAATTACATCTAGTTAGGAAAGTCGTGACTCCGCCCGCTCTTCATTAGGCTTCCCCTCTTTTCAGAGACACAGTAATGGCAGTAACTCATTATTACATCCTTAGAGCTCAGACCGATCCAGACTGGGAGAAAAATGGCCGACATGTAAACCCTTTATGCTGCTGTACTGATGATGCATTCACTGACACGTTGGAATTTCTAACTTTTGAATAGTAAAAAGTTTAAAAGTGACATTTAGAAGTCCATCTTACTGGTAGAGCGTCGTCAGCTAATATATTCGTTCATTTAAGGTAACGTAATAACAGATGCAATTGCTGGTGATGATGCATCTTCCTCCTCCTCTCAAGGCAGAAATGGGCTTCATTCATGAGACGGTGAGTTTATGCCCTGCAGGAGAGTTTGTCTGCTGTTGTCGCGGTGTGTGAGCGTATGCTGGCTGCATCAGAGGGTGGAGCTGCAGCGCTGATGGATTTAGGCTCCGTCAGCGCTGCAGATCTGATTGTGGACCAGCTGGACTCAGATCTGCAGCTGCTGGTCCGTGGAGCGCACTCGTCTTCTTTTTGTCTCAGACACGTTGAGAAGCATCATTTAACACTTTTATATACAATAACATGTTTCTTTTAGGGTAATGTTGTGTAACAGATGCACACATGGAGAAAACCAGAAGGAAAAAGACAAGCTGGACACAAATGACAGTACTAGCCGTCCCACCTCTACGTAAACCCACCTCCCTCCCCCCTCGGAGTGTATTTGTACTAGGATACTCTACCTGCGTTTAGATGAGAGACCACGGGTTGCCAAGTCCAGTTTTCCATGCATTTCTTTCTTTTTCCATAGAAATAATATAAAATGTTCTGCAGCTATAACGATATATGCTAGACGGGATCTCTGCGGTGCATTCAGTGTCATAAGCTCATCAGACATTCCCAAAATAATAAAAACCGGGCCTGGATTTATCCGGATTTTCAGCATCACAGAGAAAACAAATGTGCCACAGAATTCTTGCAATTTGGGACAAAGTGCACTTTCTTATATGAAATAAAATAAGTGCAGAGAATCTGAAAATGATAAAATCTCGACCGTTTTATTTCCTTTAATGTGCAGTTTGAGGGGAAATGGAACAAATCCTTTAACTTTACCTGGATGTTTCAAATGAAACTTTATTCATTAAAAATACACCATTATACATAAAGTTAAAACAAAATTTATATAAAAAAAATGTATCTATTCATTAAATAAATAAAAAAAGAATAAAAATCCAGGGGTACCCAGCAGAGCTGCATTCTGATTGGTGGTGCCTGATCAGTGGAACGGACCAATCAGAGCTTTTCTGTGCCTGTACTCTGCACGTGGCCTTTTTTAAAAATTTATTTTGAAGAAAATCTTTGAGTTGCTTTGCTGTGATGAAGAACTTTATTGGACTTATTTTCATGATTTTGTGGATCATTGTGAGCTGTTACCGGCTGAATGAATAAAAATGAGCAGTGTTGCAGGGCTCATTAGATTTTTGTGGAAACTGATTCCAGATCAGATAAGAGCGGCTCTGGAGCTAAACGGCTTAGCGCTGACGTCCCTTCCAGCTGTTTCCAGACACACCGCAGAGCTCTGAGCTCTCCGAAGTGAAAGTTGGATAATGGTGAAAAATAAACCTAAAACATTACAGTTTTCCTCTGGGATGAAGCATGTAAAGTATTTTTCATTCAAACTTTCTTCTTCTTTTATTTAGTCTGTTGTTGTGCTTCTATGTTCAATCAAATAAAAGAATAAGTTGGAATGAAATATAAATTTTATTTCTTAAAACAAAACATGAAAAATAAACCAAGTTTAGATAAATAATAGCCTACCAACATACAAACTACTCATTACTGCTAATTAGACTAAAGTAAAAGCTCTGAGTGGCACTAAATGAAGACTAATGGGAGCCATTAGGACCAGTTCCTTTATGGGAGCCGAAACAAAAGAACCAAATCTTTTCAAAGAGCCTGACTTTCATCTTTACGTGTTTAGATCCGAGTTCTCGCCTCATCCCGAGCATCACCAAACCGTTCAGACTGTCGGTCGTCGGACCACCTGCATGTTTCCCTTTTCCAAATTTCCCATTTTGTTTGTTCTTGCTCCAAATATTAGACTGGACTGACTGGGAACAAGCAGCGTGTGTGGGATTCTTTGTCGTTTTAATACGCAAAAACTGTTGTTTTTATCATGTAAAGCGCTTTGTGTTGCTGTTATGCATCAAAAGTGCTTTACAAATTAAGTTAGATATGATAAAATCCTTCCCACAGTTTCCACTAACGGCTCTCTGGTCGGGAACATGTTTCCTGTTAACCAGCAGCAGCTTTCCCTGCGTTTGTTTTCCCGGTTGCATCAGGGTGTTGCATTGTTCTGCTCTCAGCTTCTGCAGCTTCCTCTCCTCTCCTGATCATCTCTGTGAGAGAAGCCGATTGTGGACTGAAGCTCTTTGCACATGTGCGGAGGTAAAAGACTAAAGAAATCATGCACGGGGCATTAGAAAGAAAAGCTGTGTTAAGAATCAGATACTGGCAGTTATCTGATAAAGGATGTGGGATGAATTATCCGGGAACTCCAGGAGGCAGGCACCCATCAGATTTTTGGTGTGCACGTAAACGGGCTCATTGCTGGGTCAGATGTGTGAAGCAACCGAAACATGTGATCGAGTTTCGTGGAAACCATTGCATGACCCCCCCACCCCCCCACCCGGATGACTGGGACTTTAACCAGATGGAGGCTTCAGCCTCAGATGAAGGAGATGGAGTCTGAGCGTGCATGTCAGCATCCACGTGTTGCTGAGCCAGAACATTGTCTGTTTGTTCGCCCACTGATGTGTGTGTGTGTGTGTGCGCGTGTGTGTGTGCCCACCAGCCAAACATTATTTCCTGACAGTGACTCATGCACTCACTTCTGTTTGTTTGTTCCACCGTTGTAGATAACGTCTGCTTAAATAATTGATCGCAGGCAGAAGTTCACTGTTACACACACACACACACACATTAACACACACAGTTGCTGTGCTTCTGTTGTTGGCCTCTCGGCATCAGCGGGGTGTGTCGTGCACTCGCCTCAGGGCCGTTTTGATACAGCGTGAGCTGGTTCCAGATTCCAGTGATTAAACACCAGTTTTCTTTGTTTCAGAACACACACGGCTGAAAGTGAACTAACAAACTAGCACACAAAGCTAGGGGGTGGAGCTGGACTTTATTTTAATAGCTAGGACCAGAGGTCCCCATCCCTGGTCCTCAGGGCCCACTATCCTGCAGGTTTTAGATGTCTCCCTGCTGCAACACACCTGATTCAAATTCAACAACTCTACACAAGCCTGCTAATGAGCCATTAATTAGAATCAGGTGTGTTGCAGCAGGGAGACATCGAAGACCTGCAGGATAGTTTGCCTTGAGGACCAGGGTTGGGAACCTCTGGCTTGGACTACATCCACATGGAGAAAAAATCCATTTAGTTTTCCATAAAGATTAATTTCAAGAAACGTGTGCATCCACACAAAACTACTGAAAACGCTGCAGAACAAATGTACGGCCTGTAGGTGGCACTGTGGCGCTGCCACAGAAATACAACAAAAACAGCGAAGAAGATGTGGAGCATGTGGAGCATGTGCAGAAACGTGCGTAGGCAGGAAGAGACGGGGAAATGGCATCAATGATTCAGGAAAAAAGTGTTTTGGTTGTAAACATGGAAACAAATCGGCGGCATTTTCAGATTTTATTCACTTTCAGACCCGTTTTAAAAATTTCTTCTGGCTCCCGAAAAACTTTGTTCCATGTGGATTAAATGTCCAAATGATAAAAAAACCACAAAAACTTAGCAAATATTTGTAAAGGATTTCCGTGCAGATATGGCTTTGGTAAACTGGCGCCACCTTGTGGTGGCATTAACGTATTACTGCCAGATGCTGTTCAAATCCAGACAGTCGCATAAACTAGAAGGTTTTTAGTTTGTAGTGGGTGCACCCTGTGCTCGAAGGTGATTAAAGAGACAACCATAAGGTATATTTTAATAATGGTGAACGAAGGGAAGAATACGCATGCTTGGGTGTATGAAGAGGAGAAACTCTAGGCATGAAAGAAGTCTGAGGAACGGAAAGTGTGCGCCGTCACAGCCTAGAGTGTAAACTCTCCACTCTGACAAATGTCTTCAAACTTTATCAGGGATTATGTGAACACTTCTTCTGATTGAGCCTCATGTTTTAATGTATTTTTTGTTGGATTTTCTCAAACCTGTGCACAGAAATTTGTGAATAATAAGCATTTTGAGAGATTTGAATATATGTCTCTTAATGCCTTGAGCATTGTGACCCATAATTTAAATATTAGCCATTTATTATCCATCCCTATATGGTACCACCACCATGCCGACCAGATGGTTTAATGTTCTTGAAGTCATCTGTTATCTGACTTTTACTCCCGCGAGGCTTTTCTTTTGTCATGTTGGAGCTTCTTTCTTGAACAACAGCCTTTCAGTCCATGCGGATGGAGAACCTCACTGTGGACAGGCCTGCACCTGTGTGCAGGATTCCTCTTTTCAAAGTAAATTCACCTACAACACTCTTGGTGAAAGTATAATAACTTTTTTAATTAAATTAGTAAAGATGGCTGCTGTGCAGTAAACCGTTTCCAGAAAAAGCACAACCAAAGATCTGAAAAAGCCTGATCCAAACCCGACATCGTCCTGACTTTAATGCCTCTGGCCGAAAAATAAAGCGCCATTTTATCTAAAATGCCTTATATTTCACTCCCACTTTGACCCTCTTAGGTTTTAAACCCATGTCAGGGCAATGAGCTGCGACGGCTCAGAAACGAGGGCCACAAAATGTCAAGCTGGTGTTGATGGAGGGGTCCAGTCTCATCAGAAAGCTGCTGCCAGGCTGGTCCCGGTGCTTTTCAGCCAGCCAGCGATCAATAGACAGCGAGACGAAAACCCCCCAAGGAACCACGGCAGCAGTTCTGAATCAGTAAACTGAGAAAATGTAAGAAAACAAAGAAGATGTTCGCTCATTTTACTGTTAGCTTGACAGATTTTCTGTCCTTTGCTACAGAAATCTGCAGTTTATTTCTGGGTTTACTTGGGATGTGGTGGATCGGGAGATTCTCGTCATGGATCTGCAGCAACTGTGTGATGCTGTCATGTGGATATGGAGAAAAACCTCAGAGGAAGGTTTCCACCACCTTGTTGGATCTATCACAGCAAGAATTAAGGCAGTTCTGGAGGAAAACAGGGTCCAACCCAGTACTAGAAGGTGGACAGAGGCTGCATGTTGCTTTTCAGACATGAAACAGCGTGTGTGATGGAGGAAAAGCAGGTGTGTTGATTTTGATACTGTGATGAACAGTTGCATCTATCTGTGGTCTGGTCCACTCTGCTCTCAGCCTCCTGCAGCCTCTTCTATGGGACCAAGCAAGTCAACCACCAGAATCTGACCCATTTAGTTCATTTGATTGGAAACAATTCAGTAACAACAATTCCTCTCTCACTCTGGATTTCTCTAAAACGGAGGTTTTGCAGTTCATAGGTCAGCGTACGCATTCAGTGCTCACGTGATGTTGGTCAGCGATGATGTGCAGCGAAACCACAGCTGGTCTTGTGATCAGGTGCTTGAGAACAGAAGCAGGACTGACTTCTGGTCCAGATCTGCATCTATTGTTGTCACCACAGTCACAGTTGCAAGTCATGAGATGCCCAGAAACTCCAAAAATATCATTTCTTCTTAATGTGGAGTTTTTACAGGATAAACTTTCTGTGAACATCACAGTCTGAGCCGTCAGAGTCCAGGCGGAATATTTGCTGTTCAACCTTCATTTCATTCATGCGAGAATAATTTCATTTAACAATGGAAGAGAACTATCATGATGATGCAAAATTATAACTCAAATATGTCATCATTTGCTTCGGTATCCTCACAGGCCCATAACTTGTCTACAGTTTGGCTCAAACAATTATAGTTATCAGTTGATGTACAACATAAATTCCCCCAAAAGTTGGGAAGCTGTGAAGAATATGAATAAGAACAAAATGCAATGATTTCAAACCTCATCAGACCATATTTTTTCCCAGTAAAACAACAAATCAGATGTTGGAACTGAGACATTTTATTGTGAATCTCATGGCAGCAACACGTCTGTAAAAAGTTGAACAGGAGCAACAAAAGGCTGGAAAAGTAACACCTGGAGGAGCGTTTGACATCTAATTATGTTAATCTGCAGAGACAGAGTCTCTCAGATGGAAAGGTGAACAGAGGTTTACCAGTCTGAGACAAACTGGCTCCAAAAGCCGTGAAACAATTTCAGAAAAATGTTTCTCAATGTAAAACTAATTTTGAAGATCCCACTGTCTACAGTGTATATTATAAAAGATTCTGAAGGAATCTCTGTGTGCATGGGACAAGGCTGGATGCTGGTGATCTTCTACTGGAAACCACTGCATGGACTCAGGAAGACTTCCAGAAACCACTGTCTGTGAACACAGTTCACCCTAAAATCCACTAATGCAGGTTAAAGAAGCCAGATGGGAACAGGATCCAGAACCAGTTTCTTCCGTTGTCTCTCTCAAAGCTCATTTAAAATGGTCTGAGGCAAAGTGGAAACCTGGATGAAGATGTGAACTAGCTTCTGGAAAGCATGGAGGGCTTGTCCTGCAGACTAAAGAGGAGAGGGAGCATCCAGCTTGTTTCAGTGGAAAGATGAAAAACTTTCTCCTCCTCAGATTGTTATGACAGTAAAACTGATTTTGTGCCTCACGGATAAGGAGGTTTTTTGAGGGTAGCATACACTTCTCTGCATGTACGTCTTTGAAGACGAGTGAAGTCTTGAAAACTTGTATTTAAGTCTGAGTTCATTATAGTGATGGTACACATTCTGATGGCTATCAGAAACTGTGACCTAGATCCTCACTCTTCTAGTCTGGACTCTTCTAATATCAGATATTGTGGACAGCTATGAGAGAATCAGGGGGGCTTCACAACAGGAGCAGGACAAGCCCAAATAAGCAACTACACCCACGCTGAGTCGCCATTAACAGGCAGATTTAGCAACTCTGCTGCCTTTCTGCCGCGCCGTCGTCTTTATCCCTGCTTTGTTTGATCTTGCCAGTAGTTTACCGCCGTCCAGGAGCCTCACAAACACTGATTGGGTGAGTGCACCACGTGGGGTGGCTTAGGTCCGGATCCAGACCGCGGTCCGCTAGTTAGTGACCTCTGCTTTAGAGCAACATCTGCTCCCATCCAGACAACGTGTCTTTCAGGGAAGACCTTGCAGATTTCAGCAAGACAATGCTGAACCACATCCTGCATCCATCACAGCAACATGGCTTCCTACATTTAAAATCAGCTCATGTTTCCATGAAATGGTAAAAATGTCTCAGTTTCATCATCTATGTTGTTTATGCTCTACTGGGAGTAAAATATGGCTCGATGAGAGTTTTATTTGCATGTTAGCCAGCTTTTTTAGAACGGAGGTTGTATAATTAACACAGCGTTGACACTTTTCATCACTGCAGCAGAGTTTGTGTCAACCTTCTGCTGTAAACTTGAAGGTTAATTATTCTCACTGTAAAAATTTGTCACGTTTAGAATAGAGATAAAAACCATGAACATTTAATTTATGCAGAGGACTCTTTGCATAAATGTACCATTTGTGTTCCATGCGCTCTGGTGATAAAATGTGGTCTCTGCTGCTTCCTCAGATGCCTTCAGCTTTGTAGGTTCAAATGTGAGAAGCTGAAAACATTCGAGCTGTTTTAATCACAACTAGAAAACTCTGACATCCTGTGTGGCTGTGTTGGGTGGAGGAAAACGAGTTGTTAGAATGCTAGTTAGCGTTAGCACACGGTGGAAAATTGCAGCCTTATCTCTGTGTGGAGGCTTCCCCTCTGGTGGCCTTTGAAGAGAAGGGTAAGGAGTGAGAGGACGACAGATGGTGACAGTGTCGTTGTGAAGCTTATCACAGCTTCACATGCTCCTCTTCCTCTGTTTCTCCTCTCATCACGTTTTTCTCTCCATCCACCCAGTTTGGTTCAGAGCCACATGAGATCCCCGCCTCCAGCATCGGTTTACTCTCCATCTTCAGTATCAGCTGTGCTGCTGGTTGGACTTCCTTCAAAACAAAACTGCTTCACTCTGGTTTCTATTTTTCTCTTACATTCAACACTGTAGTGTTTTATTGCTCACATGTTTGACCTTTTAGAAGTTTGTCTTCTTGAATTTATTCACTTCCTTTTAGCCGAAAATTATATTTATTTGAATATATTTAAAATTTTAGTTATTGTTTGTAATCGTCACCAGTTTTGTGTAACGGAACCAGTTCAGCTTACCAGACAGTTTAAATCATGAAACTGATGAAGTCATAAACGGGGACAGCAAACCAAGGAATTAATGAAGAGATGTAGGGAAAGTCAATCTTTGGTTGGGACCAAAAGAAGCCAAAGCCATAAACACAGTAGCAGTTTCTTGCTTTCCTCATCAAGATTGCATTTGCTAAAAGAGCTGCTCAATAAATGGATTTTATCCCACATTTTCCCGCCACTGGCAGCCTGCAGGAAGGACTTATTCCCCACTGTGTCATCATTGGTTTGGAACTATTCATGCTCTACGTTAAAGACGGACACGAAGCTTCTGCGCCCTTGACGTGCATAATTTGCTCCGTTTTTGGGGAGCAAAGTAAAAAGTACCACAGGAAACCATGAGGGGGCAGTGTTGCTGAGAAGAAGCCGTAACGTATTTAATGGTTCACAGACCGCCGCCGTCTGCTGTGCAACCTCTTATTTCGTCATGATCTCTCCACCGTTGCCAGGTTTGTTGTCTGAAAACCAGAACTCGGATATGAACTCTGAACTCTGCCCTGCCCTCTGGTGGATATGTTATCTAACAACCATGCCAACGTAAGGGAGCAGTGATGGTTGAAACAGACGTACCTATTTATGTATGTAATAGGAGCATACATAGGCCTTCAGACTGGAACCAGTAGTGACACTGTCATGTTTGGTGTTTTTTTTTTGTTTTATTCTTGCTTTTTTATTGTATTCTTAGTTTCTGTTATTTGTTGTTTTTGAGTCCACTGTATTGTCTCTGTTTTTTGTAGTTCATCCCATCTCCTGTTACTTTCTGCTCCGTGATTCTGGTCCCTAGTTGTCCCACGTGCTTCCCGTGTTGTAGTTAGTCTGTATTTAGGCTCCAGGTTGTCCTTTGCTCATTGTGTTAGCTGTGTTGTGTTGTATCAGGTGCGTTATGTTGACCCGTGTCAGTCAGTCTGAGTTTTGTTGTACGTCCTTCCTGAGTCACACCTTCTGGTTCATTAAGTCATTCATATGTACAGCTGTGAGTCCTGCAGTTGGACTGACTCATGGTGCATTTCTGCCCTCCAACTGGTAAGGAGTGCATTAAAAAGTTTACTATTAATTCAATAATCCAGTTTATTTTACATGGGAATCAGGTTCAGGTTGAATACTGAGTACGAGTACACAAAGTATTGGACAGATCCTGATCCTGGTATCTGTATCGGTTCATTCCTGATTTTAACCAACCTCATGCACTAGAAATATGCACATTTTTTTTTTAGGAAGGGGGTAATGTTTAAAGCCTAACTTATCAGTGAGCACTGGCAGAGCAGAAAGATTAGCTACCTGTTTAGTGGACAGTGTAAAGTCTCTGCTCCAAGCTTCATAAAAAAAATGGCACAGCTCCTCAGGTTGCAAGCCAAGTCACATGTCTGCTGTGTAAGAAGAAAAACCCTGAAGCTGCAGCTCGGACCCAGAAGGAATCACTGGATGTACTGGATACTGCAAGTCATAAAAAGTCTTTTTTTGCAGTTACAGCTGAACTGGTGTTTTCATGTATCCAGTGGAATCACTTCCATTTTCTTTCTGTCACATTCTCAGAATGAAATGCAGACGAGCTCAGCTACAATGAGAAGAAATGCCACTTCTTTCTGCATGTAATTGCTATGGTTGTTTGTTTGTCATGACTCCGCTGCTCTGCCAACTCACCTCGGTGCGAGCCTCTTTATGTGCACGCTGTAAGAGTATTTGTGCTGTTACAGATAAGCTCTGAAGGTGGCGGATCTCAGCTCCATCTGCCAATGTGGACAATCCTGTAAACCTGGAAGAAAACAGCTCTCTGCTTTTGCATTTGAAGCCTTTTAGCTACAGACTCCTACACGCTTGCTGTGATCAGTCAAGCTTCACTCTGGAAATTAAATGAAACAAGAAAAATGTTTTTAAATGCAAATGCAAGAGCACGATAAAAGAGAAGGGCCTCCCCCCACCAGGAGAGGATTAGCTGCAGAAGATGCCATCAGTTCCATCTTCAGCCCAGAACAAATAGAAAAAGTGCACAGAGGGTAGCTGTAACGTCCTTTCAACATGACTTCAACTTATATTTTTATTACAAAATCACAATCGCTTTTTAATGTGCTTAAAATCATATATTTGTGTCTCCAAGTCACCAAGCAGCAGAAAAACCTTTCCTTCAGTCCATGGATCTGTACACGTCTCAATTATCCATTTTTAAAGGTCAAGTTATGTCACAGTTTCCCATCTTCCTCCATCTGTAGCTCCACCTTCAATTTCAGATGATGCTGCATTCACTGCACCTCAGAAATGGGAAACTGAAGCTCTTAACTAAAGAAATAAACGAGCTGATGACGTTCTGCCTTTTAAGAAAACATTTTATATCCTGACAAGGAAACCTGACTTTATAGTTGCATTATTTAATTTTCTCACCAGTTGGAAGTTGGAAACTCCCATTTGCTCTTTGTCCTTGAATGCACCGTTAGCACAGTAACAGTAATGGTTCTTTTGGAGTTTAAATAAATTTGTTAAAATTAGAAAATGTCTTACTGGTAAGGCCGAATGATGAATCTTTTTAAATCAGAATCACAATTTAAAACAATGCAATTAGCAAACCAGTAACACATGGTGAGCGGTTTCAAACCTGCAGCCTCTACAGATCCACTCCTTCAGGCCGTATTCCTGCCGTCTTTCTTCTGTTAGTCACTGAATCATGTGACGGCTACACTCAGGAAAGTCAGTGTTTTGGGTACACGATACGTCTTGTAGTTGGTAAGTGAAGCCGTGCATGTTGTTAAGTTTGAAAACAGTAACTGTGTTACCGGTTAATACATACTAATGTATTTGTAACATGGTTGTCACATGTGTATACTGGTATTGTGAAGGGGGCAGAAGTCCGGTTGCTTGTATTATGTGTGAACACTGAACAGAAGCTGGAATTTAAAAGATTAAATCACAAGATTTGTCAGAAAAATTAAGATGGCACAGAGCAGAAATGAAAAAAGTTTAAGGCTTGCCAACAAAAACAGCCACTTCCTGGATAAATATTTCTTTAGAATGATGCATGAGTATCTCCAAACCTCCTTCAGATCAATGTGAACACTGTCTCAAAGACCAACTCTGATGAAGTGAAGCAGAATGAAATTAGAGGCTTTAGTCCAGACAGTTCAGGCGAGGTCTCCAACATATCGGCTAAAAACTGAACCAGAACTCAGAAGAAGAACCCAGGAAGTCCAGAGTTTATTGATCTAGCTGATATGTGATATGGAGGAATTCTGAATTTCATCGGTGGTTTATTGACCAAGCAGCAGCCGTTGGGTTCTGCTGTGATTTGGAGCAGTTCTACGAGACTCTGGCTAAAAGACGAATCCACAATCTACCAGCTGGAGACTTGCTTGAACAGAAGAGTTCATGAAAGAAGGAGCTGCATGTCGCATGTTACATTCAGACCAAGCAGCAGCGTTAAGGGTTTTTCCAAAAGACCCAATTGGAAGGTGTTAATATTCGTCCTCTGTGGGATTCAAACTCGGGTCTCTAACATGGGAGATGGATGCCCTGCCAACTGAGCTATCCAGCCCCACGTCAATCCAACAACTAAAAGTGGACCTTTAAAACCTTCATTAGAACCTTGAGACTAAACAAGTCCTCCACTCAAGTCACTAATAATTATAATAAAGATAAATCAGGAGATCTTTTTTAAAACCACTCCTACAGACTGCATTATGGGATGGCATGCTGCATAGACTGGTCGGATGCAAACTGGAGAGTTTTTCCATCAGTAAAACATCCAGCACTGAATATTTAATCTGTGGGCTGTGATTGGTTCTGATTGGATGTGATTGGGTCTAATGGGATCTGTAGACTGTGATTTGGTGTGATGGGATCTTTGGGCTCTGATTGGCTCTGATGGGATCTGTGGGATCTGTGGGATCTGATTGGCTCTGACGGGATCTGATTGGCTCTGACGGGATCTGTGGGATGTGATTTGCTCTGACAGGATCTGTAGGCTCTGATAAGGTCTGTGGGATCTGATTGGCTCTGATGGGATCTGTGGGATCTGATTGGCTCTGACGGGATCTGATTGGCTTTGATGGGATCTGTGGGATGTGATTGGCTCTGACAGGATCTGTAGGCTCTGATAAGGTCTGTGGGATCTGATTGGCTCTGATGGGATCTGTGGGATCTGACTGGCTCTGACGGGATCTGATTGGCTCTGATGGGATCTGTGGGATGTGATTGGCTCTGACGGGATCTGATTGGCTCTGACAGGATCTGATTGGCACTGATGGGATGTGTGGGATCTGATTGGCTCTGACGGGATCTGTAGGCTCTGATAGGGTCTGTGAGAAGCTCCAGAACATGCTGAAGTGGTTTTGTCCATGTCGTGACAGAGCAGAGCTGTTTGTGGCAGCAGAGGGAGGCTCTGTAACATGACGCAGGTGGTATAATTGCTCGGGGGCAATAGATGATAATATGATGGCAACCGTCAATGTTTCCTTCTCTCTCTCTTTGAGCCGACAGCAGCAGCTGTGCAGTGTGTTTCTGAGCTGCAACAGCTCAGCCGTGACTTCCAGGTAAAGGTAGGCGGCGTGGTCTGGGCCTTTGTTACCAGTACGTGTTGAGCCTTCCAGCTTTAAAACGCTGGCTTGTTCTCATCCTCCACACACCTGCCATCTGTTTTCCTGGCGCTGTCAGCAGCTCTTCAGCCCACATGATGCACATCTACACGCTGCTGCTTTGTAATACATGTAGTTAAATTTAATTTAAGCTGTCCTCAGGCATCAGCTGAATCTTTAAAACTCATCCCCGTTTTCCCAAGAAAAAAATCCAAACACGGAACTAGTGACGAATGTTGTACAGCTTCTACGCTTTCCTCATCTGTTTCCAGAGGCGATGCATCCTAAGTTCTAGTTTGTCTCCATGCGTGTTTTCGTATGATGAGGTCCATGTTCGGCAAGTTTCTGGTGTTTACTTCAACACAGATTGTAGTCAGGAGGCTGGACATTTGTGGAGCAGCACTGGAAAGGATTGCTGGTTCAGGACCTGCACTGTGTTTTCACCTCCGTTTCTCCTGCAGCATCACCTGCACGTCTGGATGGGAACAGATGTTTCTCTAAACCACGCCATAGGCCCATACCATCAGAGATGCAGCTTTTCACCTGTCCACTGATAACAAGCTGGATGCTCCCTCTCCTCTTTAGTCTGC
>JBAMHW010000025.1:25152593-25162596 GCA_037177495.1 Rhadinocentrus ornatus
CATAGGCACTAAAGCAGCCCCATACCATCAGAGATGCAGCTTTTCACCTGTCCACTGATAACAAGCTGGATGCTCCCACTCCTCTTTAGTCTGCAGGACACGCCCTCCATGCTTTCCAGAAGCTAGTCCACATCTTCATCCAGGTTTCCACTTTGTTTTAGATCATTTTAAAATTTTAAACTTTGGTCCAGAGAACCAAGAAGAAGGCAGCGCTGTTTTTGGATCCTGTTCACATCTGGCTGTTTCTTGGCATGATGGAGCTTTAACCTGCATTTGTGGATTTCTGGGTGAACCTTGTTCACAGACAGTGGTTTCTGGAAGTCTTCCTAAGTCCATGCAGTGGTTTCTAGTAAAGAATCATGTCTGGTTTTAATGCAGAAGATCGCCAGCATCCAGCCTTGTGCCCAGCACACAGAGATTCCTCCAGAATCTTTGATCTTCTTTCTTCATAATTTTACTTTGAGGAAGTTTTATTGTAATCTTTCCACAGTTTTTATAGCCAGTTTGTATTTAGTTTGGTGAACTTCTGTCCATCTTTCCTTCTGAAAGACTCTGCCTCTCTGAAATGCTCCTTTTATATCCAGTCATGTTACTGACCTGTTACCAGTTAACCTGGTTAGTTGTCAAATGCTCCTCCAGGTGTTGCTTTTCCAGCCTTTTGTTGCTCCTGCTCCAACTTTTTAAAGATGTTTTGCTGCCATCAGATTCAGAATAAAATGTCTCAGTTACATCATCTGATGTGTTGATTTACTGGGAATAAAATATTATGGTGGTTTGACTGGGTTGTTTCGTTCATGAGGTGTCTTCTAGCATATTAAACACAGAGTACCGTGACCATGTGATAGGTTGTTTATCTTCTACTGGGAATAAAATGTCTTGATCAGATTCAGAAATTGTTACATTCTGCTTTTGTTTACATTTTACACATCATCCCAACTCTTTTGGAGCTGGAGTTGTAATTTATGCCACATTAGTTTAAACCATTGGGACGCAGCGTTGCTGATTTGGCTTCTGGTTGCAGAATATTGTTGCCACCGGCTCAGTCGACTGCAGTGTGTGTGTGTGGGACCTGAGGAACGTCCGACAACCCGTC
Organism: Rhadinocentrus ornatus; assembly: GCA_037177495.1. Classification (NCBI taxonomy): domain Eukaryota; kingdom Metazoa; phylum Chordata; class Actinopteri; order Atheriniformes; family Melanotaeniidae; genus Rhadinocentrus; species Rhadinocentrus ornatus. The sequence continues at coordinate 25,153,687 of JBAMHW010000025.1, forward strand.
AGCCAACTGCTGGGACACACCTACGCCATCCGCAGAGTCAAGGTACACACACATCTCTGCTTCCTCCTTCATACTCCATCAGATGCTGTCACAGCACTTTATCCTCAGAGATGTGTGTGTGTTTGTACAGATGCAGTGTGAGGCCTGACAGCATCAAAACACCCACTTTAATTGACCTAATAAGAACACACACACATATATTAGGCATGTGTGTTAACAGACAGATGCAGTCCCTAAACACGACCCAGTTACTAAGATTAGCAACACTTTCTCGTGTTGTAAATACACATTCACTACCTCCCGTGCTGACTGGAGGTCTCAAATCCAAGTTTTTTGTTTGGTGCAGACCCCCAGAAGGACGGTGATTCCCCACAATGTAACACACACACACACACTCTACAACAGCTCATGTGGAGTTTTCTGGGCAGATGTCACCAATCGATTGAGACGATTTGCTCCAAACCGTTTGTCAGCGTCTGTAAATCTGTCGGCTCGTGTTGATTCATCAGAGCGATTGAAAGGAAGAGATCAGCAGCACGAGAGGACGGATAAAAATAAACGGAGACGAGACGCACACTTCCTGTCCAGCTGTCAACAAGGCAGTTCCCTTCATTTAACAGCACATGTGAACACCAAGCAGCAGCAGCCCAAAGTGTGGACACAATGACCACCTTATCGTGAGCAGAGTTGCCAAGTCTGATTGTTATAAGCGTCTTTGTGCTTTGAGCTGCCAGTCGTGGATTTTTATGCTTATTTGGGCTTGTCCTTCTCTCTTTACAAAGCCTTAACAGCTGTCCACAATAATGTAGTAACTGCTGGGTGCGGGACAGGAGACAGGAACGCAACACTTCGTTCTTTCAATCAGGACGTGTCCACAACTCTGTTTCCTTGGTCACCGCATCCGTTTGAGCCGGTATTCTAACCAGCATGCTCCTACTGTCATAAGGACGAGGACAGGAGACAGCTTTTACTAGTTTAGGGTTTTACACTTGGTCTGTTTGAGATGGCTCATGTGTTTCCTCGTTTAATTAGAGTTTTGAAGTTAGAAGAATTTAATGCCAGTAATGAGGCCAGTCGCTTGTTCTGGGCGTGTTTTCATCGAGCTGGCTGTTTGTTTCTCTTGCAAGATCTGGCAACACGGACTCTGACTGGTGTTAGCTAGGAGAAGGTAGTAATTGGCTCGCATTGATGTGCCATCCTGGATGAGCTGCACTACCTGAGCCACTTGTGTGGGTTGTAGACTCCGTCTCATGCTACCACTAGAGTGGAAGCACCGCCAGCATTTTAAAGTGACCAAAACATCAGCCAGAAAGAACTGAGAAGTGGTCTGTGGTCACTGTATATATATATACAGACTGGCCAAAATAAAAGTTGCCATCAACCACAAAGGTCAGACACTAGTATTTTGTTGTACAGCCTTTAGCTTTTATTACGGCAGCATTTGCTGTGTCATTGTTTTAATAAACTTCTGCAATGTTACATGAGTCTGACCAATGTGCAATGCCTTTTCCAGCACATCCAAAGATTTTCCCTGGGGTTCAGGTCTGGACTCTGTGGAGGCCAATCCATGTGTGAAAATGATGTCTCCTGTTCCCTGAACCACTCTTTCACAATCCGAACCCCATGAATCTTGCATTGTCATCTTGGAATATGGAAGATGAAATAACTTGCTCATTCAGTATATTTAGGTAGTCAGCTGACCTCATTCTTTGAACACATAACGCTCCTAGACCTTATCCTAGACCTGAACCTAGACCTGATCAAATGCAGCAACCCCAGATCATAGACTGCCCCCACAGGCTTGTACGGTAGGCACTAGGCTGATGGCTGCATCTCTTAATCTGCTTCTCTTCTTACCCTGATGCTCCCATCACTCTGGAACATGGTACATCTGGACTCATCAGACCACATGACCTTCTTCCATTGCAACAGAGTCAAATATGATTTCACCAAACAAAGTGATCACCGATCACCATCATTTAGGATGTTTTTCTGACCATATTTCTCCCTGGAAGACGATGCTTCCCCACTATCCTTCCGGGTTTTAACAATGCCTTTACAAAGGAGCAGTTTTTTCTTGATTCCTCACTTTTGTGATTTGGTTTATCAGACGTGACCGACAGCTTCAACAAACAGATGAAATATTTTCCCTTAACATGATCATTTTCCTGATTCTGATCCTGAATATTCTTCCTCCTGCAGTTCTCTCCGTTCAGGCAGACGGTGCTGGCGTCCTGCTCGTACGACTTCTCCGTCAGGTAGGATCAGCAGATGGTTTCTGCTTTTTAATAAGCTTTGTTTATTGAGGAGAGAGGGGAAAACATTTAAAACAGATAAGACATGTAAAAAAAGAAATTAAATATAAATAAAAAAGCACAACAGAACAACAATAAACATGCTTATAAAAACCCACATCAGTCCACTGCCGTTCGGTGGCGTCAGAAGAGATTTGGTTTTTTAATTTAAATTTATATGTATATCTGCCTCGTATCTAATGATACATGTATAATTATATTTATTGGTTCCTTCTTACCACAAATAGCTAGAAGAATTCTAGTATTTGTGGTTTATTTAGTCTGAAACAAGTCAAGCTAAAGCTCAGGAGGTTTAAAGCTTTTCGATCCTCTGATGAGTTTTTGATGCATCTGAAATTTGCAAGTCATCTGTTTTATGTGCTTTTTACAGCTAAGCCGAGGGTCTAGTGTGAATACTATCGCTGGCCCAATATAGAGTCTAAACTTTGGCTGCTGATGTTTTTGTTCTCATAATGAATCCGTTGTGAATTTTCTTCTGTTTGTTGGGAAACTGCAGATGAAGTGTGTCCAGCTTCATTTTGTATTAATGATCCATGGACATGAGTTCCTTCCTGCAACGATGAAATAATGACAGCATTGTAGATGACTTCTGACATCTTATTGGTTCTTCTCCCGATATCTTTATTTCTTTTAGCTTTTTTCTAACAGAATCTCTGAGGGAGTCACATTAAATTAATTTGCAAAAGGAAACAAACCTGACGGAGCTCATTCAGATATTTAGTCAACTTTAACATTTTTGCCAGCTTTGGAATTAATGGAAATTAGCGTTCTTTGCTATAATCCGGCATGTTTACATCATACTTTTTGCTACTAGAGTTTGTCAGCCTGCACTGTCCCAATTATGGAAGACATAAAATAAATACATACATGATCCTGAGTTTAACCAGGAAGTTGCAGTAGAAGGTGTAAAGAAATCACAGACATGAAACCTGACGTGTTTGAGGCAGTAAAAGCAACAGAAACAGACCCGGTGATCAGAGTGATGAGGAGGGCGGAATCTTCCTCATCACTAATGCATGAAACTTGAAAGATTGGATGGAAACTCCACTTATTTTCTCTCACATCTACAGAAGTAACCGAATAAGATAATTGATTTTTATTTAGATCTTTTGGTGCTTGTGATATTTAAACCCTGGATGGATGGAGGTCCGGTCGGAGTCCGGCTTTAAATGACTCGGGAAAGCAAAGTGTTGGACAAGTGGAGCCACACTTGTGCTAACCCAAGTGGGTGGATGGTGTCGTCATCATCGAGGTAATGAGGAAGGACAGTGAGTGATGATGTGTAATCAGGTGAACTGGTGTGTGAGATAAGGAGAGACCAATGGACAAAGACAAGATGGAGACACGATGAGCTGTTCCTTTATTGAGCTGCAGAGGGCAGTTAATAAAATCTGTAATTTCAAGGTAGACTGGCTTTGGGTTTCTCAGGAGGACATTCTGCTGCACCGTCTCCTTTTTTCTTTTTCTACCTTTCTGTGTTTTTCTCTCTGCTGTGGAGAATCTTCTGAAAAGCTCATGTGACTGGAAAGACGGGTAAATATCGAACTCGTTGCGGGCTGTTTATCGGTGCAATCGACGGGTTCAACAGCAGCCAGTCACTCAGGAAGTAAAACCTGCTGATTTGATCCCTCACAGACTCTCACTCACCAAATGTAAACAACAGTCCTGAATTCACTAAATAAGTCAAAGGTGTGTTCACTGACTGGCAGCGTCACCTCAACATGTTTCACCACTTTCTGAGTTTCAGAACTCATTTATTATTGTATTATTTACAAAATTGGAAATACTCAAGAGAAGCAGCGAGATGGTGAATGAACTGAAAGATTGTACATTTTACCATCGTCTGCATGTCAGATTAGACGTGTGAGCTTGTGTAGGGGACAAAATGTACCTTCATTGGGTCAAGAGGTGGTTGCATACGTGAATTCAAGGTTGAACCAATCCGGTTTCCCCCTCAGGTCAATCCATAGACGCGTAGTTTAGAGTTCTGCCACCTAACAGTGATCACTTCCGTCCTTACGCAGCTACACAGACGTCCTGTTCACTGTTATTTTTGATTTGAAAAGTTTCCTCCTCACCTTCATAACACTTTCTCACTACTCCATCCTTACGTCCCATCCCGACTCTGGAAGTCTCCGCCACTATGCATCCATACCTTCTAATCTTGTCCTGTAACCTCACCTTCTCTTAGTACTTTACGGATATGTTGGTTGAGTTTAATTTGTTTGAAATTTCTTCTTTTTACTTTATAATTTTAAGTGTCCTAAAAGGCGCCGCAGATAAAATGACATATTATCATATAACACAAAGAAATGTTTGTTTAGATCAGTGGTTCCTAAACTGGGGGGCGGGCCCCCCAGGGGGGACACAGCAAGGCTAAATAAAATGTATAGTTTTACACTGCCAGCAAAACACGGTTTTATAAAAGTAGAATGGGCAAACAATGACGAATCATGAACAGAGATTTTAACTACAAAAAAATAAAACTGGTTTAAAAAATGTCCCACTACAGCAGATGAGTTGATGGTTCCTTCTGCCACTGACATGGTTTTCACTGTAGTTACGAAGCAGCAGCCAATAAACTAAAGACTATTTCATGGCACATTTCTTTGTACGTTTCTTTTGGGCTTTGAGGTGAATGTGGTACTGGGATCAGGGGGGCTTGACATTATTGTTCTCAATGAAAAGGGGGCCCTGCAAAAAAAGTTTGGGAACCAGTGGTTTAGATATTAAAAATGGCCGAAGGAGGTTGACGACTCGTTAATTAGAGCAGACAGACAGAAGTGGAATAGTTGTAGCCTTGGACTCATTGTTGGGTAAATGTGTAAAAGTCCAGCAGGACCAGGTTCGGATTCTGTTGTTTATCCAACGTTCTGGTTTGGAGAAGGTCTTAGTTCGCCTCCTGCTGTAGCTGATGATACACCTACCACGTGATTAACCAAAAGAATTCCACAGAGAAAGAAAGCTTGCTGTTTGTCAAACGCCCTGTTTTATTGTTTTATTGATCACGGTTTATTGGCTCAATTACTCTGTGCTAAGAACTAATTTCATTAAGTTCTGCCTCACACACACCGCCTTGCATCACTATCTCTGGGAGGTCTCTTCACCTTCCCTGCAGCTTCACCCAAATTTCAGCCATAGAAGAGACCAAACTTTGACCTCAGCCTTCGGAAATCTCTTCTACACTTCAGAGCTCCAACATTTTGGTCCCACCAGAGATTCTGGAGCCTAAAAACATGGCGGACTCCAAGTGTTTGGATCCAGAACATGACCAAAGAAAGAAGCACTCTCACAGACCACTGCCAGCCGGTGGCTGCTCAGCTTGTCTTAAGAACTGGACCTGAAGAAGAAAAACAGAATTTATAAAGCTGCACAGCAATGATCCATGTCAACAAACTATTTCTTTACAGCTTTTTTCTTTAACATTTGTTACCTGTTCAGTGAAAACTGTGGAAGGTTTAAACTTTAAAATTCAAACTCGAATCTTTAACTTTGAAGCAAACGCTACTTTTTCTGTTATATAATTCAAAGTATTTTACAAAATAAACCCACACAGGGTCAAACTATGTACTAAAAGTTGGACCTGATAAAGTTATTTAATTTGAAATGTGGCTTTGGTTTTTACTGACTGGTTCAAGTACTTTAACTATCTAAGGTCTAATCATCAAAGAGCCACTGTTCCGGAGAAATTGATGACGATATACTCTACAGCGCTTGGGGGGCCCTGAAGATCTAGCAGAGTTTTAAGGGTTAATGATGAATGCCTTTGGAGGAAGTTTTCCCCACAATTACCCTGCCTACTGTCCATCCTCAGAGATAATCCTCCTTCCATCCATAACTGCTGATAACAGGCTTCAGCTGTTTTATTTAATCTGATGATATCTTATTAGAACGCAGCCGGGTCACCATGACGACAAATGAGCCACCCAGTTTTCTGTGTGTGTAAACACTGTAAGCATCGATCAGCGGTTGCCGCTGGAGGCTCTAATCACCTCATTACGAGGAGATGCATCTCTTCACACAGAGCGCCGCTCTGCAGCTTCCTCAGACGTGACAGAAGATGCATAACTTCCTTTTTTAGGCTCAGATTGTAAACGTGTTGATGCGTGGTTTGTTAAATTGAGCCTGTGCTCCACTGACTGCAGCTGAACTGTAGCTGTCAGTCATTCTGATTGTTTGGTTTTAATCTGAGCAGCGTTGCTGTGATCAGCTTATTGCACCTTCGCTGCGTAAACACACCTGTTCTGCTGCTGGATGAAGCTTGTAAACAGAAAGAATCCAGCTGCATACAGATCCACTCATGAGTCAACGCAGGGAGCAAATAAAGGCCAAAGGTTTACAGTTTATGACTCAGCTATTTTTTCCCTAACTAATCTATAGTTCTGTTGTGGTTTGGTTTTGCAGAAATGTTGAATCTTAACTTTAACTTCTACATAACAAGGCCTATTTTTACGCCTCCTGTCAGAAACGACAAACCAAAATAACTGAATAATACAACCACAAGGGCTGTGTGTAATCTGGTCTGTACAGAAAGCAGACATGAGATTACTGGAGAAGATGTGAGTTACTGTTGTAGAAGAATTACCAAGAGTCTGGTATGAGTAAGAGTAAATGTGTTTATTACACGAGAGAATTATTGAGTTTGAGAGCGGTCTTCTGACCCACGAGAAGTCCGGAGAACTCTGATGCACAAGTCAGAAACAAACAGTTTTAACACATCTGATGTTTTCCCAGTTCCCAACACAAGGCCAGACTCTAATCTCGAAAAGCCAGACTGAATGGCGCCACTGTCCCCACAATCCTCAGAAGAGAAACACTCATAAATAAGCTGGTATTCCAAACAACTTCCTTATCCAGCAGGTGTGCGTCTTCGAGACGCTTCCAGTCCAAGGTCTGCTGGGACAGTGGTCAGTCCGAACCCGTGCACACATGCACCATAACCCAGAATGGAAAGACTCACTTTTATGTGCTATAATATTCTGTACCAAACTGAATGAATCTACAGTAATAAATGAATAAATGAGTGATTAATAATATTATGAGTATATATGAGTGATGAATGAATATGAAACAGTAAAATTACTTCCACACTGTGTCAGAGTAAATTCAGCTGGAAGAAAATGTGAATGTTAGCTCCTCCTAAAGTAAAACCACGTTGCTGTCAGTCAAAACAAGAAGGTAGCAGCCAAGAGTTGTCCAGGAAGTGGGGAAGTAATCCTGCCGATGAGTACAGTAATGTCTGATGAGGAACTGTCTTTATTTTCCAAGTATGAACACATGCAAGGAATTATTTGCCTGCAGATGTTGTCACTCTAGTGCAGTGGTTCCCAAACTATTTCCACCGGGCCACCTTTTTATCGACAGCAATAAAGTCAAGCCCCTCTGATCCCTCTACCACATGCACCCCAATGTTTCCAAAGAAACGTTCGAAAAAATGTGCCACGAAATAGTCTTTAGTTTATTGGTGGATTCTTCGTTAACAGAGAAGTGATCAGTTCCTCTGCTGTAGTAGGAGGCATATTAAACCAGGAACTCTGCAAACTACTTCAGGTGAGTTGAACTTTTGATGAGACGGATGATGGTTTAGTACAACAACTCTAATATATACGACAGCTGAGTAGTTTATTTCTAAAGTAATTCACAGCCTTTTCTTTGTGTTCAGGATGAGACATCCCCAAGTAGCGTTGTAAGTTTCATGCTGTCAGATCTCTTCATTACCCACCATTGACCATTACCTGGTCAGGTCTAGAGCAAGATATGCCTCATCGTACTTTGCTGTCTTTGATAGTTGAAATCTCTGTTGTCGATTAATCATTGTTTGCCCATTGGTACTTTAACAAATTTGTCCATGTTAATAATGGACACTTTTATTAATGGGGTTAGAGTTACAGCAGGAAAACATCCAGAACCTGCAGGAAGGTAGCCCTCGAGATCTGAAGGTCTTGACCCCTGATCTAGAACCTGCAGGATAGTAGCCCTCGAGCACTGGAGGGCTTGACCCCTGATCTAGAACCTGCAGGATAGTAGCCATCGAGATCTGGAGGACTTGACCCCTGGTCTAGAACCTGCAGGATGGTAGCCCTTGAGATCTGAAGGTCTTGACCCCGGATCTAGAACCTGCAAGATGGTAGCCCTCGAGAACTGGAGGTCTTGACCCCTGATCTAGAACCTGCAGGAAGGTAGCCCTCGAGAACTGGAGGGCTTGACCCTTGATCTAGAACCTGCAAGATGGTAGCCCTCGAGAACTGGAGGGCTTGACCCCTGATCTAGAACCTGCAGGAAGGTAGCCCTCGAGAACTGGAGGGCTTGACCCCTGATCTAGAACCTACAGGAAGGTAACCTTAGAGAACTAGAGGGCTTGACCCCTGATCTAGAACCTGCAGGAAGGTAGCCCTCGAGCACTGGAGGGCTTGACCCCTGATCTAGAACCTGCAGGAAGGTAGCCCTCGAGCACTGGAGGGCTTGACCTCTGATCTAGAACCTGCAGGATAGTAGCCCTCGAGCACTGGAGGGCTTGACCCCTGATCTAGAACCTGCAGGAAGGTAACCCTAGAGAACTAGAGGGCTTGACCCCTGATCTAGAACCTGCAGGACA
>JBAMHW010000025.1:25162696-25174287 GCA_037177495.1 Rhadinocentrus ornatus
CCCTCGAGCACGGGAGGGCTTGACCCCTGAGCTAGAGCCTGCAGGAAGGTGACACTAGGGGACTCGCTGGCTTGACCCCTGATCTAGAACCTGCAGGACAGTAGCCCTCGAGCACTGGAGGGCTTGACCCCTGATCTAGAACCTGCCGTATAGTAGCCCTCGAGCACTGGAGGGCTTGACCCCTGATCTAGAACCTGCAGGAAGGTAACCTTAGAGAACTAGAGGGCTTGACCCCTGATCTAGAACCTTCCGTATAGTAGCCCTCGAGCACTGGAGGGCTTGACCCCTGATCTACAACCTGCAGGATAGTAGCCCTCGAGCACTGGAGGGCTTGACCCCTGATCTAGAACCTTCCGTATAGTAGCCCTCGAGCACTGGAGGGCTTGACCCCTGATCTAGAACCTGCAGGATAGTAGCCCTCAAGCACTGGAGGGCTTGACCCCTGATGTAGAACCTGCAGGATAGTAGCCCTCGAGCACTGGAGGGCTTGACCCCTGATCTAGAACCTGCAGGAAGGTAGCCTTGGACCAGAGCTGGAAATCCTGCTTTAAACACTGCACAGTGTTATTGTGTTTGTGACCGGAGGCAGTCCTGTTGTAAAGACAGCTCTCTCAACCTGATGGTTTAAAATTCACTCTGACACACACCATAAACCATGAACCTAATATAAACAGGAGTGTGTGTCATGACTAAGTCCAGTATACGGTCCATGCACCAGAGCCCAAATCACGGATCTATAAACGAACATAACTGAGAAACAATGGAGAGCTGATTGAAAGTTTGAGCGAAAATAAAAAAACATTTATGTGTATGAGTGCGTTAGAGATTATGAATCAGGTGTCTTTTTAATTTGGTTGGGTTGGATTGCACTTTATGAAGCTGCAATCAAAAATCTACCATTTACTGTAGGAAATGTTTTACATGATTGATTTTTCTGGGTTTAATTAGTATTTATTTAACAAAAAGAGCTGAGGTCATGTTTGCCTCTTTTAATGTCTCATGTTTGCTTTAGATAACGTTCAGTTGAGTGTGTGTTTGTTTGTGTGTTAATATTAATTTCCTATTTAAATGAAAGCACCAGTGTCATCAGCTTTAGATCCCTCTCATGGCTTCTCTTAAATGATTTATTCACACATTATTTTATTTTCTGAGCCTTTGCTTTTATATTTGTCCTCATGGGTTTGTGTTTTATTTTTCCTCCATCCTGCTGGGACTCGAGTTTTACAGTAAAGGCAGAAAGCTGAGAGGTGAATGGATGCTGCTATTGAGTGAAATACAAAAGAAGCTGAGTAATTACCTGCAGTGGAAGCTGCAGACAAAAGACTGAGTGAGCCTTATTCATACAAATTACACACTGTTTGCCTCACCAGAACAATCAACTGGTCTTTTATTACACACACATTCAAATCACCTGTACCTGCAATCTGATGTCGTGACTCCAGAGTGTCACATGTTCAAAATGTTCCTGTTCCTCTTTGTTAACTTTCCAGCTTTCAGTCCAAAAACCAGGTAATATTCTGATGTTTACGTACTGGTTGCCAGAGAAGTTTATAAACCATAATATCTAGGTCAGTTCATTCAGGAAAACAATACCAATCATAGCTATTTCATTGTTGGACACCGGAAATCAACATGACAGAAGTGTATAGTGTTGAGAAGGGTGGAGAAACTATGGGATAACAGACACACACACATAAAAAAAAAAAAAAAACTGGTCAGGGAAGCTGCCAAGAGACTTACAGCAACAGCGATGGAGCTATCCACAGTCAGGCACGGTTGTGGCAGGATCATGCTTTGGGGTTGCTGTTCTTCTGCTTTAGTCAAGATGGAGAGATTTTTGAATATCGGTCACCTTATGTACATTCAGATTAACTAAATAACAAGAATAAAAATAAATATTAGGAACAGCCAGAAAAACCTGAACCCAGATCTAAATCCAACAGATCTGTGGGGTGATATGAAGAGGGCTGAGAAGAAGACATGTCCTCACAGTATGACAAAGTCCAGATGTTTCATGCTGACAGACTCAAAAACAAGAAGACTAAATAGTCCAAAGATGTTCATACCATGTTCTTGGTTCAATCAGTAAAAAGTTCCTTTCTGGAGGACAAATTAGAAATTTTAGGTCTCCGGCTGTTTACCTTGACATGTTTTAGCTACTTCCTGTAGCTAATCATGATGTGTCGCGATTCAGGGTTTGTGTTCTGGTTTCTTGTGTTTGGTTTTTGTCATGTTTGTGGGTTGTTCTTGGTTTTTGGCGTTTAGTTTCATGTTCTGCATGTTGTTGTTGTTTTTTTTTCTGCTTTTTAGTTCACCTGGTCTGAAATGTTTATTCACCTCACCTGTGTCTCGTTAACCCTTTAGTTCAGTGTTATTCAATTTGGTCCTACGAAGGCCGCAGTCCAGCAGGTTCTCCATGTATCCTTGCTTTAACACATCTGACTCATTTACTTAGTCATTGTGCAGAACTTGATTGGCTGTTAGATCCATTTAATGTGATGCAGGTATGTTGAAGCAGGGATACATGGAAAACCTGCTGGACTGCGGCCCTCGTCGGATCGCTGCTTTAGTGTGTTTAAGCCATTAGTTTAAGTTCCTCCATTGCTAGTTTATTGCTTCTGTTTGTTGCTTTCTGTTTGCGATGTCAGTTTCTGTGAGATTTTAGTCATGCTAGAGTTTTGCCACCAGAAAAAGGTAAGTTTTCTCACCTTTTCCCCTACACCCGTCTGCCTCCAGCCATTTCTGCCTGCCTGTCCTCCCGCCCTCGGCTCGTGACATGAAGCCTTCCTCAGACGGGTCACATGATGTTGCTGTGAAGTGTCTTGTAGGTTCTTTCATACGTTTTCCAGACAGCAGAGAACAATAACACCCCCTGATGTCGGGTGTCTTGTGGCTAATGCCATCCCAGCTATGTGACAAGGTATCCCTCATCCCTGTCGACGGTCCTTGGGGCCCGCCTCCATATCTCTATGACCTCCCTGCTTAATGGGTGGTATTTGTTGCTTTCTGAGTAGATGATTTTGGCTTCCCAATTCATGATGTGGCTGATTTTAGATTTTTTTTCTTCTGTTTTCTGTAATGTAACTCGTGTTTGTCTTATCTTTACCACACTCTCTCCTGTTTGCCTTTCCTTATATCCAAAGTTTTTCCTGTTTCATCAGTGTACTTTTTATTGCAAGATAGGCCTAAATTACAGATTGTAGAGAGAAAAATGTTGTAAAAGAATTTTTTTTAATTTACGCATGACGCATTTGTGTCGTATCGGTCCATTAATAAAACGTCCTATTTCTCTAAAAGTTTACCAATCAATGAATCAGTTAAGCCTTCATCTGTAGAAAAGTAAATTCGGCTGCTGCTGTTTGTCAGCCGTAAATCACAACTGTAGCCCATTTATGAGGCTAGTCAAGTCTGCAGCGGCTGTTAGCTGCAGGAATGTCACCCCTGACTCTTAATGCACTAACTGGGCTTTGTGACAGAAACGCATTCATTGCTGCGCAGATATTTTTTCTTTTTTTATTGCTACTGCATTCATTAAGTTTCAAACTACTCAACGCTAGGTGCCATAAATAAGCTGAACTCTGCTCACATGTGTCCCTTCAATCTTTGTGTGCTCACTTTGCAAAATTATATGAATAATAGTAAATGGATTTATTCAATATAGGGTTTTTGGCAATTATTTAAGTTAAGTTCTTATTAAATTTAAAGACATTGTTGGATGGACGAAAAACCCAAATAATGTGGCAATCCTAAATCCTTGGCGTGGCAGCTTTCTGACACTCAAAGCCTTGAACAAACCTTTTAATTTTAATAATTATAGCTGACAATTAATGAAAACCCTAAATTCAATATCCCAGCTAATTAGAATATTGTGGTAAGGTTCAATATTGAACCTGGTGCTACACTCTTTTTCACCATGCCGCACCGCATTGCTGCAGTAATTCTTGAAAAAGGAGCCCCAACTAAGTATTGAGTGGTGTACTTTTCATGTTCATACTTTTCAGTTGGCCAACATTTTTAAAAATCTTTTTTTATGTAGCGGTCTTAATTAATATTCTAATTTTCAGGGATATTGAATTTAGGATTTTCATTAGTTGTCAGTTATAATCATCAATATTAAAAGAAATAAACATTTGAAATATGTCAGTCTGTGAGAAATGAATGTCTACATTATCCACCATTTCAATGACTGGAGAGGTCATTGAAATGGTGGATAAACCTTGAAGTCGGTGTAGTTCAACATCATAAATGGCAAGTAAAAGAAGATGCTTCTCAAGACTTTTTTAGAATTTGTTATTTAAAGGATAAACTGTGGTCAAAAAAACCTCAAGCTTCATCACATTAGTGCTGGAGGACATCCAGTGTGATTTTGTGATTAGACAGATTGTATCTAAACCATTTAGATCTATTGACAAAAACTTAGGCTTAGTTTAATTTCAAAAGCAGGACCAGGTTCCATTTCATTGCTTCATGGAAACATAAAGCAAAGTATCATCTGCATAGCAATAGAGATTTGTGCTGTCTAGTATTATGTGATAAATAAAACTCCTCTAGAGCTGCAAATGCTAAGAGTCCTTTTCAAAAAGGCAACTTAATATATATATATTTTTTTTTGTTTTATTAAGAACCACCAGGATATTTGTTATTTTTTAACCACATTTTTATTTCCATTTTTTGGTTATAAAATAAAGAAAAATATCAAACTTTTATAAAAACGAGGATAAACAGACTTTCTTCTAAGGGATGTAGATATTTGTGGAAAATGATGTAAAGTAAACAAAAAAAATAAATAAAAACAGTCCATAGTTTCCAACTTGATGACAAGAAAAATAGATAAAAAAAAATATTTTAGCTAAGTATTTAGAGGCATTGTTGAAGGTCCAGAGAGACACTTGCTGGTCCAGAGTCGCAGGTTGGAGACCCTGATTTAGTGTTTGTAAAGCGGAATTTACTGGATTTTCCTTATGTAACCGTAGGCCTTCTTTTAAAGGAAAGAGACATTTTGCGCGTAACAATGCGATTAATCACGATTAATTATTTTGATAGTTGCCCAGCACTAATATTTTTATACATCATTAATATAATATACTAATGATATATCATACATTAATATGTGGATTGTTATGTTATATTATTATATAATAATAATTACATATTAATAATTATATAATAATTATATATATATATGAGGAAAACCTCCACTAATCCCAGAACCAGGAAGGAAAACCTCCTTCAGAACCAGAACTGGGACAGAAAACCACCATCAGAACCAGAACCATGGGGGAAAACCTCCATCAGAACCCTAACTAGGCAGGAAAACTTCCATCAGACCCAAAACCATGGAGGAAAACCAACATCAGAACCAGGATTCTGACAGAAAACCTCCATCAGAACCAGAACCATGGGGAAAAACCTCCACCAGAATCAGAATTGGGACAGAAAACCTCCACCAGAACCAGAACCATGGGGGAATACCTCCACCAGAACCAGAACTCCACCCGAACCAGGGAGGAGCACCTCCATCAGAACCAGAAGTAGAACTGGGACGATAAACCCACATCATAACCAGAACCATCGAGGAGAACCTCCACCAGAACCAGAACTGGGAAGGACGGTCATCTGCCCAGACCAGTTAGATGTGGAGGAAGCAGCAAACCTGCAGAGAAAGAAGAAAAACTCTGCAACATGAATCTAAGGTTTTTCTACTGTTGCTTCCTTAGAACAAATCCAGATTCTAGATCAAACTTTTATAACACGAGGATATACAGACTTTCTTCTAAGGGATGTAGATATTTGTGGAAAATGATGTAAAGTAAACAAAAAATAAATAAAAACAGTCCATAGTTTACAACCTGATGACAAGAAAAATAGATTAAAAAAAATATTTTAGCCACTTATTTAGAGGCATTGTGGAAGTTTCAGAGAGACACTTGCGGGTCCAGGTCGCAGGTTAGAAACCCCTGATTTAGTGTTTGTAAAGCGGAATTTACTAGATTTTCTTTATGTAACCGTAGGCCTTCTTTTAAAGGAAAGAGACATTTTGCTCGTAACAATGCGATTAATCGCGATTAATTATTTTGATAGTTGCCCAGCACTAATATTTTTATGTATCATTAATATAATGTACTAAGGATATATCATGCATTAATATGTGGATTGTTATGTTATATTGTTATATAATTTATATATATAATATCAATATTACCTAATGAAAAAACGTAAAAAATATTGGTCCACGTACAGAACCTTGAGGAACTCCTTGACTTACTCTGGTGTGTGAAAAAACTCGTTGTTTACCAGATCAAATTGAAATCTGTCAGCTTAATCTGACTTAAACCAGTCTAATGAGGTTCCTTTAACACCAAAAACATCTCCAAGCCTCTGTAACAGAATGTTCTAATCCATGGTATTAGATCAGGAAATAATTTCTGGCAACTTTATTAATTCTTTTGTGTTTGTCTCAAGGCTCAGAGTTTTGATTTTGCATTTTAAAACTTTAGGAGATTGATAAGTGTTGTTGCTAACTAACTAAGTGTTGTTGCTAACAGAGCAGCTAATGAAACATGAATACCACGTCATAGTAATATCAGTATTAAAGTTCATGTATTCAAAACAGGATTCATTAGGAAAAAAATGGTCTAAGAAATGGTCCCTGTGGAACGCCCCAGATTACTGTCGATTAATCACTGAGCCCTTTTACCTGATCATCTATATCTGACAACTAGGAGTAATCAGTTTTTTGGATTATTTGAATCTGACGCATCTTCATGCACATCTGAAATTCAATATTAACAGAACCGTGGTCTACATTTTTTAGTCTGTTATCCGATTTTGTTTGGAGTACGTAAGTAGTCACCTGTTATTTTAAAAACATCCCATCTTTGTTGAGCATAGCAACCTCCAGGGTCTGGGCATTAGCTATGCGAAGTAGTCTACACGTCATGCGGCACGTCATCATTACTTTCTTTTGTGATCCGCTCACGTTGTGATGTCATTGCTTCCATCTTTTCTAATGGAAGATGTTAAAAAGTGGAGGCTATGCTTTATTTTGCACATGCTCAGATGTAAAAGAAACAAAAACTAAACTCTGCCACATTCTGGCTAATTAGCTTGTGAAGATGTCTTTTAGTCACTGATACCCTAATGCTGACATTTGTCTTTTAATGTGATAGTTTAATGTGGACTTCTGTTTCTTTATCTTGTATTTATTATTTTAGTAATAATTTCTTAGGTATTAGGATCTTTTTATCTGTTTGGATCCTAGTGCTGAAATAGGCTACTGTTTCTTGTTCTGAGGATTGATTGTTGGTATGTGATGTGGGTGAGCTAGAAACGAAGGACCATTTTGTGATTAATCAAATCCCAGAGGAAATAGTGTATAATAAAATAAATCAGATATTTAGATCTCCATACACATGGGAGGCATCAGAGAGTCTGGGAGAAATCTTGGGGTTTGTGTGGGTTCCCAGCCTTGAATTGCTGCTCAAGGAATGTACATACATACCTGCAAACTTGTCAAAAATTACTCTTTTTTTTAATCCCAATGTGGCATTCGCTTGAATCATATAGCTCCTCCGAAGTTTTGGGGGTTTTTAAGGGGGGGTCTACTGTGCAGTGACAGCTTTCATTGTTAATAAAACGTTAAAAGAGCTCTCCCTCAGGGTGGGGACTTACAGAAAATACAGGGGATGCCTTCATCTTCACGATGCAACACGTCAGCATTCGGCCAATCACAATCCCGATGACAGCATCATTGTTCTTTCTCGTGGATAATTCTGGTCATCGGTAAACAGTATAATCTGCTGCGTAGCTAAAGGCTATGTAGTGCGTCCAGGTCTGTTTATCTAACCTCACCTTTTCCAACATGTTAAACTTCATATTGGAAAGTCTGAGATAAAGGAAGTTCAACACCACTAACACACCTAACCCTAACCCAGTGTTTCTCAATCCTGGTCCTGGTAACCATACTTACCTGAATTAAATGAACAGGCTGCAAAGAACTTGATGAAGGTTTTCATTAATCTGAACCAGGTGTGTTGGTGCAGGGCAGTGGGTCCTAAGGACTTAAATTTAGAAACACGAGTCAGAAACATGTTAAGGGTCAGAAAGATGCACCGTGCGGCTTTACACTGCTTTGGTAAGACGGGTCAACAACAAACTACAGACTGAAAACCTCAGGGATGATTGAGGCCATCTTCCCCCTTTACTCTGAGAAAAAGTGACTTTGCTGTTTGCATTCATTCAGTCCAGAAACAAGCGCACACTGCTTTAATAATGAATCACACACACAAAAGCACACACATGTACGTGTTCAGTGTGAGCAGCGATTTACACTAACAACTCATTCACTCAGTGGATAATACCTCTCAATGCCCCACTCTCCCCAGACACCCATGACTCACTGTGTGCACGAGTGTGTGTGCACGTTTATGTGTGTGTTGTGCTTGCAGTATTAATACAGGCCTAATGGAGCCTGTTGGGAGCTGCAGTTCCCTCTGAAAATGATTTAATTACATTTGCAAAGTGGATGAGTCTGGAGGGAGTGTTTGCTGTGTCAGGCTTCTCGTTCACACACACACACACACACCATTCTGTCAGGACCAGGATGAGAAACAGTCTTTCAATTAGTCTGATTGGCCGCTGCTGCCTGAGGTCTGCAGGCAGTGTTTTATTGGCTCTCTTTCTTTCCACTTTCCTCTCCTGCTCTTTACTTCTTCATCCTCTTGATTTTTCATAACCTCATTCTCCAGATTGCCGTCTTCCTCTCTGTTACCATCATTCTCCTGGATAACATGATTTTGTCATTATACGTAGCAGTGATGAAGTGATTGTTGTTGCTTTTACAGAGAATTTTATCAACGATTGGATCTGGTTTCTTGGTTTAATAACGTTCTGCATTTTTCTTTGTGTGAAAGCATCACTGATTCTCTTCGGCTTCATCTGAGCTGCAGTGCGTCCTGATTTAATTTTAAAAGTCAAATCAGCCAAAAAGAAAAAAAAACTAAACGAAATCAGATCTACACCACTTCCTGAACTGGTTTTAAATTAGGATCCAGTGGGATCTGTATCTCAGTAGGGAATCCTGGTGGCTCAAATTTAGATTTCAGATTGTAGATCAGTTTGCTCTTTGTAACAAATAAAACATTCAACAAGGAAAAAAATCCTTTTCAGAACATTATTATTTTATTGTAAAAACCTGATCCAGAACCCGGAAGGAAAGCCTCCACTAAACCCAGAACCAGGAAGGAAAACCTCCATCAGAACCAGAACCAGGAAGGAAAAACTTACCTTAGAACCAGAACCCGGAAGGAAACCCCCACTAAACCCAGAACCCGAAAGGAAAACCTCCATCAGAACCAGAACCCAGAAGGAAAACCTCCTCTAATCCCAGAACCAGGAAGAAAAAAACCTCCTTCAGAACCAGAACCCGGAAGGAAAACCTCCACTAAACCCAGAACCAGGAAGAAAAACCTCCTTCAGAACCAGTTCCCGAAAGGAAAGCCTCCACTAAACCCAGAACCAGGAAGGAAAACCTCCATCAGAACCAGAACCAGGAAGGAAAAACTTACCTTAGAACCAGAACCCGGAAGGAAACCCCCACTAAACCCAGAACCCGAAAGGAAAACCTCCATCAGAACCAGAACCCAGAAGGAAAACCTCCTCTAATCCCAGAACCAGGAAGAAAAAAACCTCCTTCAGAACCAGAACCCGGAAGGAAAACCTCCACTAAACCCAGAACCAGGAAGAAAAACCTACCTTAGAACCAGAACCCGGAAGGAAACCCCCACTAAACCCAGAACCAGAAAGGAAAACCTCCTTCAGAACCAGTACCCGGAAGGAAAACCTCCTCTAATCCCAGAACCAGGAAGAAAAAAAACTCCTTCAGAACCAGAACCCAGAAGGAAAACCTCCACTAAACCCAGAACCAGGAAGGAAAACCTCCTTCAGAACCAGAACCCGAAAGGAAAACCTCCACTAATCCCAGAAACAGAAAGGAAAACCTTCATCAGAACCAGAACCCGAAACGTAAACCTCCACTAAACCCAGAACCAGAAAGGAAAACCTCCTTCAGAACCAGTACCCAGAAGGAAAACCTCCTCTAATCCCAGAACCAGGAAGAAAAAAAACTCCTTCAGAACCAGAACCCAGAAGGAAAACCTCCACTAAACCCAGAACCAGGAAGGAAAACCTCCACTAATCCCAGAAACAGAAAGGAAAACCTTCATCAGAACCAGAACCCGAAACGAAAACCTCCACTAAACCCAGAACCAGAAAGGAAAACCTTCATCAGAACCAGAACCCAGAAGGAAAACCTCCTCTAATCCCAGAACCAGGAGGAAAAAAACCTCCTTCAGAACCAGAACCCAGAAGGAAAAACCTCCACTAAACCAGGAACCAGGAAGGAAAACCTCCTTCAGAACCAGAACCCGAAAGGAAAACCTCCACTAATCCCAGAACCAGGAAGGAAAACCTCCATCAGAACCAGAACCAGGAAGAAAAAAACCTCCTTCAGAACCAGAACTGGGAAGGACGGTCATCTGCCCAGACCAGTTAGATGTGGAGGAAGCAGCAAACCTGCAGAGAAAGATGAATATAAGGTTTTTCTACTGTTGCTTCCTTAGAACAAATCCAGATTCTAGTGGAGAACGAGATCAGATTTTCATCGTGTTGGAAAGCCGCAGGAGTCCAACATGAAATGTTTTTTGATATTACTTTTTATGTGCCCGTGTGTGTTGTTCAGGTTCTGGGATTACAGTAGAGATCCGCCTCTTCTGGACACCGTGGAGCATCATTCAGAGTTCGTCTGTGGATTAGACTTCAACCTCCATGTCCCAAACCAGGTAATAACCATATATTCCACTCAGATTTTTAACCCACCAGTGTTTCTGTTAGAGATTACAGACTTTTTGTTTTCCTTTTCTATTATTTCTGATGTATTTCTATATTATTTCTGTAGAGCACTTTGAATTCCAAAATTGTATGAAAAGTGATGTATAAATAAAGTTTGATTGATAGTAGTTTTCAGCTCACCAAGGCCTTTTGCTCCTCTCTAGTGGTCTCAGGTGGTCTCAGATAAGGACGTCCAGGAAAACAAAGCTTTGTTATTCTGGGTTGTTTCGTAGAGGACTAGAAAACAAGACTTTTCCATATGTTGTCATAAACTCCTCAGCTTGTACCCCATATAGAAAACCATCATACAGACCAGTACATACAGGACTGGAAGACATGAACGGGTTCAGTCGGGTTTTCTTCATCTATCAACACACAAAAAACAACCTGAGACTCTTTAGCTGTCTCCCAACCTGAGACTCTGAGCTGTCTCCCAACCTGAGACTCTTTAGCTGTCTCCCAACCTGAGACTCTGAGCTGTCTCCCAACCTGAGACTCTGAGCTGTCTCCCAACCTGAGACTCTTTAGCTGTCTCCCAACCTGAGACTCTGAGCTGTCTCCCAACCTGAGACTCTGAGCTGTCTCCCAACCTGAGACTCTTTAGCTGTCTCCCAACCTGAGACTCTGAGCTGTCTCCCAACCTGAGACTCTGAGCTGTCTCCCAACCTGAGACTCTTTAGCTGTCTCCCAACCTGAGACTCTGA
>JBAMHW010000025.1:25238499-25256321 GCA_037177495.1 Rhadinocentrus ornatus
TGGTTCTGGATCTGCCAGGGTGATCTCGGGCTGTGGTTCTGCATTTGCCTGGGTGATCTCGGGCTGTGATTCTGCATTTGCCTGGGTAATCTCGGGCTGTGGTTCTGGATCTGCCAGGGTGATCTCGGGCTGTGGTTCTGCATTTGCCTGGGTGATCTCGGGCTGTGATTCTGCATCTGCCTGGGTGATCTCGGGCTGTGGTTCTGCTTCTGCCTGGGTGATCTCAGGCTGTGGTTCTGGCTGCTTGATCTCTTTGACGGGTTCCACGTCCCCGGCCTTGACTTGTTTCTGTACCTCCTCCACTTCCGGATGAAGGTCCACCGGTACTGTTTTTACATCTTCTACCAGCTCGGGTTCTGAAACCAGGTTCTGTTTTTCCCGAGGTTTAGTTTTAAACTGGACAAATGCAGAAGCAAGAATATCCTCTTCAAGGTCCGGCTCCTCCTCCACCTCTGGATCATCATTAAAGTCTGGCGTTGCCAACAGGGAGGCGGCAAACTCCTGCAGCTTGGCCTGCTCCTCCTTTAGACGGGCCATGTTCTCCGTCAGAACCGGGTCGTCCTCCTGAACATCCTCAGGAGCCACCGGTTCAGATTCATCAGCACCTTCAGGGGCGTCAACCAAGCCGGAGAAGTTGGATGGGAGGCTGGAGTTGGACTGTCGAACATCCTTGATCTTCTCATAGAGGACTTTCCTCTCGTCTTGAAGAGCACGACAAAGCTTCTCCAACTTCTGAATCTTCAGGACGAAGAGTTCGTACTCTTTTCCTTTCTCACTTCTCTGAAAAAGAAAGAGAAAACCAGAGACCGTAACTTAAAAAAATCTGTTGTGTTTTTTCATGGACTCAAAGTCTAAAGACTCAGTCGGGTTTGTTCGTTTTACTGCTGTTTTATCTTCTGTTGTGTAAGCGAACATTTCTGTCCTTCTGTTATCTGATCAGAGACGATTAGTCGTATATCTGATTGATTCCAGTTTGTTCATGCAACCAACTCCTCACACAGCAAGGTGGAGCTCCTCAGGGTTCTGTGTGTATATATGTGTTTCCATTACATGATATCAGGCGTCATCGTCTTAACATTTCATTTCTATGCAGACGACGCTTGGCTCTACTGAACCAGTTTGTTGGATAACAAGCTGTAAGAACTCAAAGATCATGATTCTTTTTCATTTTCTCATGTAAACTGTAGCAGACGAAATGCACCGGAAAGACTCGGTAAAACGGGAATCGTGACTTGATTCTGGGTGACGTTTACCCCAGTCCTACTGTGATCCTGCTCAGAAATAAAGTTCATGGATTCATTTCATTTTTCCCACCAGAATCTGATTTTATTACACAGAAAGAAGTTTCCAGAACCTTTTTTTCTGTAATGTTACCTGAATTGATAACATCCTGTCTGAGTGATGCAGAAAAACTAGTTCCAGTTCTTTCAAGCTGCTAACCAGCTTCTTGGTTCCCCTCTGCGGTTTCTTGATAGGTGTTAAATAAGCCGAACTGGGGTTAACTTCTATTCAGGATCTCTGGATCCAAACTTTAGTATTTAGATACGATTTGGAAGCAACTTTATTAAAAAGTTCGACTTTGCTACCAAACAACCACATTTAGCATGTTTGAGATTCCCTGGACGTACCTCCTCAATCATGTCCGTCAGAGCCTTGTTGCAGTTCTCAAACCTCGTTTTCCACACGTTGGACTCTTTCTCCACCTTCTTCATCTTATCAGACATCTGAAAAAAAGATGAAAGCTGAAATTGTCCGAGCTGCTCCACAACGGTCTTCAGCACAGTAAAAACCACATGACTTTACTTTGTCATGGACATCTCAAGGACAACAGTGTCCTCCACCTACATTGTTCATCTCCATCCTGAAACGGACGTAGATTTCGTTGCTTTTGGCCAAAGTTTCCTGAAAGTCGTCAAACTTCTGAGCGTAGAGGGTCAGCTGTGAAAGGACGGGGGACACAATCAGGCTGATGCAGAGACGAGCGTCTTGTCCAAAGTTGGACAGACATATCAAACGTCTGAACATGCTGAAACGTTAGTAGCTGCAGCTGGTTGATCGATGCCCTCAATCAGAAAGATCCACTTCCCCAGAGAACAATAAACTCTAAATCTGCTCATTTTATTTAACATTATTAAAATTTCATAATCAACAATCATATTTTGGACAATTTTGAGGCAAAATCTGAGGATGAGCTTTATTAAAACTGATGAGGTGCTCTGGACTGGGTTGGACTGAAAATTATCAGCATAGAAAATTCTGTGGATTATTTCTGCCCCTTCCGGATTAAAAGTTGGGGTTGTATTTATACAGGGTTGGAAAGCCCGATTAGTCCGGGTTACATCCAGGTAGAACTAATAAGGTTTGTGCATGTGTGGAATGAGCAACACAGGTAAACGTGCGAGTAGCACCCCCAAAATGTGCCAAAAGTTTTGGGGCCGCTACCCAAAGTTTCAACCTGGTTGTAAAGGTGACTAACCAGGCTTCCAGTAACATAGATCACAGCACCAGCTGGGGGTCAGTAAGGGGAAGAAATAATTTACTAATAACTAATTATGTTCCTACGTGTCAAGCTTATTTACTATACTGACAAGGGTGAATATAAAAAACTGCATGAGGACAAAAAAAATCCCTCAGGTGTCCCGGTCCTGAAAAGACCAGGTTCTTCTGTCTGACCCAGAGCTTTAGTCTGGCTTCATTTTAAACTTGAATTATGTTCGTGTTTGGTTGCGTTTACGTCCCTAAAACCATCACCTAGTTTGGCTTCGGCTAAATTTGCCCCACAGTTGATTTTCTTTTTTAAAAAAACTGGAAAATCTCCAGAATATCGGAGTTACTGTGAACGTTGTGGATGCAGATTAAAATCAAACGGAAGTTATTTTGTTTTAAGGGAGAAGAAACAATACAAATTAAGGGAAGGGAAGTTATAATTCAATATTTCTTGCATGACAAAACGTCAGAACACGTGAAGCAGCGGGTTAGAAAGCAGAGGAAGAAGAAACTGCAGCTGCTCTGTTGTTCGTGTTGAAGGAAAGATGAAAGCAACAGTCCTTCATCAGTCAGACGTCGGCTGCTTCTGAGCCTGAGACGACGTCTGTGATCTGAGGTGATGCGTGAAGGTGGTGACGTTCTGACGCAGTTCTGTGACTGAGAATATTCACCTGTGCCTGCATGACAGTCCCCTGCTCTCTGAGTGTCTTAGCCTGCAGTTTCCACTCAGCAGCCTCAACCAGTAACTGGTTAGAAGAGAACAGACAGATGCATTACAGACGGGTCTTTACCTTCTTCTTCATGGCCAGCTCCTGCTCCTTCATAGCGAAGCATTTCTTTGTTTTGTCAATAGCTTCTCTAAGCAACTACGGCGACAGAAACAACACAGTCAGTGTTTGCGGCCTTCTTCCCCGAATACCTGACAGAAGTATTTCCTCTGAGCTGAACAGATGAGATGCAGCTTACAGAAACATCAGAGCATAAGATGACAGACACGAGTACAGCACAGAAAGTGAAATAAGCATTGATACTCCTGCAGAAACAGGTGCAGAGATTTAGAAATGCTAACTTTTAGCATGTGAAAGCTACATTATTGGACAGGAGGCTGAAAACGTGTGCACATGGGATTTTTTTTCTGAGCTTGTTTCAGAAACGCTACAGAGATTTCTGCTCTTTAGCTTCAGTTCAGGTGATGGAAACGCCTGTGATATGAGGAATAAAAGTATATTTTAGCATATTTAGCACGTTTCCTACATTTAAGATGGAAATTAATTGGAAACATTAACAATGTGTACAGGGTGAATAAAACATTAAATCAGAATATCTGAAAGTTACATCTAAATCAAGCTGCTAAGTTCAATCCCACGCGGTCCTGCAGGTTTTCAATGTTTCCTGCTCCAACACACCTGATTCACATTGTCATTGTGCAGAACTTCAGGCTGTTGGATCCATTTAATGTAAATCATTACATTAAATGCGGGAAACATTGAAAGTCTTTATAACTGCAGCCTGCGTTGGACCACACTGAGTAGCCTTGTCTTAATAAATTATTAAAAATAAATGTTAAACTTAATGTTAAATCTAAATATTTAATCATTTAGGTTCAAATTTGGCAAAAATAACATTCAATCTTTAGATTTGTGGTTAACGGTTATATTAATGCTATTTTTACTTCAGTTTCCATCTTAAATGTAGGAAAAAAGTTAAATGCGAGTAAAGTGAGATGGAAAAAGAAACGTCAGCTGTAACTTTTAAACAAAACCCGGTAATGTGACGCCTCGGCTTTAATTGCTACAAACCAGTTCAGGATTCTGTTTTAGAAAATGGGTGTTTTTCTAAATTCAAGTCATTGATCCACATTTTTAGGGTTTCCATGTAAAATCCGTTCACCACCTGTAGGAGGGTCCTGCAAAAACTGATCCAGTTATCGTGAAAGATGCTGAAATGTGCCCTGAGTACTCACATACTCCTTCTCCCTGCTGTGCTTCTCCTGGGCCTCGGCCAGCAGCGCGTTGACCTGCTGCAGTCGGGCCTCGGCCAGCTTGACCTGCAGGTCGTGATGCTTGTTGATCTTCTCTAAGCTCTGCAGGGAGACGAGGACACGCATGTGGAGCGTTAAACATGGAGGAGCTGCAGCTTCATGTCCACCTGAAAGCTGAAACCCTGCTGAACACCAGATATTAATCCCACTAAGGGATGAATATGTGGTTAATCAAACGGGCCATCTTTGGATCACTCAGAAGGAACATTCCTCTTCCTCCTCCTCCTCACCTCCTCCCGGCGGTCACACTGGGTCATGAGGTTCTCCAGTTTGTCGGTCAGGTTGCAGTTTTCCAGCCGCAGCTTGTCGTTCCGGACGCTGTGCTGCTCGATCTGAGCCTGGATCTCCGTCAGCATCTCCTGGAAGTGGGAGCTCATCTCCTTCCTCTTCTCCTCATCCTCCCTGCAGCGCTGCAGCGTCTCCTCCTGCAGGAGACGAGAGCAAACACGCATGTAAACACCGTCCATAAAACGTTTTGTTTTATTCTAAGGAGCTAAAAGTGAATATTTGGTCTGAGCTGCTTTATTCTTCATCCCTCTGAGCCGCTTCTGTCTTATTTCCAGGTCCTTGAAGAACTTTTTAAAACTCTTATTTGGTTGTTTCGGCCCTTTGGTTTTCTGTTCAGATGATCCTAGACTACCTCACTCCATATTAGTTGTTGTTGGTTGGGACTTCCAGGTCTGATGAAAATGCTCTAAACTCCGTTAGCATTAAAGAGGGCGGTTGGGTATCTTATTAAAACTGAAGACGGGAGATAATTTCAACAAATCATTTTAATCCTTCTGAGTGTGAGAGAAACTTGGGTGAGCTGGAAATGGATCAAAAACAGGATTTTATCCTCTGAAAAGCACCATAGAGCAGAGTTTCCTCTCTTTCCAGCATGCGGTGCCTGCTCTCTGGTCTCCTCGGAGTAACCCTCAGTTACTCCTCAACTCTGCAAAGTGTGTGTGTGTTTTCTTTTCTACCTTTTCATCCAAACTGGGAAATTCTTTCTCTGCATTTTAGCCCGTCCTAGTTGCTAGGAGCAGTGGGCTGCCAGATTCCAGCGACCAGGGAGCCATTAGGGGTCCCACAGTGGTTCTACCTTAGTTGCCAGCCCAGGGACTTGCTCTCCAGACCCAAGCCCACCTCTGTAACCACTAGGCTACCACCCCCGCCCCCTTTATAACTGGTCATACACTTAGGTGTGTGAAGACTTTATTTAAAGCACTTTGTACTTTGTGTATAAAATATTTTTTATTTATTTGATACAAACTGTTTTAGTGGGAAAATGCCTGAAACTTCAGGAGCTGCTAAATTATTACAGCACAGATAACGTTTAGCCTTTTATCCGCCACTCATCTCAACCGTAGAAAACCGGGTTATTATAATAATGGAGAAACTGTACCGTCATCATTAATACAGCTCCATTATACACTGTTGTTTAGGGTGGAGCTGATGGTGTCATCGCTCATCATTGCATTATTGTTGCTGCATAGTTTCATTATAATGTATATTTTAGTATTTCCTAGAATTAATTACTAATAATGGGACTGTACAGAGACTAATAATGAGCTATTTGTTATGACTCGTGGTGATTAAATAACTGGCTTCTTCTTTTTAAAGAAGGTCTTTTGTTGTTTTGTCCTTTTTTGGCTTCAAGTTGTAATAAATTCTCCCAAAATGCTTCTATCATATTGAGGCCCAGGTTCAGGGCAGGATTCATTACTTGTAGATGCATCTCTCAGGTCATGGTTCAGGTCTTTCCTGGATTTCAGATCCTGTCCATCTCTGTAGATAGTTTTAACTCCTGACTCGTGTCCAGTTTCTGCCTCCATGCTGAGAAAAGCCAAGTTTCCAGCTAACAGGGAATCACCTTGTTGCTGCAGAAATCCTGTTTTCTGTCTGATCTTAGCCGGTTTCACAGATGAAACTAAAGAAATGGGAACAAATGATGCGTCTTTGTAACAAAGAGCCTAAAGATGTAGTTTAAACCGGTTCTTTGCTAAGTTTGTGTTGAGAAAACCCTGGTTCGTCCCTTTAGGAGCCTTTTTTCTGACTGAATGACTCGCAGATCGGAGTTAAGTGGCTGCAGTGGCTTGCAGGCCTCCATTCGTACCCTGATGATGTTGTGGTACACCTGCAGCTCTCTGCACAGAGTCTCCAGTTTGCCTCGAGCTGCGAGGCTGCTGTGATTTTCAGCCTGCAGCTGCTTCCGTTCCTCCTGCAGGACCGACAGCTTCTGCTGCAAAACGCTCAGCTTCTGCTCGTCTCTGCGACGCAACGCTGCCTGCAAACACACACGGTTAGCACATGTCAGGATCATTAGTCCAGTTCAAACATGGATCTGAAAGACCGAAGGCTTCCTCACCAGGTGGGCATACTTCCCCACCAGGTCCTCCAGTTTCTCCTCAGCAGAGGACAGGTTGTTCAGACTCTGCTTGATGAGTGAGACGTCTGCAGAGAAACAAGCTGAGTTAATCCTGTATTTGGTTTTAACAAGAGTTCTTCAGTGCATAATGTTCTGAGTCGTTTGCAGACGTATTAGAGAGGAAGCTCCTCGGAGCATCTAAACTTTCCTAGATGGAGAATTTTGCCGAGCTGTTGGATTTGATGGCAGCTCACATTCAGAAAACTATTCAAAACAGGAAGTTTTATTCATTTAAAAGTCAGATTAACGGCTTAAATGGTTGTTTACGATCTATTTGATTTATGTTGTAATTTGGAGTTGAATTTTCTGGAACCACCTGATGATTCACAGTCCAGCTGTGCAGAAGATGAGGATTCTGGGTGGTTTAAAGACATTTAAACTACATTTCGCTGTCTTACCTGCGTCTGTGGCAACTATGGGATCACCTTTCAACTCCTCCTTCAGCTTCTCCATCTCCGCCTCCACAACACTCTGTTGCACCTACAACAGAACATTTCTCATGCTTACGTCTGCACGCACCATCAGCAGCTAGAAAGTGCGTCAGCTTCGTGGTAAACGTTGTTTGAAGTCGCTCACCTGCTTGTCCAGGAGGCCGACTGCAGAGCCATGTGTGCTGATGATGTCCTGCAGCTGGCGGCAGAACTCCTCCATGGCGCTGAAGGTGTCTGAGGAAGAGGAGGATGTACGAGCTGCTGTGTCGCCCTCAGAGCACTCAGGCTCCAGAGAGGACGCCTTGTCTGGTTGAGGGGGCACTAAGACTTCAGCTGCTTTCACTGACGTCTCCATCTGGAAGGTTCCTGAGAGACAGAACGACTCTGAGCTGGTTTATTGAAGTTTTAGCTCAAATTTCAGCTGAATTTTCTATAGATTTATCAGGATCGGCCCCGACATGTCGTACGACAAGTTTTTATTTGTTAAAGGAATCTAATTAAATTTTTCCCCCCCTTACATTCCCATTCAACTGCTTGGAATCTGAACTGTGTTTGGTTTGGATGCCAGTGCTTGGTAGAGTCTTTTAGCTGAGTTTCACCCGTCATGCTGCTATGCTACATGTTAGCATTGCTGCTTCCTGGTGTCTGCCAACATCGGCTGGCCTGGAGGACCTCATGCTGCCTCCTGTACAGGGCCTCAAGTCAAAGCTAATATTTCTCTTCTGTTTAGTTTCCATCTGTGAGAAACTCATCCTGTTTCCTCCTGATGAAATAAATGTAAGCTGAACCTGGACAAGTGAAGTAAACAGATGTTTGCTTTCAAACTCAGCAGAAATTCATCTTTTTTTCCTTCCATCGTTCTGAGGAGGAACAGATCAGTTTCCAGGTGGTTTCTGAACAGGTGTGTTACCATATATGGTCAATGAGAGCGTTTCTGGAGGTAAATGACCAGGAATGTTCAGGAACATGTAGGATTTATCAACCCGACTGACCTGCACATGTATGATGAATACAGATTTACTTAGTACTAGTTTTAGGGAAATGAAGACATCCTGGCCTCGAAGCTCCACAACCTGGGTCTGCCAGCGTCACTCTGCACCTGGATCAGGGACTTCCTCGCCAACAGGCCCAGGTGGTGAGGATAGGGAAGTCAACATTTTCACCGATCCTCAACACTGGAATGCCACAGGGCTACACCACTGTGGTGGGTCTCGTATCCAACAATAATGAGACCCACTACAGAGAGAAGATCCAGAGTCTCACAAAATGGTGTTCCAAGAACAATCTGGTTCCCAACATCAACAAGTCAAGCGAGGTCCTAGTAGAATCCAGGAGGACTGAGAAAGCTTCTCTCTGCATACACGAAGAGGCAGTGGATCATGTGGACAGCATTACGTTCCTGGACATCCACATTTCCGCTGACTTCCTGGACTATAAACACTTCATACCTGGTGAAGAAGGCCCAATAAACGCATCATCCTTGCACCAGGATGCACTTTAACCACTCTGTAAATATTAAATCTGTTGGGAATTCTTATTTTCTGTAAATACAGAGGTCTTTTTATTTCTTTTATATATTTATCTTTGTTTTTTTACTTATTTATGTGTACCTGTTTCTATTTTCTTACTGAGCCAAGAGACTCCTCAAATTTCCAAATGCTGCATAATGACAAAGATCTTGAATCTAGTAAGTGAGGGAACTGGTTTAACTGGTTCTGCCCATGTCTTGTCCAGCAGCTGATGATATGTACAGCTCTGTCGCAACATGATGGGAGCTCCTGTTATCTGTTAGGTTAAAATTAGCCTTCACACACACTGACACACACTCTGCAGACCACAGCTGTTATGCTTTCTATTTGAAGAGCCTCCAAATATGGTCAAACAGTCAGTAAACAAACCCCATGTTCAGAAACATGAAGATTTTTTGTTTATTTAACTTATTTCTGTTTACCTATTTACCCCCCCCCCCCAACCACAACCACCATCACCCTCGCACTGTGCCAAAACTAAGCAAAACTAAGCTCCACCCTCTGTTACACAACTAGTCATAGCCCCGCCCCTTGAAGTTAAAGATGTTGATTAATAAACAAATAAAACCAAATTATGCATAAAAATAATCTGTTTATTCCCAGAAAAATGAACTAGATTTAGATTAAATGTTAAATAAAATCCTGGTTATGTAAAAATAGTCAACTACAACCAAATATTTAAAAAGTTTTAAGAAGAAATATTCTGCAGGAAATGTTTGATCCATTAAAAAAGAACGCAGATAAATCTAAAACTCAGAGAAGGTTGAAATCTGAGAAGTTTGAAAAGATGAAGACTGACAGAAAACAGAAGGTCAATGAGCCGTTCAGCCAAAACAAAAAGGTACAAGAAGCAAAAACCAGCTGACCTGGACGTATCTTACAGAAAAATAAAGGAAAGATCCTAAAAACGAGCTTCTGTCTCCTTACAGACGAGCTGCAGTTGGATCAGAGCAGCAGAAGCAAGCAGTGACGACGTGCAGCCGCCATGATGACGGCTCTTCATGGCAAACTAGTGATCCACATCTACTGCAAATACATTTCCTTATCTATAGGATTAAAAACAGCCACTGCTGCTGCCCCAGAGGTGAAAAACTGATCAGAGTTTAATCTTCTTCACTTTTCCAACTAGCCCAGAGGAGACAATCAGTCAAAATGAAGCAGTTAAAGAAACCGGATGCCAACAGGCTGATTCAGAGTGAAGGTGAAGTCTTACCAGGATCAGTGGAGGTCGAGAAGAGACGGAAAGGCAAAGGAAAGAGAGGACGAAGAGGAGGAGGAGGAGGAGGGGGCTGGTCCGGCTGACAGGACACACGACAGCTGACCCCCAAAATAACCTGAGGATCAAATCGGGGCCATGCGAGTGCTGATACCAGACTGCGGTGGTCGTGGTTCAACAGGGTGAAAACATTAAAACCAAAGTTTCTGGCAAACAGAAACAAAACATCAATAGATGGGCGGCGGTGTTAACACACGGATGCTTGATGGGGGAATGGATGGATATGGAAACGTCCATGAGAAC
Organism: Rhadinocentrus ornatus; assembly: GCA_037177495.1. NCBI lineage: Eukaryota > Metazoa > Chordata > Actinopteri > Atheriniformes > Melanotaeniidae > Rhadinocentrus > Rhadinocentrus ornatus. Next base: position 25,248,917 of record JBAMHW010000025.1, read on the forward strand.
CATTCACACAATGATGGTCTCTGGCTGCTGCATGAAGCCAAGAGGAGCTTTATGGATAAAAGGATCCTCTTGATAATTTAAGCCTTAACATTTATTTTTGGCCCTGCGATGGACTGGTGACCTGTCCAGGTGTACCTGCCTCTCACCTCACACACTGCTGGGATAGGCTCCAGCTTACCCGCAACCTGTAATGGAATAAGCGGTACAGATAATGACTGACTGACTATTAATTTTTTAATTTCAATTCAATTTCTGGGTCGAAGTGAACAAAATGCGAGAAGAGACGAGAGGAAAAAAGGAAAGGGAGGGAAAGACAACCATTAGACAAGCTACACCTGGGAACGGCCCCGCCGGCCCCCCAGGGATGTACAGAGTGCAGGAGCCCAAAGCAGAGGCCCTCCCACGAGGACCAGGGGCCTCGTTTATAAAGCTTGCGTGAAAACCAAACTTGACGGGAAAATGTTCCTACCTGCTGCCACTATTCTGCCTTTCTGACACCAGGACTACCCCCGCTGTGCCCCCCAATTAAACATTTTTACGGTTTCCAACGTGGTCCATCAGGATCTCTGTCTCACACCCCAAAAATTCCACTTTTTCCCTCCTGAGTCATCATGGAAATGATGTGATGAATATATATTCCAGGCGTTCACCTGACCTTTATTAGCCACCACGTGGGCGTGGGAAGGCGTTCCCTCACGTGCGCCCGCTTCAGAGTAGATTCTGATTTATGAACGGAAACTGGTGCGGGACGTGCGTGCGCACGCTTTGATAATTCCAAAAGCAGAAGCGTTTCCTTTCTGCACCGCAAACACCACCTGTAGTTTGCTTTGCTACGCACAGTTTTATAAATGAGGCCCCTGATCCCCATGGTCAGCAACAATACTCAGCTAGGCTGTGCTGGTTAAACCAGGCCACGTTGGTACTAAGGGGCCCAAAGGGGGCCAAGAAAATCTCCCCCAACCATTACACCAGCAGCAGCCTGAAGCGTTGCTCCAAGGCAGGATGGATCCATGTTTTCATGATGTCTCCAGCAGATTACCATCCAGCATCTGGATGTGGAGCTGAAATGGAGACTCATCAGACCAGCAACGTTTCTCCATCTTCTGTTAGTGAGTCTGTGTTTCCTGTTCTTAGATGACAGGAGGCCCCCGGTCTGGTCTTCTGCTGTATCCTGGTCCAGACAACTGCTGCTCACTGGATGTTTTCTGCTTCAGACCATCTCTGGAAACCCTAGAAATGGTTGTGGGTGAAAATCCCAGGAAATCCTCAGACCAACAACCATGCCATGTTCAAAGTTTCTTAAATCTCCTTTCTGCCTCATTCTGATGCTTAGGTTGACCTTCAGTAAGTCGTCTTCACCATGACTACATGCTGCCGTGTGATTGGCTGCTTAGATATTTGTGTTTATGAGCGATGTCTGTATCGTGTCGGAGGTGGGATGGATTGTCTATGATGGCGAGCAGTATCGTCAGCGGCCTCTTGTCATTGACTTATTGTTGTTTTTCAGTCTTCTGGATGAGTTGGTGTCTCTGGTCCTGGTGCTGCTACAGATGCTTATACAGAACTTCGGATTTGATTTCTTCTTCTATTTTTTAATAGAAGGACATGGTCTGAGCCCTTCTGCACAGATTCCTGCTTCCATGCGGCTTTGCGAGGTTGTTAGCCTGCCGTCCTGCTGGGGTGGAATGGAAGACCAGGATGCTTCAATAGTGGCCTTCAGCTCTTCTGCATTGCTCGTTCTCATGTGTCTAATGTTTTTCTTGCCAATGCTCTATAGATTTTCTACGGGGTCCAAGTCAGGAGAGTCTGCTGGCCAGTCCAGCCCAGTAATCTCTTGGTCATTGAACCAGGTTCTGGTTCTTGTGGTAGTGTGGGCAGGTGCCAAGTCCTGCTGGAAAATAGTCAGTGTTTCCAAAAAGCATGAAATGCTCTAAAACCACTCTGGACTTAATAAAGCCCAAAAGCCCAGCACCAGATGACATGGCTCCACATCACCACCAACTGTGGAAACTTCACGCTGCACAAAGAACCCTTTGGACCTCTGCTCAGCAGACCAGGTCATGGTTTCTTCAGTCCAGGTAAGAGGCTTCTGATGTGTTCAGGAGCGGCTTAACAAGAGGAACACGACATGTGAAGTCCAGGTCCAGGATCCGTCTGTGTATAGTGGCTCTGGAAGCACCAACTCCAGCCTCAGTCCCCTCCTTGTGAAGCTCCCTCACATTTTGAACGGCCTTTTCCTGACCGTCCCCTCCAGGCTGCTTCATCCCTGCTGCTTGTTCTATTTTTTTCTTCCACACTTTTCCTTCCACTCAACTTTTTATTGATGTGTTTTGATGCAGCACTTTGAGAGCATCCAACTTCTTTTGCAATCACCTTTTGAGCCTTTCCTTCCTCGTGGAGGGAGTCAGTGACGGTTATCCCTACAGCTGTCAGGTCAGCAACCATCATCCTGATGGAATTTAAGAGGCTGGTGTTAATTCGCCCTAAACCATGAAGATTTTGAGCTGTAGCAGGAGGCTAAAATAAAAGCTGGAAATATTTAGGGTTCGGTTCTGTAATCCCTCAAAAGGACTTTCTCCCAGTCAGGGTGGTGAAGTATCTCCACAGCATCTTTTATCTGGTTTCATTTGGATGATGCGTCTTTTGAAGAGAAACAGTTTTACCAAGCTTGGTTGTCGGCCACTTTGCTAGCAAAACTCCAAAAGCTCAACTGTGGTGCTAAAAGATGACGCAGCAGAGATGGAACAAAGAAACTGAAGAGGCTTCGGGGTTAATACATGCAGAAATGCAGCCGTGGATTTCCTGATTAGACAAAGTTTCTTGTGTCTGGATGGCTTTTTAATTTTTTTTTCTTGACATGGAGCTGAGATGTTTTCAGCTGCAGAAAACAGCCACAACTGCTAATTTAGAACCTCTTCTCTGTAATTCCACGTCTCTGTGTGGAGGTTTAGATTTAAACATTTTTTTACATTTACTTTATTCATCCTGCTTTTATTTTTCCAAGAGATTCTCTGATGCTGCAAGTTTGTTAAAAAATCAGGTTTATCATAGATTATATTATTTGGCTCTAAAAACATATTTCTGATTTCAGACTTTCATCCCTAATTGTTGCCTTGCAGCCAACAAAACAGCCAATTTACAACTTCCGTGGGTTTATTTTGGCAACGTACATGTTTTTCTTAATTTGGAGTTCTCATTTTCTCATTCTAGTTGAAGAAAACAACCCATTTATTTATAAATTGATAAATAGGTGGATGCGAGTCTTGCCCCCTCAGCCTCCATCCAGCCGTGTTTACGTGGAAATAAGCGGGAGGGGGTAAAGGAAACAAAGCCCCCCCAAAGTCACTGACATCTTATTGACTGTATTGCTGGGGATATATATTTGGTTCAGTGGGAGGAGGAGCAGGAGCAGGAAGACGGACTCCCCGGGTCCAGTGACCAAACAGCCTCCACACTAAACGAAGTCTTCACGCGCCACGGAGAGATGGACGCGCTACGCCCGGATCGGAGCGCCCTGCTGCGGGGGTGTCTTTTCCGCCTCCTGCCCGTCCTGCTGGGGTACTTCGTGGCCACCACGGCGGCCTGGGATCTGGTTCTTCTCCACACAAACGACGTGCACGCCCGGGTGGAGGAGACCAGCCTGCACTCGGGGAAATGCGGCAGCGGTGGCGGCTGCTTCGGCGGCGTGGCCCGGAGAGCCACGATGGTTGAACGGATACGCAATGAAGAGACTAACGTGCTGCTATTGGACGCCGGGGACCAGTTCCAGGGGACCGTGTGGTTCAACTTCTACAAGGGAGCAGAGGCTGCGCACTTTATGAACAAACTGCGCTATGACGCAATGGTAGGAAACTTCCAGATGATCATCTTTCTCAGTTTGGAAATTCATACAAACTGATCCCATTCAGCTGATACTGGTTATACTTATAACCTGCATGAAGACCAGTCAATTAACTTTTTCCACTTCATGAGGTAGTTTCCATCACTCTGGGGGCAGTGAAGACCCAGAAAACCTCAAACATTACCTGATCCCTCTGAGGCTAAGTTTGATTTACTGATTGGTTTCATCAGCTTCACTAAAGAGGTTTCAGATCGATTGGCTGTGAGCTGAGTCTGAATCACAAACCGCTCACAGCTGGAAGGGAAAGGCATGAAAGTAAAAGTCTGCACGCAATGTGTGAGAGGATTCATAAAAATTCTTTCGCCAAGAAAAACGAATCCAGATGAAAGTATCTGCAGCTCAGAAGAAGATGCTGGAAATGAGGAGCTACAGAAATAAGAACATTAAAAGAAAAACTAGCTGAAACCAGAAGAGTTCTACTTTGTCTTGTGTGTTAGATTTTTGCTAAGCGTGGTCTCAAGTTGGGAGGAAAATTTAGAAAATGCTCCCACTGAGTGACCTTCATTGACTCAGACTGCTGCTTGTTTATGAAAACACCTTGAATCATTCTTAAATAACAGTGACCAGGAGGAGCAGCTGCCTTGAGACGTTTGTCATCTGACCAGTCACCGCCTTAAAGTCTTTGGAGCTATGATAGTGACACGTTTTGGAACCTGTATCTTCATGTTTGAAACTGTAACACAGTACAAATTAAATCTGCAAGCAGGGATTAGTTCTGCAAGTCTGAAAATACAAATCAGTTTTTCAAGTACAAAACATTACAGGCCTGCTGAAGAACCGATCCGATTTCTCTAATCCCTAACCAATCATGGAGAAGGATTGTCTGACCAAGGCCAGCACCACCTTCATAGCTCCCTAAAGGCAAGTCGGTTTATAGATGCTTAAGGTTTCTCTCAGGATATAATAAATTGTGGTGAATGGACCAAACTGCCTGGGCGATGGCACACAATTGCAACAACTGCTCATATGGGTGAAATTCCCCCAAACATCCATTGACTCAGAAGAAAAAAACAAGCAGGACGGAGAAGAAAACCTGCCTCATTGATTGGCCGCGACCGAAAACGACTTGTTCAGCACAACACCGCGTTTCTGCAGTCTGGTTTCTGTTTTAACTTTTGTGTTGAAACCTGATCCGGTTGAGTATGAGCAGCAGGACAGGCAGCTAGATCTCCGCCATGTTAATCTCCGCCACCAGGCATTAATCTGCATCACTTCCTGTCGTTGGTTCACTGTACGCTACGTTTGCTTTCACACCAAGATTCGCTTACAAGAGAACCAAGACCTCTGGTTTCCAATCGGACCAGATTTGCTTCTTTTGTCCACACCAGAGTGCAAATGAGTGTCCAAGCGAAGCGTACAATTTGTGGAAGTTGACCAGGGTTAATTCAAACCGTGCCAGTGTGAGTGTGCCCTTGAGGCCCACGGAGCGTTTCATCCATCTTCTGCGGCTTGTCTTTTGTTAGTAATTTTTTCCGTTCTTGGGGCCCTTGCGGATTCGTACCCTGACAACGCAAACAGAGTAGTGCCACTTGAAACCGCAGGGGCAGCACTAAACAGCTGATGTGCAAATCACAAAAGAAGCAAAGAAAAACAAGTCTTGATTTTTTTTCTCTCTTTATGGCTGCACAATCCACCACCGTCTGCTGTGCTGCCTTTTGTCTCTTTCTGAGAATGTGCATTGTCACGATCTCCACCATCATTGCCATCTTTGCTGTCTCAAACTGACATCAGAACTCGGAGGTCAACTCTGAATTCTGCATTGGCCGCCTCTAGCGGATAATTTGGCTAACCATGCTAACGTAAGTACCTAATTACGTACCTAAAGTGAGTATAAATGTGCCTTAACGAGCTCTGGCAGTCACATTTGGTCAGCTCTCTCCATGATTGGTTGGGTCAGGGGTGTTTAAAGTCTGTCCTCGAGGGCCGCTGTCCTGCAGGTTTTAAATGTTTCCTGCTGCAGCACCTGAATCAGATTAACGGGTCAACATGCTTGAACCGAACCTAACAGTTGAGGAGAGCCATTTCATTTGAATCAGGTGTGTTGGAGCAGGGAGACATCTAAAACCTTGTGGACTGTTGGAGAATAAATCTTAATGACCTCTGTACCTCTGTGGACGTTGTTGGAACCCAACGCAGTCGGATGAAATGCGACGTCACTGTTCAGACTGTTGTTGCTTTGACAAAGATAGGATACGTATCGGATTTATTACCTCATGGGAAAGTGGGGGTCATATTTGTGCTGTTCAGACTGTAACAAAAAAGATCTGATATGGGTCATACATGGGCATAGAAGTCAGATTTAAATCCCTGAACGGAGCTTTATGTCTCGTACTGAATCCATAAAAATTCAATATGATTTCATTGACTTTTGTCTCTTTCAGGTTTTTGGAAACCATGAGTTTGACAACGGAGTCGATGGCCTAATTAAGCCGTTCCTAGAGATGGTGAAGTTTCCCATCCTTGGCGCCAACGTCAAACCTGATGAAACTCTGGCCTCCACGTTTGGCAACACATATTCACCGTATAAGATCTTTACGGTCGGTGGCGAGAAGGTGGGCGTGGTGGGATACACCTCACGGGAAACGCCTGCTTTGTCCCAACCCGGTATGTTTGTCTGACGGCCTCTACGCTGTACAAATCATATGACGTCCTCTTACCCGTCGAGGTCTCCACACAGGACCACACGTTCAGTTTGAGGAGGAGGTGAACGCCCTGCAGCTGCAGGTCGACAAGCTCAAGACGTTGGGGATCAATAAGATTGTTGCTCTGGGCCACTCCGGCTTCACCGTGGACAAGGAGGTCGCCAGAAAGGTCCGCGGCGTTGACGTCGTCATCGGAGGGCACACCAACACCTTCCTGTTCACAGGTAGGACGGTGCACGCCACCTGAAACATCTGTCTTAAACTCCAAGAAATTCAGCTCAAATTCTATTGGTTCTGGTCTGAATGTACTGTTAAATCTACTGGTAATGGTTTGGATCTACTGGTAAATCTACTAGTAATGGTTTGAATCTACTGGTAATAGTCTGAATGTACTGGTACCAGTCCGAATGTACTGGATATGGTCTGAATGTACCAGTACCGGTCTGAATGTACTGGTAAATCTAATGGTAATGGTTTGAATCCACTGGTAACAGACTGAATCTACTGGTAAATCTTCTGGTAACATTTTGACTCTTCTGGTAATGATCTGCATATACCGGTAAATCTACTGGTAATGGTCTGAATGTACTGGTAAATCTACTGGTACCAGTCCGAATGTACTGGTAAATCTACTAGTAATGGTTTGAATCTACTGGTAATAGTCTCAATGTACTTGTACTGGTCTGAATGTACTGGTAAATCTACTGGTACCAGTCCAAATGTACTGGTAAATCTACTAGTAATGGTTTGAATCTACTGGTAATAGTTTCAATGTACTTGTACTGGTCCGAATGTACTGGTAAATCTACTGGTAATGGTTTGAATCTACTGGTAATAGTCTCAATGTACTGGTACCAGTCCG
>JBAMHW010000025.1:25347815-25361134 GCA_037177495.1 Rhadinocentrus ornatus
TAGTGATGATGAAATGTGATAAATAATGCTGTTATCATGGATCATGGTGGATTTACCAGATAGAGTTTCTGAATAAAACTACATTTAGTAGCTGGATTGTAAACCTCCTGGATGGGATAGAAATGTCTGGAAAACATTCTTAAATCAACTAAAGGGTAAAATATCCATCACGATTTACTCCACAGAGCTCCACACTGCCTATCCTGAGACACTGATGATGGTAGATGAGATAGCGCTGTAAGGGTTGAATGCTGTTAAACTCAATATCCAACACCAAACTAACAAATAATAACAGATTTTTATGTAATTTTTAATTGTATTTTGTTAACATTAATCTCTAAATCTTATTTGGGTGTTTTATGGTTCAGAGTTTTGAAACATAAATTCTCTATAAATGTGAGTTAAATTTCATTAACATGAAGAATCTTAATGTTTACATGAAACGTCTGAGAATCTGAGTTCTGGGGCCAGTGAAATATTATTGAATGCAACGGGACTTTCCCAGCAGCAACGCTCTGAGACAACACACACACATTTAAAGATAACGTGCTGGGAGAGTTGGGGGAGTTGGAGATCAGTTGACCGTGTGTCGTCGATAGGCGAGCAGGTTTTTCCCACACCCACGTTCTTTGTTTAGAAAGTGCCACAGGCATCAACACACACACATTAATGAGCTGCAACCCCCCCATCAGAGGGACGTGTGGAGTCAGAGAGGGAGGGGGGGCACAATGGACCAGTTCATGCTCCTGGAGAGGAGAATTTCTGCAGAAAGAGCTGAAGTTTAGTCAGTTCCACAATGTTTAGATCAGACTGAATTTCTGGATTCATTTTAGCATCAGCTCAGACTTTTTTCATCCACTAGATGAATCTTTCTGATGAAGACGACATCAACTGGACTACTACTAATTTATTTATTTATTTTATTAGTTTATTTGTCAGGGAGCTGTAGAGTAAAACATTAAACTCAGAGCAGACAGAGTAGAGATGCTCTGCAGCAGATTGGAGCTTTCTAGCCGGTTTCCATCTGCATCTATAGGGAGAAGAGACATTTAAAAGGGTTTAAAGATAGAAGGACACATAAAAAAACATTGATTGAAAACAGATACATAAAATGCGTTACAAGAAAGATTTGGTGTGAAGTGCAAACTTATAGTGTCCAGCTCATACAGTGCTGTGCACACACATTTTTGTCATGCCTGCTCCCTCCTCTCGGGTGCGCTCCAAGTCTCCTGAGTACTGAGCTGTAGTTCCAGTTCTATAACACCCAGCAACCCTCTGACTCAGCCATCTTGGACCACACCTGCGTCATGTCATCATCATCATCAGTGTGCACCTGGCCAGCCTCCTATATATTCTTCCTGCTCTTGACTTACCCATCATCCCTTGTTCCTGCTGCTAGAATAAAACCCTTTAAAATTGTTACCTGTGCTTGTGTCCGGCTTCCCTCTGGATCATCCTGACAATTTTCCACTAGTTGAACAAAAAACAACAGGTAATAAACTAAACCGACAATAAATGTAAATGTAAGTGCAATGATTGCTATACAGACTGAAAATATGTATACATACAATATTTACAATGTAAATGGGGGGTAAGGTAACATAAACCTTGTTAAAGTGACATGAGTAAATGACTGGCCAGGGTCACTACAGGTAGAGTTCAGAGTTCTGCCAGCCTGAGCGAGGAAGCTCCTCCTGAGCCTCTCTGTGCTCACCTTAATGAGCGTTAAGGCCCATTAATGCTCTCTTACGTATGTAAATAGTGACGTCCGTTTCAAACATTGTCATACGTCGCCGTCCTCATACGTCCATGCATCATTTGCGTTGCCATGTTTCACGAGTCAGTTCCTCCACTAGTGGGCAGTGCTGAGTTCAGAGTTCAATCCCGTGAGCCGATGTCAGTTTCAGACACCGTTTGGCGGCGGTAATGCGTCGCTATGAAGTTGTTTCCAACCACCCAACACGCTCTAAACATTCACATTTCTTCAAAATCTTGATCAATTTCTACAGTTGCTGCCTTCGCGATTTCCAGTGGTATTGCTCCATCTTCTGCTTGCGTGAAGCCACGGACAGCTATGCTCCCTGAACGGAGGAAATTACGCATGTAACCGATGCAGCAGATGAACGAAACTGTCCGTCCGTCTACGTATCTGTCCGCATCTGTCCGTCTTCTTCAAGGATAAATGGGCCTTTAAGCACCTGCCAGAGCGCAGCCACGCCAGAGCGCAGCCACGCCAGAACGCAGCCACGCCAGAGCGCAGCCACGCCAGAACGTAGCCACGCCAGCCCATGATCTTGTTCGCTTTGGCTTTTGTTCTCCTAATAAAGATGTCCTGGACGGTGGGGAGTGTTGTACCCATGGTACCCTCTGCGATCTCAGCACCTTCTGCAGAACCCTCCGGTCACAACCAGTACTGTTCTCGTACCACTGGGTGATGCTACCAGTCAGAACACTCCAAGGTTGCTCGTCTGCTTTAGGGTTCTCTTAACTTCCTCCTTGACATATTTGGGTTTTTGATTCACATGAAACCAGTGTTTTAGGAGCCTAAACACTTTCCACCGTTTTATTATTGAGACACATCTGAGAAATGCCACAGTGTACATGATTCGTCCTTATTGTGAAGAAGAAACTGAGGTTAAATGTTGGCAATTACCTTGAATTTTGTTTTATAAGAGGAATAGATTTCTAAGTCCATCCAAAGTGTCAAGAATAAAAATATATTGTAAACATGTACTAAAGCATCAATTCTTAGTAACATGTAAATATAAATTGTAAAAAGGTCAGCGAGTACATAAGTTGTGAGAATTATACAACATTAAGTACATGCACGCACACCAACTACTGTTATTAATATTGTGCTGGAAATGGGAGCGAGGTAGTGGGCGAATAATTCGTTGAATTTTGCAGTAATAAATTGTACATCAGCTGGTTTTGCCATCAGTCTCAGTGTAGTAGTGGTGGAAAGTTGTCATTCTGTACCACTACACGCCCTGTCTTCTAAGAGGCCCTTTCCTCATATGTACCTGACTGCAAGAGTTCCACCTCTTAAAAAGATCGGGTTCGCTTAGTCAAGCCAAGCCAACTTTGTTTATAAAGTACTGACCAAAGTTCTAAACAGTAAAAATACATCAACATTTAAAACAAGAATCACTTCTTCTGGTTCACTACAAAGAATCAGCTCTTAGAACCGGCTCGTTCATGAACGACACATCACTACTGAGTGAGCTATGAGAGCGAACTAGCGAAAGGAAAACCCTGGGAGGCAGTTTTTCTGATTTCCTGCGAAGAATTGGTATCCTGCGCATCATTGAGGAAGCATGTTGTATGTGTGAGGCTGTATGTTTATGTTTGAGCGGCAAGATTATTTACAACCTTTTTTTATTCCAACCTTTGCTGGTTTTGCTGGGAAAGATCGATTTGTTTGGGGAATTGTGAATGGGCAAACGATATCAGATTAGGTTCAAAGAAGCAGACAAGCGTGAATTCTTTAAGCTTCAAGTGGACCAAATACAGGAAGTGGACAAAAAAATGCATTGTGGGTTTAGCACATGGCATTGTGGGTAAACATAACCAAAACATACACACGTGTGAGATGATAGGTGGTCAGACGTGAAAGAACTGTAAGAATTCTGATAGAAATCTGATCAACCCAAGATTGCTAGGATCTGATGCAGCCCCTCGTTTTATCGTGCGTTCCAGTTGGCCTCAGAATTCGTTTTCTGAAGGATTTTTCTTGGAAATGACTAAGCAACCTTGTTTTTCCAAATGGAGTTTCCAAAGACCCTGAGATTCCAGGTTTAAAGATGGCTGCAGGCAGTACCATTATTGTCTTTATTGAACTTCTTTCTTATTTGTTTTGTGTTCACTAAGTTTCTGGTGTGAAAATGACTAAGTTGCCGTTAAGCTGCTCATTAATCGTTTTCACCAAGATTTCCTTTAGTTCTTGAGGTTTAAATTTTTTACAATTGATTTGTGGTTTTCTAGTTTTATATGGGATCATTACAGATGTTCATCAATGGGCTTCTTTGGAGGCATTTCTGGAACAGCTGGAACACTAATTACCCAGTAATGTCGTCACCTATTCTTGGAGTTACGAGACAAGAGGAACAAACCATTACGCTGATGGAAACACAAGTTGTAACCAATAGATGAGCCAGTTTTCTTCTTTGTTGGTTGTCTCGTCTTCTTGAGTAATTCTTGATGCAGCGCCACCTCTGGTGAAGAGTTGTTTAGAAGGTCCAGTTCGTTCAGGCAGTGCAGCATGAACACAAACTCAGTCCAGAAGAATGTTTCCCTCCCAACTGAACCGAGTCTGAGTCTAGCGGACTATCTAGGTGTGAATGCAGCCGTATTCTGCGGGCAGTGGCAGTGTGGTGGATGACTCACTAATGTCCACTGAGCAGCTAATTTGCAAACATACTATCCTCACCTATGCATATAGAAAACAGCCTTTCAATCAGTGTAGTGAACACTATGCATCAAACGATTAAGATCTCTGAAGATATAACAGCTGAAAGTTAGCCTGTTAGCTAAGGTTGTCACGTCTGAAAAAAATAAAGAAATGAATTTAAATGCTTGTTTTATCTGACAGAGGTGCTGCTGACGGCTTCTGCATTTTCCACAGGGCCCACTTTTGTGTGTGTGTTCCTGTAAAGCAGCAGGAATGTGTGTGGTGTTGATGTGAGCTGAGAGCCGAGGAGAACCGAGGCGAGACTAATGCTGAACAGGACGTCTGAGCGAACAGAGCAGCTCTATGCAAACATGGGCTCTCACACATGCTGACATGAGGAGGGTTATTTACAGTGACAGGTGATGAAGATGATGAACAACATGGATGACTCAAAGGAAAACAACAGCCATGGCATTTGCAGTGTATCAAAAGCCGAGTTCACAGAAAGTTTCCAAAAGATCAAAAGGATCTCATCAAGGCAGTAGTCTTGATTTTGTTATGGATGGGGAAATGAAAGTGGCCCTCAGAGGCTCCTGGAAGCCAGTTTTTTGTGTCTTGTTTTGATGTGACATCATGTTTATTTTCAACATCATTTGAGTTGATCCGAAATCTGAACAAGCCGAAGTTTGTAATGCAAAATATTCTATTCAGGGATAGATAATTAGGTATTTTTGCCCATCTAAACTCAATCCAAGAGGATTTTTAAGGGACACTGGATAGGATACGATTAAATCTCACGACAGGTCTAAGATCGTGTACGCTAGTTTGAGTCAGTGTGGATCAGTGGTGCAGCTCAGCAGAGGCTGAAAATAATTATTATACAAACCTCAAACCATCATCTTGGCACAAGCAGCCACATATTGAGAACTCAGAATTAACCTAATGGATTCCCAAAACAAATAAAATAAAATAGCTTACTGGCATGCTTGGAGTGCACGACACACCGATGATAATTTTGGAAAATAACAAATGTGATAAAAAGCATAAGCTCACACAGCTGAAATGTGATAGGCCCATAAATAAAATAAAAATTTAAATAATGATCAATACAGAGATCAGTGCTTGCAAATAAACTCATACCTATATTCACTCCCAGAGCATTTCATCACCAGCTCATTAATGCCGCATTAGCAGACTTGTGCAGAGTCGTTATGAATCAGGTGTGTTGCAGCAGGGAGACATCTAAGACCTGCAGGATAGTGGGCCTTGAGGACCAGGGGGGAGACCTCTGCTATAAGCTACCATTTTTCTCTTATGTAGGCTATGAAAAGTGGTTTTAAATAATAGAACCTTGAACACAGTAATGCTTAGCTAAAACAGGTAAACACAGACAACATTTATTGGTTTGAAAAAGTTTTATTCATGTCAGGAACGAAGCGTGGAAGGCTGAGGTGAGGACCCAAATGCAGCCTTACGAGGCGGGAGGCAGACGGGTACAGGAACATGGTTTTAATAAACAAAAACTAAACCGGAGGACATGGCCTGAAGACTATGAGAACTAAACTTGGCATGAACACTAAAGCACATGAAGAACAAACAGATTGGTAGAGCCTAAATGAAACAAAGGGGTACGTACACACCCACACACACACACGCACACACAGACGAAGAAGGAAACAGGTGAAGTGGATGAACCAAATCAAACCAGGTGCACAAGGAACAGGAAGCAGAAAGCAAAACATAACTAAACATAACAAGACCATAAAAACCCAAAATCAAAAACACACACACACACACACACACATATATATATTATATATTATATGTATATTTATTTATATGTATTTTTTAATTTATTTTTGTCTATTGTGTATTCATTAATTGTTATTTTTGTTCTTATTATCTACTATAATTAGAATTTCCCATCAGGGATGAATACTGTTTGTTCCTTACCTTGTGTGGGTGTGAAACGTGGGGCTCTGCAGACTCCCTGCAGCAGAGCTTCTGCAGACAAATGGGAACTTTAGAAAAAGACTGGTGTGAATTTCCAGACTGGGTGGTGCTCCTGATAAGTTCAAAAGATTTCAGCCTGGGAAGAAAGGGGGAGAAGGGCAGCTTTGGACAAGTGAGATAACCATAGAATGGAAGTAATCTACACCATCTCACTCCTTTCCTTTATTTTCCTAAATAATTTGATTAAAATTATGCATGTACCACCAAACTTTTATGTTTCCTGTTTCCTTCAATGGCTGCAAATAAAAAAAAATGCTAACCAACAATCTGAAACAGTTTACATTTCACGTTCAGTCAAAGAATTTGTAATTGGAGAATTTTGCCCAAAGCTAGCACAGAAGGTCCCACAAAAAATGTAGAAGCGTCCAAGTCCCCATACTCGGACCACTGTCCACAACACCATGTTGAAGGACCTAGTGTTCCCCACTGAGATTGTGGATTAAATTACATTAATTAAATTAAAAATACTACTACTGTTGTAACTACTACAATGACTTTGATATGATAATATTTGCTATATTTCCTTAGGTTATGGAGAGGGCCAGGATTAAATCAGTAGGGCTTCTTCCCGCTCTTTTTGAACGAGGACATTTCGTTATGTTGTGACTTTTTGATTTCTTGTCTTCTTATTTCTCTTTATGCTCACATAAACTCTCAAACTGAATCAAATGTTCAGCAGCTTTTGGAGAATCTTCTCTGGACAATCAGCTCCAGATCAGTCCCCAGAAGAGAACCAGAACTTCTGGATGGATGAAAACTTACAGCTAACAAGTTGATGTCCCATGTCCAGATCTTTTTTATTTTTGTTAACCGCAACATGCCCAAGCTGAAAAGTACTGTAGGACCTCCTCCTTTAACTGATAATCTGCCCGAACAGTCTTAAAGTAGCGTACAGAGACAGCAGAGTCCAGGAAATGTTACTGCGGCCATGTTTTGGTGAAACACATGATGTATTCTCTGTATTCCTTCTGTATCCTTGTTAGCGCTTCGGGCTAGTCCATTTAGCTAGCTAGCGACCTCACATTTCTCGCTCCTGCCCTGCATCCTCTCGCTTCGTCCTAAATTTGTTCGGGATTTGGTCATTTAGTAAGGTAATTTGTTTTTTTTAGAGTTTAATCTAATAGCTTCAGACATTTTTACAACTTTAACACCAACAGCATAAATACATAAAGGAGGGTAGCTGCAGAGCAAGGATTGTGGGTCTACATGAAGCTACAGGTAAATCTCCCAAACTAAATTTCTAGTTTCCACGATGTGGAATTTAAATGAAGACAGCAGATGAAGAGTTTCAGGTCTTGTTTTGTCCCGTTCTTCCTGTCCTGGTTGTTTCAGGTCAGGAGCAGCAGCCCGGTCCAGTACCCGTCGGTTCTTCGGTGGTCATGTTCGCGTTAACAGGCTCCAGATTTCAGGGTATGATGAGGGTGGTGCAGCTGATGACAGCTATTTTCCACAATCCTTCATATGCTGCAGATTCCAGAGAGTTCCTCAGCGGTTCCGAGTGTGTGCTGACGTGTTTGGAGATTACAGGTTTAAGTCTCTCCAGCACTCCGTCACCTTCCTCACTGCTGAGAACTCCTCTTCTCCTCTCTGTTCTCTGTCCTCTCCGATAAAATAAAGACTCCTTCAGGACTCCTCATGAAGGTGACCAACGGAGGTCGCTTTATTTCTGTTTGATTTTTTAATTCAGTCACAAAATTTATGTAAAACAAATAAAAGTCTTAAAGTCCAAATACGTGCATTGGTTTAGTCATCAGACTGGTTCGTAACTGTTATGTACAGAGAACACATGTATAGTTATATTTCATGTGGTCTTGTGTAAACTTAATCTATTTAACCTTGTAGGACCAATACCAGGGATGTCCAGTTCCAGTCCTGCAGGTTTTAGATGTTTTCCTGAGGCTGTTGGGGAGATACATTTAATTTAAACCAGTTGCGTTGAAGCTGGGACATAAAACCTGAAGGATAGTGGCCCTTGGGGGCCAGAACTGGACCAACACTATCCTCATAAAATTAGAAGACATTGACAGAACATGATATGAATTCTGCAAACCAAAAGACAAAATCCCCAAACTAAAACCTGCAGAACAGGAAACTACAAAGAACAAAACAAGCTGGAAGCTGGATCATGGGCAGGTTCTGGTTCTTAAAGCCGGCATGTGGTAAAGTTTCTGTTCGCAGCCAGAACAACACGCCTCTAACTCCCACTGTGAGATCATGGTCTCTGTAGCTCCAGCTGAATTTACAGACGCAGATTTTAAGTAAACTGAACGGAGATTTTGTAAGATGGCACTATGGTTAAATAATCAGGATTTTATCAGAGCGGAACGACAGTCTGGAAATGATTAACTGATTTATAGTTGGTCTAAATTAGCTAAATTCTGTCTAACAAAAACAGACAAATATGTGAATGAGAGCAGCTTTACCATGTTTCATTATAACCGAATAAGTTTATTGTAAAAACAAGAAACAGATCAAGTTACTGTTTGTTTTTCAATTAAAGTTATCAAAGTATGATATCATATGGTCTGTTTTATTGTTTGGTTGGCAGCTCTACATCGCCACATTTCGTCTGATCAGAATTTTTTTTTTAAACTTTTATCTGCAGTAAGAAAAAACAAAAAAAAACAAACAATTGCCAGTCATGTCATATGTTCATATGTAAATCAAACTAATAAACACTGAGAGTGCATCCACAGCATGAATAATGATGAAATATCCACAGAAGTAATAGAGACAGCTGCTCTGCCAGAAGATGGAAGACCATTCCTCTGCTCCTTTTCTCAACCATTTTTCTAAGTGTTTCTGACTCAGCGCTTTCTTTCCATACCTGCTCTGGATAAGACGACTTAACCCCTATTTAGAGGAGCGCTGGAAAAGTCAGAAGTCAAGTGAGTGTTGAAAAGACTCAACATGCTGATAACCAGCGTTTCTGTTTCAGTCGTCCTCAACCACTCTGAGAATTCTCTTTCAATCTATCAACCCTAGATGGAGAAAAAAAAAACTTTTTATGTCCTTAGGGACAAATTTACCGTCCACATGTTCACAGGAAGTCCTCATAAGCTGGTGCACAATCAGGCTTTGGTTCCATTATAGTAAAAACCAGTACACGCACTGGTCTGTTTCCTCTGCATAGTGTCTTGATGGGATTTGGGGGTGAGGTGACAGGAAGGAAGCAGAGTAGTGCTGCACCTGCAGTTTGGTTGCACGACGCTCCCAGAGAACGTGTCCGCAGGTTTCCTTCATGCCAACAATGGACCATTATGTCCTCAAACAACACCCATTCATGTAGTGTGTGGGAGTGTATTAAAGCCTTGTAATAAATTTCTCTTTATCCTCCTGCACGAACACACTACGACCTCCTGATCAGGTGCCAATGCTGTGAAGACTCTTAGTGGTTCTGATTATGGCAAGCTCAGATTGAACAAAGGATCCTCTTCAGAACTCAGGATCATCAGATTCACTTCAAAAGGAAAATTAGTGTCTGGTTACAAATAAGATGTACAGAGATTGCCTCTGTAAAAACCTTTAACTCCAATAAGTAAAAAAATGTAAAAAGAACTGAACCTGGATTAATTCACTGTCCAGATTAGAAAAATATGCTAATTAAAGCATTTTTCATTGGACCATTTTCAGTGACGTCACACTTTTATGCCGCCGCGCTGGGACCCTGCTTCCGCTGTAGAGGGACTATTAACTGTTTCTGGTGCGCAGTGATATTTTGATTACGGCCTGATTACGCTGATGCAAAATACATTGTTTTTGAAACTCTCTAAAGGAGCTTTTTGAAGCATGTCCTGCTTGCAAACACCTGTGTGAAGTCCAGAGACGTAGACTTGGAACCTGTGTGTCTTTCAGTCAGATGTGTCCAAAGCACCCTCTGCAGGGCCCTCTGGTCACAACCAGTACTGTTACCGTACCACTGGGTGGTGTTACCAGTCAGAACACTCTCCAGCACTCCAGTGGAGAACATCCTCCTGACTCTCAGAGAGACTCTGAACTTCCTCAGGTGCTGCTTCGCTTTCTTCACCTGGCTGTCTGTGTGCAGAGTCCAGGATAGATCCTCAGTGATGTGCACACCCAGGCACCTAAAACTGCACCCCCTCTCTCACCAGAGTCTCATTAATCCTCAAAGGGGTGTAGTTCCTCTGCTGTCTCCTCCCATAGTCAACCATCATCTCCTTAGTTAGCGCACAGTCCACCACCCCGGGGCCCACATAGGCCTTCCCTAAAAGTGCATGTGACCCTCCCTCCTCTCATACACACTTATATTTCTCGCCCCCTCCCACTCATCCTGGCACACACACGCACAAAGCCTCCTCAGACCCACTTAAAACCCCTACACCCCCTGCCCCTGGGCCATACTCTGGGTCCCCTGGCAGCAAACAGATACCAGGGCAGGCAACCCATCCCATGGCGCCACACCCAGGATACCCCCCCCAACGCCCCAGAACAGCCCAGACACCCTTCCCAGAGCTGATGCCTGCCATCCCATACCCCAACAGCGGCCACACCCCAACGCCACAATGCAACCCAACCGCAAACCCCCCGCAGCCACTGACAGGGCTTGGCACAGTGTTGTCCCCACAGCAGAGCTCAGGTGGAGGTGGAGGTCACAAACCTCCACCTACACTAAGTGATGGAGCCAGAGGGAATGAAAAAAGTAACAAAAGTTAGGAAAAATAAATAAAATAAAAATCAAACTCGGCCTAAGCAGAGCAGTCTGGACGGTGTCTGGACAAAGCTGCGCCATCTTAACTTTTGATATGTACACATATATAAATGTAAACATATAAATGTGTCCTCCACACGACGAGATACACGACAAGAATCACTTCGCAATTTGAGTTTGGAGGGAAAAAACTAATAAAAATTCAATTTCTCTTTAGATATAATCTTAGTGTTAAATTTTAACTCTGTCTTTATTTTCATTACTTAATATTATTAAATGTTTACAAATAGAATACAATAAAAAAAAAGAATAGAATAGGCTTTTATTGTCATTGTAACATGCGCCACAAGAACAATCAAATTTCCATTAGCTACGGTACGCAGTGATCTCATAGTTCAATAATTTAAAAGATAAGGAATTACTTATTTTTCTATTTTCTCTTTTTATTATTGTTACATTTCTTTTAAATAATTTAAATATACTTTTAGCATTTACAGAAATTATTCACCATTTATGTGGGGAGATTAAATTTAATCAGGACAATTTTAGTATCAGATTGATACCAAAATTGATCTTTTTTGGTTTTTTTGTGTTTATTTTGTGTCCTTTTGTGAAGTTTTACCAACTTTTTCTGGTGTCTATTTGACTCTCCACACTGCTTCAGTGGTGTATGTTTCACCCGTCGTGTCTCCGTTCCACCTCTAAAAACTCTTTAACATCCAGAAATGTGACGTATTGCATGTCTGAAAGCTTTAATGTGTGTGAGACTTTCCCACAGCTCCTGGTCGTGTTCGCTGAAACCCAATCATCGTGTGACTGAGGCCAGACACACACACACCGAAACGCCTCGTCCCTTCACACCTGCTAATCTTTTAGCAATACAGCCAGGATTCAATGCACCAATGACAACGTACCAACCCACACACACGTGTGTCTGTACCGGCCTTTGTGAGGCTCTGACATCGTTCATTCCCCGGGCTTTCACCGTTCCCTGAACAGACTCCTACTTCATGATCCTGAACTTTCATCTGAACCCTCAAACATCCACTAAAGTCTCTCCTTTTTCCTTAAACGCTCACACGTGGTCTAAATCTCGAGCACACACACATCTTCCCACCATTTCTCCGCTCTTTCGTCCAGCTGATGACTTCAGGTAAACTTGTCAGCACCTTTTCATTGGCTGAGCTCCTTCAGTCAAGGCCTCTTTATCTCAGATTATTCTAGGAACCAGAACTTTAATTGCTCTGAACCGAAGGAGGAGGGATGTGTTGGGATTTGACCTGATGTTGGATGTAAAATATGAAACTAATTTTATCAACATGACATCACATCCTCATTATCAGTTCTGCCTGAGGAGATGCGGTGGTCACCACAGCGTATATGGTGAACATGATCTCGTGATTCGTTTAAATCATGAAACCGATGGAGGTTCCTTCAATGTTCTTCATTAGGTCATAAAAAAGAGAAGTGGGGCAAGGATTTAATAAAATGATGTAGAGAAAAATGCTCTATAAACCTTTGGTTGGGATCATAAAGGCTGAAGCTGTTTCCTTGTTTAACTTGTCAGGATTGCAGTTGCTAGGCAACAACACGGTGACAAACTCTGGTCCTTGAGGGTTGCTATTCTGCAGGGTTTAGATGTTTCCCTGCTCCATCACACCTAATTAACATCAAATTGATCCAACAACTTCTTGTCAACTTCTTCACAATGAGATATTAATTGTGTTGGGTCAGGTGTGTTGGAGCAGGGAAACATCTAAGCCTTGCATGATACCCTCGAGGACCAGAGTTTCACACACGTGATCTATTGTCTTATCATCATCTACCAGGACGCCCGATCAGTCATTTACGATGAGACTGGACTCCTACGAAGAATCTAGGCCATGCTGGAGGGAAACAGGCAAACACACGTAGCAACAAAAAAGCTATGAAATCACCAGACTGCGTTCTTCCAGGAGCAGAAACATCGCAGGATTTATCACGAAAAGTCATCATCCACCTGCTTCCACCATCCACACGCCAGGAAGTTCTAGACTTCCAAGATTTACCATGTTTTCATCTGTTTGGCTGCGTAGAAACTGGTCTAAAGCTGCATATGGTTCCAGATACTGGGAAACCGGTCCAGAAGCTGGTCTGAAGGAGAAGATGGTTCCAGATAGCGGGAACCGGCCCAAGAGCTGGTCTGAAGCTGCACATGGTTCCAGATACTGGGAAACGGTCCAGAAGCTGATCTGAAGCTGCACATGG